>OY720458.1:27147193-27747193 GCA_963082715.1 Harpalus rubripes | reverse complement strand
CCAGTAACGACACTGTTGTCGGAACTTTTGACCTTTCATTAATATTATCTTCTGCTTAGTGTGCAAGGAGTAATATTGGCGCGAAATTTAAATGAAAATTATTTTTTATAAAAGTTTGTATAAAAAATGTACAACAAATAATATTGAAGCACTTATCTTAAAATGAAATGAAAACCAAGTGACAAATATTTATATAAACGTACTAAACAACAAGTACACTGTAAAACAGGCCTGAAATAAGTGTCTGATTGTAATGAAGAGCTCTGCATATTCATGTGAAACGGGCCAAACGTAAAATAAGTGACTGGATGAAATAGATAACTTGTGCATGTAGTATCAATATCGCTTAACTATTGAATTACATTCTTTAAAACTGCCAAATATTTGCATTCAGAGGTTAACAACCTTTAATAGTTCTCTTCTTGTTCTTATCTTCTTCTAAACATTTGTCTAATGTACATATTTTCTAAGTTTTTGTTCATAAACGAAATAGTGAACGATCTAATATTTTTAAACGAAATATACAAAGTACGTTACAAAAATCATATTCGGTAATTTTGTCATTTACGCGCTATCCTTGAAATTTTGTTCAACGAAAACAGTGAATGTTTTTGGGATATCTGTACTGCGGTTAACGTTGTAAATAATATTGTTTAAACCTACACATTTTTTACAATTGTAATTTCTTTTATAATTTCAGGAAATTTTATGTATTTTTGTGAAATTTTTTGAACAATTATGTCAGTGATTTTCCGTTAACGACTTACTAAAGCCTAAGATAAAGGACTTAAAGAACAAATGTTTTGTTCACGTACGTTCGACAAAAAGTTAGAGAATAAGGCAAGTCGTTCACGCCCGGTTTTCGTTTCTCAACGTTATAGATCTATTAATGTTACAGAATAGGTACATAATCTGTTTCGTTCTTTAATATGACATTTATAGTGAATAGGTTTTATAACCAAACATTCTGTAGCGTACAATCTGAACTGAAATATAAATACCTATCTAATTTTGTTCTTTTCTATCGTTTATTATATAACTATTTTCCTTTAATTTCATATATTTAGCATTGAAAAAGAATCCTAATAACCTGCAAAATAAAGGTAAAATTTAAAAAATATTTCATTTAATATACATTATTTTTGAATAATTACAACTTGTTTAATTTATTTCCTCATGACTGCAGTTCATTTAAATGATAATTAATCCTTTACAATTGACATGTCAAATGTGTCTTTACATAGCGTTCTTCGTCTTAAATTTTTCAAGGATGACTACGATCTTTTATTTCAAATTATTGTTTTAATTCCAATTTTCAAAAGTTTAAATTTTTTTACACAAAAACTATGCACATAAAAAACATGAGACGTATCTAGGAAATTAAGTTGAATAAGTCTCTACAAGTTGAAGAAATTTTTACTAAAATCGGTCAAGCCGTTTAGGCTGTAGAGGTGATTAAAATTTGGCGATCGTCTTGATGAATTCAAATATAGAAAGATCCTCTAACTTCCCCTAGAGCTCCGCCGATAGTGTTTTATAATAGTCTTTACGTACATCCAGTCTGTCTGCTCATACTTTAAACCCAAAGTGCAAACGGTAACAGTCTTATCAAAAAGGTGCGTACTGACTTGAGCATTTTAATCCGAACGAACTGAACGAGCAGAGCGCGCACGAACAAATTTGACAAGTCTGTACGTATCTCCGAGCCGAACAGAACGCGCCAAACATTATCCATCAGGTGTCGGTAAGTCGTACTTGCTCAAAGAGATTCAGTTGCTTGCTGGTCCGCAATTTGTACGGGTGTTTGTGGTGTTCTTAGCATTCGCGTCGTTTGGGTTGTTCGTTTGCTAATATACAGACTAGGCTAATGCTTTAAAATACGTGTAAATGACTATATATCACTACATTACTTTTCTGTTCAATAAAATAAACCAAAATTAGAGCGCGGAAGCAAGTATTTGTGTTGATATGTTTTTGTAGTAAAATGTGTCGTTCGTTATCATGCATGCCACACTGAAAATTTCAAGGAATTTGTATAAGCAGTTGGGGTGTTTCATATTTGGTCTCAGATTCGCGCAGCCACTAATTCGGAAGTAACAGGGTCCAACAGAACTACTTTTGTCCAACATTATACTCCAGCCCCTCCTTCATCCCAGTTAAAACCACGGTTAATGTAGTTCTTGCCGTCCCTGAAATGTGGGAACAAAACAAATACGTCAAACGCTCCGAATGTCATGAGGTATTGTTCGGACTATTTGTTCAATTCGTTTGTGCGCGCTCTACTCGTTCATTTCGTTCGGATTAAAATGCTCAAGTCAGTACGCACCTAAAGGTTTAACTCCTATCCTGCTCACTCAATCTGCCCACGAACTTGCTCACCCAAACTGACTTAACCAAATTGCCCTTAAAGGCAGGCCTGCCATTTGATACCACACACGATATATTTCCTTCTGCAAAAAAACAAAAGACGATCGAGTTGTCAAGTATCTGCATAGCAGCCCTTAAGAAAACTTTTAATTAATACCATACACGACATATGTCTGACAATATTTTGCAAGAAACAAAGGACGATCGAGTTGTCAGATTTTTTACTTTTTTGCATAGCAGCTCGTGAGAAAACTTTTCATTTGTTACCAAACACGACGTATATCTGACTTTTTGCAAAAAACAAAAAACGATCGCGTTGCCAAAATTTACCATTTCTCCATGGCATCTCTTTAAAAAACAAATCATTTGATAACAAACAAGACATATATCTGACTACGTTTTGCAAAAAACAAAAGACAATCAAGTAAACATATTTTTTTCATTTCTGCCTATCAGTTCTTGAGAACACATATCATTTTATACCAAACACGACATATTTCTTACTAGTTATTGCAAAAGAACAAATGAATGTCAAGTAGTCAAATTTTTGACATTTCTGCATAGCAGCTCAAAAGAAAACATTTCATTTGATACCAAATTCGACAAATTTCTGACAACTTTTTGGAAAAGATTAAAGACTATCAAGTAATCATATTTTTCTCATTTCTGCATATCTGCTTTTGGGAAAATATTTCATTTGATACCAAATTCGACAAATTTCTGACTATTTTTTGTAAAAGATAAAAGGCAATCAAGTAATCATATTTTTTTATTTCTGCATATCAGCTCTTGGGAAAACATTTCATTTGATACCAAATACGGCTTATTTCTGACTTTTTGCGAAAAAAAAAGACGATCGACTTATCACAATTTTGACAATTCTGCATAGAAGCTCTCAAGAAAACATGTCATCTGATACA
This sequence comes from Harpalus rubripes, assembly GCA_963082715.1. Taxonomy (NCBI): domain Eukaryota; kingdom Metazoa; phylum Arthropoda; class Insecta; order Coleoptera; family Carabidae; genus Harpalus; species Harpalus rubripes. The sequence goes on along the minus strand of OY720458.1, from coordinate 27,743,906 downwards.
CAACCCGTCATATTTCTGACAAATTTTTGCAAAAAAAGCCAATCGGGATATAAATTTTTTGACATTTCTGAATGGCAACACCCGAGAATACATTTCATTTCATGTCACACACGGCATATTTCTGACAACTTAAAGAAAAAAACACAAGACGATTCTGTTGTCATATTTTTGTCATTTCTGCATGACAGCTCTTGAGAAAACATTTCATTTAGTACCAAACACTACACATTTCTGAGAAGATTTTGCAATAAACAAAAGATGAATGAGTTGTCATATTTTTGACATTTCTGTATGACAGCTGCTGAGCAAACATTTTATTTGATACCATACATTACACACGACATATTTCCGACAGCTTTTTGCAAAAAAAAACAAAAGACGATTGAGTTGTCAAGTACCTGCATAGCAGCCCTTAAGAAAACATTTCATTTGATACCATACACAACATATGTCTGACAATATTTTGCCAAAAAGCAAAAGACGATCGCGTTGCCAAAATTTAACATTTCTGCATGGCAGCTCTTTCAAAAACAAATCATTTGATAACAAACACGACATATATCTGACTACGTTTTGCAAAAAACAAAAGACAATCAAGTAATCATATTTTTCTCATTTTTGCCTATCAGTTCTTGAGAAAACACTTTATTTGATACCAAACACGACATGTTTCTTACTGGTTATTGCAAAAGAACAAATGAATATCGAATTGTCAAATTTCTGACATTTCTACATAGCAGCTCTTAGGAAAACATTTTATTTGATACCAAATTCGACCAATTTCTGACTACTTTTGCAAAAGATAATAGACAATCAAGTAATCATATTTTTCTCATTCTGCATATCAGCTCTTGGGAAAACATTTCATTTGATACCAAATACGGCTTATTTCTGACAACTTTTTGCGAAAAAAAGATTATCGAGTTGTCAGAATTTTGACAATTCTGCACAGCAGCTCTTGAGAAAACATTTCATCTGATACCGAACACGTCATATTTCTGACAAATTTTTGCAAAAGACAAAAGCCAATCAGGTTATAAATTTTTTGACATATCTGCATGGCAACACCTGAAAATACATTTCATTTCATACCACACACGACATATTTCTGACAACTTTATGAAAAAAACAAAAGACGATCGTGTTGTCATATTTTTAAAATTTCTGCATGACAGGTATTGAGAAAACATATCATTTGATACCAAACACTACATACTTCTAAGAAGATTTTGTAATAAACAAAAGATAAACGAGTTGTCATATTTTTGACATTTCCGCATGACAGTTGTTGAGCAAACATTTTATTTGATGCCAAACATGACATTTCTGACAATGTTTTGCAGAAAACAAAAGACGATCGAGTTGTCAAATTTTTGTCATTTTTGCATGACTCTTGAGAATGCATTTCATTTTATACCGAGCACAATACATTTCTAACAACTTTTTGCAATAAACAAAATCTGATCGAGTTGACAAATTTTTACCATTTGTGCATAGCAGCTCTTGTGACAACATTTTAATAGATACCAAATACGACATATTTCTGATAACTTTTTGCATATAACAAAAGATAATCGAGTTGTCAAATTTTTGACATTTCTGTATGGCAGCTCTTGAGAAAATATTTCATTTGATACCTAACACGACTGACTTTTCCCAATAAACGAAAGACCGCGTAGTCAAATTTTTGACAAAATATTTCTTTTGGTACTAAACACGACATATATTTGAATGTTTGCAAAAAAAATGACGATCAAGTTAAGGATAGAAAGAAAAGAATGCTAGCCGGCGGGATTTGAACCCACGATCTCAACATTTGTACTGTTGCGTGTTACCAACTACACCACGGCTGGGCTACAAATCCGCCAGTCTATACAATCTTTTCTTAAGCTATATTCTATCAGTTCTTGAGAAAACATTATATTTGATACCAAACACGACATATTTCTTACTAGTTATTGCAAAAGACCAAATGAATATCGAGTTGACAAATTTCTGACATTTATGTATAGCAGCTCTTAAGAAAACATTTCATTTGATACCAAACTCGACAAATTTCTGACTACTTTTTGCAAAAGATAAAAGGCAATCAAGTAATCATATTTTTCTCACTTCTACGGCTTATTTCTGACAACTTTTGCGAAAAAAAGACGATCAAGTAATTACAATTTTGAAAATTCTGTATAGCAGCTCTTAAGAAAACATTTCATCTGACACCGAACACGTCATATTTCTGACAAATTTTTGCAAAAAACAAAAGCCAATCCGGTTATAAATTTTTTGACATTTCTGCATGGCAACACGCGAGTATACTATTTCATACCACACACGACATATTTCTGACAACTTGAAGAAAAAAACAAAAGACAATTGTGTTGTTATATTTTTGACATTTCTGCATGACAGCTCTTGAGAAAACATTTCATTTGATACGAAACACAACATATTACTGAGTAGATTTTGCAATAAATAAAAGATGAACCATTTCTCATATTTTTAACATTTCTGTATGACAGTTGTTGAGCAAACAATTCATTTGATACCAAACATTACATATTTCTGACAATTTTCTGCAAAAAACAAAAGACGATCGAGTTGTCATATTTTTGTCATTTCTGTATGACAGCTTTAGAAACAACATTTCATTTGATACCAAACACATGTTTCTGACAACTTTATGGAAAAACAAAAGACAGTCGAGTTGTCAAATTTTTGCATGACACCTCTTGAGAATACATTTCATTTTATAACTAGCACAACACATTTCTGACAACTTTTTGCAATAAACAAAATCTGATCGAGTTGTCAAATTTTTAACACTTGTGCATAGCAGCTCTTGTGACATTTTATTAGATACCAAACACGTCATATTTCTGACAACTTTGTGCATATAACAAAAGATAATCGAATTGTCAAATTTTTGACATTTCTGTATAGCAGCTCTTGAGAAAATATTTCATTTAAAACCTAACACGACTGACTTTTCCCAAAAAACGAAAGACCGCGTTGTCAAATTTTTGACAAAACATATCATTTGGTACTAAACACGACATATATTTGAATATTTGCAAAAAAAAAATGGTGATCGGGTTATCATATTTTTGACATTTCTACTTAGCAACTCTTGAGAAAACATTTCATTTGGTACCAAACACGACATATTTCTGACAACTTTATGCATAAAACAAAAGACGAGTTGTGAAATTTTTGACATTTCTGCATGGCAACTTTTGAGGAAACATTTTATTTGATACCAAAGACGACATATGTCTGACAACTTTATAAAAAATAGCAAGAGACGACCGATTTATCATATTCTTGACACATCTGCATGACAGCTTTCTCTTAAGAAAACATGTCATTTGATACCAAACACGACATATTTCTGACAACTTTATAAAATAACAAGAGATGATCGAGTTGTCATATTTTTGACATTTCCGCATGACAACTCTTGAAAAAACATTTAATTTAAAACAAACACGACATATTTCCGACAATTTTTTGAAAAAAAACAAAAAGCGGTCGAGTTGTCATATTTTAGACATTTTAGCATGACAGTTGTTAAGAAAACATTTTATGTGATACCACATACGAGAAATTTCTGACTTTATGAAAAAAAAACAAAAGACGATTGAGTTGTCATGATTTTTACATTTCTGCAATACAGCTGTTGAGAAAACATTTTATTTAATACCAAACACGACATATTTCTGACATTATAAAAGAAACAAAAGACAATCGCGGTGTCACATTTTTACATTTCTGCATGACAGCTGTTGAGAAATCATTTTATTCGATACCAAACACTACATATTTCTGACAACTTTATGAATGAAACAAAGGACAATCGAGATGTCATATTTTTGACATTTCTGCATGACAGCTCTTGAAAAAATATTTTATATGATACCAAACATAACTTATTTCAGACAACTTTTTGCAAAAAAACAAACGACGATCGAGTTGTTAATTTTTTTACATTTCTGCATAACAAGTCTTGAGAAGACATTTCATTTGATAGGAAATACAATATATATCTGACAGCGTTTAAGAAAACAAAAGGCGATCGAGTTGTCAAGTTTTTGACATTTCTGCATGGCAGCTCTTGAGAAAACATTTCATTTGACATCAAACACGACATACTTCTGACTTTTTGCAAAAACAAAAGATGGAGCTCTATCCTAATTTTCAATTGACGGGAGATACTATTGCTCTATATTTATCGAGTCATTTTTTCACATTTTGCGGAGTAGAAAATACACATGCGTACGGACTTCACATTAGTCTAGTTAGGAATATTTGCGCTCCCAGTTATTTATAACATGTTTGGCAACACTTTCCAAGTGCATATTATAATATTTATAATTTATAATTATAATATTTTAGGCATTTTTTACCTGTGCGGATATAGTTGCCCATTCTCATAATTTATGATTATGAATTAAACTTTTTTCAAATTGTCCTCATTTCATAAATGTTCAAATTGGCATGTCAAATGTGTCATTACATAGCGTTCTTCGTATTATATTTTAAGGATGACTAAGATCTTTTGTTTCAATATATTGTTTTAATTCCAATTTTTGAAAGTTTAATTTTTTTATACAAAATCTATACACATAAAAAATATGAGACCTATCTAGAAAATTAAGTTGAATAAGTCTCTACAAGTAGAATAAATTTGCATTAAAATCGATCAAGCCGTTTAGGCTGTATAGGTGATTAAAATTTGGCGATCGTCTCGATGAATTCAAATATATATATATATATATATATATATATATATATATATATATATATATATATATATATATATATATATACAGAGTGGTGGCGGTTAGGGGTGAACATAGGGATTTAACATGGGATTTTAGTTTTTTGCAATTTCCTGCTCTCCTGTTCATTTTACGGCAAAAACTGTAACATACAATATTGTTCAGAATTAAAAACTGCATACGAAAATGTATTTACATTTATTATTATGTTTTTGGTTTATTCACAATTTTAAAATGAAATTTCAAAATTTCTGTTAATTTGTAGCAATGGCCATGACTTACAACTCAAATGTTTAAACATAATAATGTCATTCAATTTCTGTCAAATTCCTATTATAGCATCAATTTCTACACTTGTTAAAAACATTGAGAACACTCGAGAACACAGCTAGTGTAGCTGTGAACGAAGGTAATGAAGGAAATAATAATTATAATAATAATAATAATAGAAGACGTTATAACGAAGGGAATGAAGAAATGGTATTGGCTATGATAAATCAAAATTCTACGTAGTTAATACATTTGGAATTGGTTTATTATTAAATATGGTATAGGTACCTAATAAAAAATGCGTATTAAAATTAAAAGTTGTTTGCTTTTAATTAATTTTTAAGTTAGATTAACGCATGGTTGACGTTTATAAATAATTTTTGACAACCAGAAAAAAATAAATTCCATGGCTATTGCTACAAAATAACAGAAATTTTGAAATTTCTTTTTAAAATTGTGAAGAAACCAAAAAAATAATAATAAATGTAAATACATTTTAGTATGCAATTTTTAATTCTGAACAATTTTGTACTCTACAGTTTTTGTCGTAAAAAGAATAGGAGAGCAGGAAATTGCAAAAAACTAAAATCCCATGTTAAATCCCTATGTTCACCCCTAACCGCCACCATCCTGTATATATATATATATATATATATATATATATATATATATATATATATATATATATATATATAGAAAAATCCTCTAACTGTTTAGTATATAGGACTAGGACGAGCTTCCCCTAGGGATCCGCTGATAGTGTTTTATAATAGTCTTTTTCCACGACCACCATGAAAAGTTGATATTTATGCTCTCTTTTGTCATCGTAAAGTTAATGATCACTAAGGAGCGAGCAAAAAAATACTTTTTCTACAGTCTATATACAAAGTAGCCATTTGCGCTCTCATTTGTCAACGCAAAATGTCACTTTGCCGCTCTAGCGCGACAAAGTAGAAAAACGCTCGCTATCCAAATTTTTAACTATACAATGGTGAGAAATGTTACTTGTCTACATTCTTAATGGAAACGTTTAGTCAGGAGCTAATGGCACTGTAGTTACACATTTACCATCTTCACAACACAAATTAATCTGACATATTATAACTGCTCTGTCGGTATATTACATAACCAAGTAAAATGTCGCATTGCTGTGAAAATAAAATAAGGCATTCATTTACAAAAACGAAAGTATAAAATGCTTAGATTAGATTGAAGCAGTAGCTCAAGGAAAATGGAAAATAACGATAAATTAAAATTAAATATAAAATAAATTGTGTGAACAGTTGTGCTGCCACCTGCAAAAGTTTGGCGTGAACGCTCCTAATGGACATCTACTTTTCCACTGCACTAGTTTAATGTACTTGAAACAAATAAATTTTTGTTATGGTAGAGGACCCCATTGTGACGACTGTAGAAAAAATCTTGTATGTGTTTCGAGCGCAAAATGGACATTGTAGATTTCGAGAGAATGCCGCGCTCCTGCGTCGCGCGTCAACAACCTCTTAATCGACAATGTTCCATTTTAATACACAAATAGCTATTACGGCGCATCTCCCATAGCAACGCGCGGTAAAGTACTTAATTTGCTCGCTTAGATAAATACATATTAGTAGTGTGTGGGGCCACTCCTTGCAAGCCGCCCATATGTGGGGTGCGTACATCAATTGATAAAAGGGTAATAAATTATGTTAATTGCTTTGTACACCTGCAGAAATGTCGGCGTACATCAATTGATAAAAGGGTAATAAATTATGTTAATTGCTTTGTACACCTGCAGAAATTTTAGGGTGATTACTTTTAATAAATTATATTAAGTGTTTTGTACCCCTGCAGAAATTGTAGTGGCATCAGTGATTTCTTTTATTGATATCTGAACCCTGTGAATTCCTTTAAAAACATAATTTATTGACTGAATTTGAAAAGATCTATTCACAGGTAGTTTGTCCGTTCGTATATTCCCACAGGTAGTTCTTTCATACGATACGCAGAGGGTAGTTTTTTTTTGTTGATGAGACAATAAATGCTTCAAATAAATTATTACACTGCATCAATTGTAGATTCTATTCAAGCGTAGGATATACGGAATTGTATCTTTTTCTCAGTGTGCGTAATAAATTATGTTAATTGTATTTTTCACCTGCAAAAGCTTTAGGGAACATCGCTGATATCTGAACCCCTGTAGGACTGAGAAAAATAAACTATGTTCACAGAATTGCTTTGTCCGTTCCTATATTCCCACAGGTAGTTCTTTCATCCGGTACGCAGAGGGTAGGAAGTAATAAATTATGTTAATTGTATTTTACACCTGTAGAAGCTTTTTGCAATTTTGAAATGATCTTGCGGGATAGTTACTGAAAATGAATAGATACTAAGAGTAATAAATTGAATTTCTTTTAAAAACAAAATTTATTGACTGTATTTGAAAATATCTCTAATTTCACTTACAAAATTCAGTTTTAAAACCGGGGCGTGTATTTTGATTTGATCTTGCGGGATAGTTACTGAAAATTAATAGATACTAAGAGCCATTAGAAAGAAATGCAAGATATTTGTGGTATATACAGGAGAGTTAAAAAATTATTTCTTCAGTATACAGTTTTGTATTTCTACAGTTTCGTGCTATTCGTCATGTCTGCATTTAGCGTAAATACTTTACAACCTAGGGTATCCTCACCACCACCTCGGCATATTTTTGCTAATGTGATAGTACAAGAATACGACGATGACTATTTGCCTCTTTCTGGGGTATGTACAGCACCGCCGCCACCACCACCACCACCAGTTGCTGAGAACAAGATCGTTATTTTAGAGAATATTATAATAAAAGCAGCTGATGAAGTAGTGGTCGTGGAGGATGACGACGAAACCGACTCGTCTAGGAGGGTTGACGACAGCGACGCAACCTTCCTAGATTTTGACGATGATGTAGTGCTGATTGAGGACTACATGAATGAAACCCTGGACAATATTGTCCAGGAAGCAGCAACGGAGCTGGTGAACATGCCGTTGAAGACGGAGATTCAAGAAGAGACGGAGGAAATAGCCTCTAAACGACGACGAACTTCAGCCAGCTCCGAAATTAGTGAGCCGTACGGACAGCAACTCGTATACACCGACGATGAGGAGGAGGTGGAGGAATCGTGGGAAGGAGATGAACAGCTTGGAGATGACGTCCAGCTCGGCTTGGTGTTGGGAGCAGCCGAGGTAGCGAGTTTCGCGTTTCCGACGAACAAGCACATCGGCGACAATAACGATGGACTGCTGGACGTCCTAGCATTTCCAATTTCACACAATAGAAAAGCGTTCATCTCTATTGGCGTGGACCCGAATCCCTGTATGCGAGTGGCTGTGCGTTTAGTGGGTGACGTGATGCAAAAACTATTTGTAGATATTAAGGACCATAAACAATTTATTAGTTTTTTAAAGTTTATTAAAAGTAAGTGTGTAGCAATAGGCCATAAATATAATATGTTTAACGTAGAGTTTACTGTACTTCCTAAGGGACAATTGAAGTATAAAGTAGGTAATAGATATTTAGCTTTAAGTAGTGAAAATATAGACAGGATAATTAGTTTAGATTTAGTAATACAAAAGACAATTTTAGAATATAAGGTGAAATATTTTAATATTAATCAAGTTTATAAAAAATTTGTACAAAATGTATGTGTATATAGTTTTAGATATAATTTAGATTTAGAGCCTAGTTTATATGACAATATTTATAAAGAAAATGTAACATGTATTAGACTATTAAGCGAATTATTTATTTATTATTATAATAAGACGATAAATGATGTAAAGAGTGTGAATGTATTTATAAATAGAAAAAAAAATATATAATTTAAAAAAAAATCAAATCTTACTTTCCCTTATTTGTTTACCTGGATTTTTTTTTAATCTGTAACTTATCTGCTTATCTGGTTTCAGTATTATCTGTAGGGAGATAGCTAGGCTTGAAAAAAAAACTAATTATTTTTTTTTTCAATAAAGATGTAATTATTAATTATAATCATTTTATAAATTTTGTTAACGATGCATCTAAGATAATTTGAATAAATATTAATTTTTTTTTGACAAAATGTATTATTTTAAAATTTGATATAAAGCAATGTTTAAAAAAAAAATCAGGTCAATAACTCTGGAGATATCTCACTGGGGCGGCCTAAAGGTTCGCTATTATAAAAGGGCCAGCTAAAAGGAAATCTGGTTAGTATACCTGCACTCTACGCTTGTCTAGTTTCATAGTGAGTGAACAATGGATCAACAACATTTTGATAACTTCTTTTATATTTGTGAAGAGATTGTTGACTCTTCATTGAGAGAAGAAGATAATTATAACGCCTTCTATCAAATTTGTGAAGATTTGATAGATGACAGTTTAAATCAAATAGGCCACGGAGACATCGATTTGCCTCGCTTCACCATTGTTTTGGACATTGAGTCGCATGCAAAGCGGTTTAATGTTTCGGGAAGAAAAATCACGTTCCGCATGAATGACCCACCCGAGGGTCAAGACTCAGTGAACTGGTTTTATAATAGTATTAAAAGTGTCACTGAGCACGTTATGGCCACTGTAGAGCCCTCAAATTACGTAGGATTTATATTTCAAACACCGCTCCTTGAAAACGGGCCTGCGTGGCTCAGTTTTCGACGGGCAGATCAACTGCATATTGATGTTGTATGGGAAGCCATTGAGAAGATCTTACAGAGTAACAGGGAAATATTTTCAGACGGGCAATTCTCTGTAGAAATGACTACAGTTAAAGTACCTGCAGGATGTGGCAGACTGCGTGGACATGGACTATGATTTGCGGAATTTTGTCGCAGAAAAACTGGCATTATAGAAATAATGAATAAAGACAATTTATGCCTACCTCGTGCACTTGTGATTGCAGACTCTTTTCGAAAGAACGAACAATGTTTAAAAGATATAATTAATGATAAACGCGGTATCCAGAGTGTGAGAGTACGCGATTTATTGTTAAAAGCAAATGTGCAAATAAGTGGAAATGGCTCCGGTATTCCTGAGCTCACTGAATTTCAACGCTATTTTACTCAATATAACATATGTGTATATGAGTATAATACCCGTGGAAACGTGATATTTGAAGGTGCAAAAGGAAAAAATCTTCCAAGATTGAATCTTTTGTACCATCAAAATCATTATTCAGTGATTAAAAGTTTAACGGCAGCATTTTCATGCAAATATTTTTGCGAAAAATGTCATGTCCCATACAAGGTAAGAAACAGACATTCTTGCGAAAATACTTGCTATTTTTGTAAATATGCACCACCCTGCTCTCGCACTCTTGAATTAATTAAATGCGCTCTTTGTGAAAGAAAGTTCCGCGGACAAAAATGTTTTGTCAATCATAAAAAATCAGTGTGTGAAAAACTAAAAAAATGTGTTAAGTGTCTGAAACTATATCAGTGCAATAAAAAGGGACGTCAACACGTATGTGGCGAAAGGTACTGTAAATTATGTGAAAATTATAAAAACCCCGGACATTTGTGTTATATACTGAAAGACAATTCAAAATTTAAAGAAAATAGTTTATTTATTTATTACGATTTTGAAACGCGACAGGAAAAAACTGTGGGTAAACATTTAGAACATGAAGTTAATTTATGCGTGGTGCAACAGTCTTGTTCTACGTGTTGTAACATACCCGATATAAAACAATTTTGTAGTACATGTGGTATTCGACAACACATTTTTACGACTGATCCAGTAAAAATTTTTTTAAATTACGTTGTTCTACCTAGAACCTCTTTTGCATCAGTTATATGTATTGCACACAATGCCAAATCCTTCGACTGTCAGTTTATTTTAAAATATTTAGTAGAGGAACAAAAAATTAAACCTAAATTAATTTTGAACGGTTCGAAAATAATGATGATTCAATTTAATCACATAAAATTTTTAGATTCAATTAATTACCTACCTATGCCCTTATCTGCTTTACCCAAAGCTATGGATTTGCCTGTATCATTAAAAAAAGGTTACTTTCCACATCTTTATAATAAATTAGAAAATAAAAATTACATTGGACCCCTACCTTCTACTGAACATTTTAGGCCAGACACTATGTCTACTTCTGAACGACAATTATTTTTAAAATGGTATAATAAACAAAAAGAAGAAAATGTCATATTTAATATGGAGAAAGAGATCATTGACTATTGTGTGTCTGATGTGAATATTTTGCGCCAGGTGTGCGATAAGTTTCGTACAACTTTCACACAAGATTGTAAAGTTTGTCCTTTCACAGAAAGTATTACCATTGCTTCTTGTTGTAACCGCGTATTTCGACGTTTGTTTTTAAAACCCAATTCAATTGGTATTATTCCACAAAAAGGCTACCGGTTGACAGATAATCAATCAAAGGTTGCCTTGAAGTGGTTAATACACCAGGAAAACATACGGGGAATACAAATTCAACATGCAGGGAATGGAACAGAAGCAGTAATAGGTAATATATTTAAAGTTGATGGTTATTACGCACAGGGTAAGCTGGTATTCGAATTTTTGGGTTGTTTTTGGCATGGGTGTACATTATGTTATAAAACAAATAGAAATGAACCAGTTTTTAATACAACAAAAGAAACACTGGAGGATAGATACCAAAGGACAAATGAAAAATTACAAAAAATCAAAATTTGGGGTATACAGTAATTACAATTTGGGAATGTGAATTTCGGAAACAATTAAAACAAGATAAAGATTTAGAAAAAATGCTTAGTGACCATGCAATTTTAAATAATTTACCTCTGCAACCTCGCGATGCATTATTCGGTGGACGGACAGGCAATACAATCTTATATAAAAAAGCTGAAATTGATGAAAAAATTAAATATGTAGATGTTTGCTCTCTTTACCCATATATTTGTAAATATGGTAAATATCCGGTTGGCCATCCAGAAATTTTTGTAGGTTCAGAATGTGACATATTGTGTCCTAACAATAATATTGATCAAGTTGAAGGCTTAATTAAATGTACTGTTTTACCACCCTATGATATTTTTCATCCTGTACTACCGCGAAAGGCTCATGGTAAACTCATGTTTGTTTTATGTCGGACATGTTGCGATGAGTTACAACAAACTGACTGTTGCCATAGTGATGCAGAGAGACAATATGTAGGGACTTGGGTTGTTGATGAAGTGCGTCGCGCAGTTTCAGTCGGATATAAAATTTTAAAAATCTACGAGGTATGGCAATACAAAGTGACTGTTTATAATAGAAACACTAAAACAGGTGGTTTATTTGTGGACTACATAAATACTTTTTTAAAAATGAAGCAAGAAGCTAATGGTTATCCCGCAGACTGCACTGACGACGTAGCTAAAGCAGAATACATTCGGTTGTACCAGGTAAACGAGGGTGTTCAGCTGGATCCAATACAGATAGAGAAGAATGCAGGCAGACGCTCAAATGCGAAGCTGATGCTCAACTCATTCTGGGGTACGCTAAAGTATAGGTTTTGTTATATAGAGAACATTAATTTTTATTTTGCATGCAGATAAATTCGCACAGGCCGAGAACAGATCGCGTACATCAACTGTTTCTTCCGCTGCAGAACTGTACGAACTGCTAGCAAATCCAGCAGTTCAAGTCAATAGGATTATACCAGCGGGAGATGAAATGATGTACGTAAACTGGGTGTACCAAGAAGAGGCGATGGACCAGCTGAAAACTGTAAATGTTGTAATAGCGGCGTATACAACGGCTCAAGCTCGTTTACGTTTGCATGAATTTTTGGAACCTCTGGATCGTAGAGTTCTCTATTACGACACAGATTCAATTATATACTCTCATTCACCTGGTGAGTATGAACCACCTAGGGGAAATTACCTAGGTGATCTCACAGATGAATTGGAGTGTTATGGTCCAAACAGTTTTATAACCGAATTTGTCTGTGGGGGTCCCAAAAATTATGCATACAAAGTCCTTTCACCGGTAACGGGTGAAGTAAACGAGGTTTGTAAAGTAAAAGGTTTTACTTTAAACTATCAAAATTCCAAGATAATTAATTTTAATTGTTTAAAAAATTTAATATTTAATAATAAACAACCACATGCCGTCCTGCAATATAATAGTATAAAATGTACCCCAGAACATAGTGTAGTAACAAAAAAAAGAAAAAAAGACATTTAGTATTAAATTCATGAAACGTAGATTAATAGATGATATAAATAGTGTACCTTACGGAGTAAAAAGGATTAAATTAGATTAGTTAATGTATTTATTTAGGTACTTGATTATTTATTTGTTTTATTTCTTAATTGTAGCATAATGTATGTTTTCTTAGTTTATATTATTTTATTATTAAAATAAATACATGTTATTATTAGATCAGTTAATTTATTTATTTATTTAAGTATTTTCATTATTTATTCTTTTTTATTTCTTATAACAATAATAATTTACAGGAAAATAATTAGTACAAAAATATGTATGTAAATAACATTTAACAAATTATAGTAAATAGAAAAAAAATTTTAGAAAAAAATATCTTCATAAGTGTTGACGGTATTTCTTAATTGTAGCATAATGTATGTTTTCTTAGTTTATATATTTTATTATTTAAATAAAACGTTACAAATTATTTTATTTTGTATAAATACTCATTTTCCCCGATTTACAAATATTTCAAGGTTTGAATCTAAATGGAATGAAAGTTAAGTATTTATTATAATCACAGTGTATTAATAATTTTCTCAGATGCTCAGAAGACTTAGGGATCCTGTTCTGATGAAACAAACTCTGTATTTGTGGTAAAGTTTGTCTGGGGTTCGCCGAAATAAACCAATAAATTATTACCTTAAATATCAATCTTACAAACCATTAACCAGTTATTTAGAGTCTTTGTCGAATAAACGACAGTCCGTTGTAAATATGGTGTTGAACAAGAATTGTATTCAATTCTTTTCGATATATGCATGGGCAAATTTTTAATATATCTAAAGTTTCGAAATAATTTTCAGCATTAAATATTTGGAATATAGTTATAGTTGCGTATTACTGCTGAATATAATTAAGACGTACCTGTATAGACGTTTCGGTTAATGATTTGTATTCAATAATTTTGCTCAACATATTCCGAATACACCCCTGTTTCCGACTACCTGAGAATTTTTTGGGGTGTTTGTGGTAAAATCTATTGGGGTAATAAATTATCAACTTATTTCAACAATCTCCGGACAAAGTATATCGCTAAGTGCGGTGTATACAAAGTATTTTTTTCTTTTAATTACAACCTATCCTATGTACATGTATATTGCCGACTAGGGTTTATACATATTTCGGTATTTTCTTCTCTTTCTCTCTCTCTCTTTCTCTTTCTCTGTCTCTGTCTATGTGTGTGTGTGTGTTTACAGTATATATAGGAGTTCGAAAAAATCTTTCTTCAGTATAGTTTCTTGCTATTCTACTCGTATTCACACCGGTCATGGCTTCATTCAACCCCAGCTTCAACACCAGTGACAGTTCCGGAGAACAACAATAATTGCAGTCTAACAACTGGCGCTTCATTATGTTACATCCAGTACAGCATTATTATGTGCAATCGGAGGAACAAAGGGACTCGTACGACAATCCAGCATACAGCCCCGCATTTGCTGTTCAGCAAGTGTTGCACCCTGTGCAGCCGTATTACGTGGAAACAGCGGAAAATTGGGATTCGTGTGATGCTCCAACATACAACCCTCCACTTAATATTCAGCAAATGTTACACCCTGTGCAGCCGTATTACGTGGAAACAGCGGAAAATTGGGATTCGTGTGATTCTCCAACATACAACCCTCAGCAAGTGTTGCATCCTGTGCAGCCGAATCATATCAAAACAGGGGAAAATTATGACTCGCGTGATGCTCCAACATACAACCCCCAGCAAGTGTTGCACCCCGTGCAGCCGTATTACGTGGAAACAGCTGAAAATTGGGATTCATACGACGACCCTACATACAATCCTACACTCGCTTTTCAGCAGAAGCTAGTGCTAGTGCCTCCACCAATTAATGCATGCAGATCCGTTAAGAAGGCATTCTATGCTCGAGAAAGAGAAAGATGGAGCCAATTAAAAAATAAAACAAAATAGGTATTATAAACATTTATTGAACATGTTATTATTTATAAAATAAAATAATTCATATAAATTATTGAGTATTATTGAAATACCGAAAAAACATATATCTAATAAACTGATCATTTTCATATTTGTTATTTATACTAAACAATTTTATAAAATCATTATTAGTGTAATAATTAATTCTAAACAATAAATATACTAAACAATAATAACCACATACTGATGATGTATAATCCTGTAATCCTGTAGTGTTAAAAGTCCATGTTTTTGTATTTCTTCTTAGGAAATTCAAATGTGTTTTCACAAGTGGTGGTCGGCCATAACTATCGAAATATGTTCCATTGCCTTCGCAGTCTATAAAAATTGCTACCCAGTGCGTTCCAGGTAAGGTATCTGGATCCGTGTTTACAATAAGAGTACATGGAAAATTAACATGACTGGGTAATGTATTTGCAGCATAGACCCCATAGTGACATGAACTTTTAAAGTATTTTCTAAATATATTTTTTATAAATGCAGCATTCATTTCTATTGAACTGTATGAACGCTCTTGTCTTACTAATTTCATTTTTCAAAACTGTAGGAATTTATAAGGAATTATTGAAATGAAACAGTGTATTAACATTTAAATTAAGTTTATTAAAGAAACATAAATACAAATATATTTAACTACCATAATCTACAATTACATTTCTATTTTTATCAATTTCAATAATGTTATCAAACTCTGCGTAGATAACACAATTTACTGTCTCTGTTAAAGAAGATTCAAAACCTACTTCGATTCGCAACGAGCCGTGACGGGTTAAGTTCCAATGCATCATCGAATTTGCTGAGAGATCAGGAGTTAGATCAAAAGCAGCTAAACAATAACCATTTGCATAACCACTTCTGTCTATTTCATTACCAGCATTTCCAAAATGTATGCCTGTTCCGGAGAATAATGTATTGTACATTTGAATGTACGCTTTTCTATCGTTAAATGAGGGCTGCAGCGGCTTAGAAGGTAACTGTTGTCCATTTACACATAGTGACAAGTAATTTAATTTAAAATTTTCAAAGTTAAAAGGACTAACTTTGTAATCTCCATTGAATGCTTTATTGGATACAAATCCAATTATACATCTTTTAGGAAGTTGGCCTAAGAAAATATTATCCATAGATTTTCCTTGAACCCCTACAGGTATGGTAACTGCTTTTACTTCAGCTCTGGTAATTGGGTACTTAGCAGTAGACATTTCCAAAGCTTTATTATGTGCCAGTAAAATACTTGGATTTAATTTCACACGGCGGACAAGCAGAGTAGCTTCATTAATTTGTACTTTGTAGTTCGAGTCATTTGCCACCAAATTAAAACTATCTCTTGATCGCATTAGTCTTACTCTCATTTCAACGCCATTAAGTAAAATTTTTTCTTGATTGAATATGTCAGCATGAATATGTCCAATCATATCAACATTTTTACTCTTCTCAGTAAATTTCTGTCGTCTATTATATCCTGAATTGGCAGCTACATCTGTATAATTCATTTTCCCAGCATCATCAGAATACCATAAACTTGAGGTAAGGTGAGATCTTTTAGCATCTTTCCCATAATTTAATAAAGTTTCAAGATATGCTCTGTATGCGTAAGTATTGCTAGGAGGAGATACAAGTTTTTGATTTAAATATATGTCAACTTGGCTAAATATCGAATGAAGCCAATTATTAACAGGTGCTACATTATCGTCGTCACTTAAGGCAGAATTATCCAATTTAACAATTTTTGCATTTATATAAATCATGGTTTGAGATAAATCAAAATAATCTTCCCCGTGGCCAGGATTTACAAATTCAAGGGGTCCGTCTTCAGTCATGGAGGATAAGGGTTTATAATTTACCCATTGACCGCTTTCAATACTAGTCTGTGTAGGAGGTAAACTGAATAAATCTAATTCCGTTTTCACACATTCACAAGACTGAGCATGTAGGAATGCCATTTTTAATCAAAAATGTCAGAGTGTTTAGAACGTTTTTTCTTGTTCTTTACAGTAGCACGTAAAGTTTTAAAATGAGTAGGTTTCTTAACTACACGCTTCTTTTTATAGCAGCCAGATCCGTTCATAATTTTTTCAATTTTATCTTCGGCTTTACGCTTTAAATTAACTCCCGCTTGGGCGAGTCGCTTCTTGAACGATTCTTTAACAGGTTGCTTTGCACTCAGGTCACCAAGAAAATTAATTCCTGTGGTAAATGCTTCTTTACCAATTGTCCCTACACCTCTTTTTATTAACGGCAAAATATTTCTAAACAAACCGCTAAAGAAACTTCCTATACCGTGTCCCCTCTGAAATTGGTTACCCCTATAAACCCTTCCAATTCCACTTCCAGCCTGTAAATTGTAGTATTCTTGATATGGACATGCTTTCATGATGATGTTCGTCGGAAATGAAGTTTAACACACAACGTTCCAAATTGAAATGGTGTTAGATGACCATCATTAGTCCTTATATCTATTTCTATATTTGAAAATTCTCTTCTCAAAACAGGAACGTAATGTGGTTGAGTGTAAGATATCATTTCATTAGATCCAAAAACATATTTTTCAGTTTTAATATGTACAATTCTTAACAACTGACTGACAACATCACCAACTATCTGAGGCTCAATAATATCACAATATATATATATATATATATATATATATATATATATATATATATATATAATTGTGGCGGAACACCTAATATTAAATTAGGTAAATTAATTGCAGTTATCTGTTTATATATGTCCGTAAAAGGGGGGTAACCAAGTTGTAGTGCTAGTCGAGGAGCTAATTTTACAGAACAGACATCTTCATTGAATTCTGCTTCAACACGTTTTTCTATTGTATCATAAGAAAATGTCACATATTTACAAATATCTTCATTCTTACGCATTTCATCTAATAGGCTTCATAATTTTTTGTAGGAATTTTGGCATGCACCACATTTACTATTACATCTGCCTCTTGTGTAGTTTCTAACATAATTTTGACTTTATTTTTTCTTTCATTGACATTGTAGATTGAACAGGGATAAATAATTTCTGATAATGCCACTTCCCAAGAGCCAGTTAATTTTATATTTTGAGGCAGTTGTGTTATATAACCGGTGGTTTTATTACCAGGAAAATATTGCATAGAATTATTACTAGGCAATGTTATAAAAAATTCTTTCTCATTCATGATTTAATACATGCAATGATTTTGCAGAAATCCAGGAATTAAACTTATCGCTGTAACCTTTCCACTTGACAAGTAATTTCTTTCTGCTGCCAGTGCCTTTTGTAGCTACTATTTTATCTATTTTATACAATGTATCAGATTCTATATATACTCGTTGCAGTTCAGTTTTGTAGAAAGTGCCCTCTATAACCTCATTATTTAAATCTTTTAATTTGTAAACTGTAGGAATTCTATTACTAATTGCATATATTTTAAATAATTCCTCGCTCCAATTAGACTCGTATCCCTTTTCAAACAAATTTTTATATTTGGATATACGTACAATGTCTCCAATTTTTAATTTTTTTTGATTATCTTTATTTTTTTGATTTATGTTATGTTGATTTCTCCAAATTTCTAATATATTACAATTATTTACTTCGAAAGGGGCCATTTTTATTGATCGATGTTTTGTTTTATTATAAGCAGTAACCAAATTCTGTAATACATCAACATATCTGTATGTATTTTTATAAGTAAAATAACGATACATTTTTGTTTTTAAAGTTCTGTTGAATCTTTCAACAAGACAAGCTTTTACATCGGGATTATTCGTCACATAGAATTTAACATCATTTTCCTTTAAAAATGAACGTACTGCTTTTGCAATGAATTCCGAACCTTTATCCGTCTGCAGGTAAATTGGTTTTCTTTCATTAAATATATTTTCAAATGCCTGAATCACCGAACATGGTTTCTTATCTATTAATGGAATGGCCCAAGCGTATCTACTAAATACATCAATGACTGTTAAAATGTATTTATAATTATCATTGTATCGACTTAACTTGCGCATATCGTTTAAATCTGCTTGAAACAGATCGTTTATATTTGAAACATTATATTTATTTCGTGCAAAATGTTTTCGCGATGATTTATGCAGTGTATACGCATCCTGTGAGCTAAGCCATTTTTTAATATCTTTCGCTTCATATTTACCTTTCATACAATTTATAAGATTATTTACCCCCGAAAAACCTGACGGATGTGATACATCAAAATAAATTTTAGATAAACTGTTATCCATTTTACAAGGTAAATCGTTTCCAATCAATTTTTTTAACTTTTGCTGTTTCAAACGAGTCGTCTTTTCGTTTTCTTTTTTTTTTGTGGGAGTTTGAATAATTGATACAGGTGTAAAAAGTTTTTTTCTTCGAGGATTATTAATTAATTCAGCTGGAATGTTTATTTCTTTTAGTGCAGCTAAAAATTGTTCCCAACCCGTGGGATTACTACGTTTTCGACGTCTAACAATATCCGCAACTAAATCTGTTATATTTGAATTTGGAATTTGTTTTCCGTGTATTGAAACTAAACTACTATTATTCCATGTAACTGTACCGTCTAATGTTTTTTTTTCAACTATTACATTAGCTTTTTCTTGATGAGACTTTGGAATAAGATTTATTATATTTTTGATATCGACTTTCTTTCCTTCAACTAGTTTTGAATCTGACTCTACTATACCGCCTGCAGAAGCGTCTTTCTTCTCTAAACCTAATTTTGAATCTGAAGTAATTTCATGTTCGATGGGTAATTTTATAGGTTCTCTACTTTGTTTTTGAAAGTATAAATATCTCTGTAATATTTCTTGATACTTCATCCATTTTTCATATTCTCATAATTGCGAACTTAAAATATTTTTCATGTCTTTGTCCATCTGACTAGTTATAGTTTCTTTTTCACTAATATTTCTATGGAAGCGATTTAAATTTTCTGGTGATATTAAGACCATTTTTCTAGCATGTTCCATTTTAATTTTTAAATAAACTGCTTAGAACACCCGTTAACAAAGGTGCTAATAAGAAATGTAGGAATGCTCCTCCGGATTGTACTAACACTCGCTTTTTAGCTTTCCAACTGTCGCCACGTTTTGTAAGTTTCCTTAAAATGTTTTTATGTCTTACAAGTGAAGCTTGCTGTTTTCGACTGAGAGGAACTGTACCGTGTAAAATATTATAAACACATTCACAAATACATTAAATAGAGCTACAATCAGCGTTTTTTAATAACGCTAATCTATCTTTTGATTTCAGTCTATGCAGTGCACGCAGATATTCTGCGTTGTGTATTACCGCTTTGCTCATTGTTATGAAATAATTGTAGGCATGTGTTTGTAGTTGTATTTATACTTATTTTTAGGTAAATACACGCATGTAAACCCGTCATGTGACGTACGAAAAGGCAGCCAATCAGGTGTATTTTGTTTAAGATCAAAAATTACATAACCGTGTGGTTCCGAGGTTGCGTCACCGTAAGCTTCTTGTATAAATTTTACATTTTCTGGAAATATTTGTCGTGACAAATGTAATATTTGTGCTCTGTCGCGAGGATTTTTAAAATAAACTATATAATTAGCATTGAGGGATATGTCTCGTTGCCCTTTTCCTTGATGAAACAAATTTTGAGTTAGAAAAAAAACAGACAGATTTTTATGGTGAGACCATTTTGTAAATATGTTCACAACTCTCTGATCTGCTTCAGACATTAGATCATCAATTATAATTAAATGAGGATCATTTCCGTCCATATTCTCGATATCAGGTAAACCTTCAACAAAGTCTACTCCTTTTATTGTACTAAATAATTTTTGCCATGCTCCATAATGCCAAGATATTTTCACAAAAATAGTATCACTCATATCTATTATATTCGTTAAATTTTTTTTAACAAAGTAAGATTTCCCGCTGCCCTAGGGGCCTGCTATTATTGCTGAAAACGGGTGTTGAAATTTATAAGACATGTTCTCGGTAAGGAGTAAGAAATTATACTAAAATATCATAAATTTACACATCATATTTATTAAAATAAACATACATATACATTTCATATTTCAACAAATTCTAACAATCTAGCTTGTTTACCGACACCATAATCTCTTATTCCTGTATATATTATACTCCACTTGGCAACAGATGTTTTCAGTTCTGATAACTCTTGATCTGATAAACTGTCGAATCTAGAGGGAAGGTATGTTATAAACTCCTCACATTCTGCAATTATTTTTCTTCCGAAACCAGTATTTACAGCTTTAATATCGGTGAGTTTATATGCCCTGCCCACCTCCAAATCAGTTATTTTCTTACGTGGTTTAATATTGGTCAGCTTGGCCCTTTCATTTAGTTTAGAAAAATCCATATCTAAGAACAAATTAAAAAAAATGAATAGAATTAATAAATATGATTTAAATATTTTCTTACCTGGCTAGGGGCTAGAGATGCTTTCAACAGACGCAGTTCAACAGGAATGAAATACAAAATAAAACTTTGTCTTATATACTATGCCAGTCGCCATTTTGTATTTTATACAAAATTTAAAACATACGAAAATAATTATCATCGACAAAAAAAAAAAATCCTACCCTCTGCGTACCGGATGAAAGAACTACCTGTGGGAATATAGGAACGGACAAAGCAATTCTGTGAACATAGTTTATTTTTCTCAGTCCTACAGGGGTTCAGATATCAGCGATGTTCCCTAAAGCTTTTGCAGGTGAAAAATACAATTAACATAATTTATTACGCACACTGAGAAAAAGATACAATTCCGTATATCCTACGCTTGAATAGAATCTACAATTGATGCAGTGTAATAATTTATTTGAAGCATTTATTGTCTCATCAACAAAAAAAACTACCCTCTGCGTATCGTATGAAAGAACTACCTGTGGGAATATACGAACGGACAAACTACCTGTGAATAGATCTTTTCAAATTCAGTCAATAAATTATGTTTTTAAAGGAATTCACAGGGTTCAGATATCAATAAAAGAAATCACTGATGCCACTACAATTTCTGCAGGGGTACAAAGCACTTAATATAATTTATTAAAAGTAATCACCCTAAAATTTCTGCAGGTGTACAAAGCAATTAACATAATTTATTACCCTTTTATCAATTGATGTACGCCGACATTTCTGCAGGTGTACAAAGCAATTAACATAATTTATTACCCTTTTATCAATTGATGTACGCACCCCACATATGGGCGGCTTGCAAGGAGTGGCCCCACACACTACTCATATTATTGTTAAAATTTTAGTTTATTAAAACAATACTTACGAAATCTAAAATATACGTTAGGTTCAGTTTTACACTACAAATGTGCTACAAACAATACGAAGTTAGCTACGCTACCAACTTATTTATCTAATTGAGTTACAGCTTTATTTTGTTGGTGAATGCACATTTAATTACAACTATAAATATATTTCATAATTAACAAACTTAGTGGATTTAATCATTGACCGACAATGTTAAAATTGAATGTGCAGTTTCGGCAATTTTGTATATTTATTCCAGAGCTTGAAACAGCTGACGAGGATAAATTAGATTCTGTGACTGTGACATTCTCACTAGAATATTCAGTTAGTGTGGCAGTGGCAGAAGTTTGATTCTCCTTGTTTGTTAAAATTTTATGCGCTGTATAATTTTATTTTTCAAACTTTCATTAACATAACCTAAAAGAGAAGACGATTTCATTACATTAGATTTTTCCAAAAAATAAGCTAGTAAAACATTTTCACTGTAATTCTTGTTTTTTTTAACTTACACCATTCAATGAAGAGGTTATAATTCTTTTCGTATAATGCTCTTGATTTTGCAGATAATAAACTCAAGGAAGCATTTTGCGCCGTTTCGAATATATCTGGAGCAGTGCAAGAAAAATCACTATCTTCACTATTTTCGGAGATTTTTGAGCACATTTTTGATGTATGTGTAAAAACTTTTCATAAAACAATGATTGTTGGCATCAGAATTATTTATTTACTCATATCGTCATGGTTGCAGCAACACAAAACAAGAAATTGGTTACGACTAAATTGAACTTACTAAATAGGTATTATTTTTTTTAATTTTGTTAGTAAAGTCGTAGAAAAAGTTATGTGTGCATCTCTAGCGTAAAGTATCTTTATTGCTCTAGCTCGATTCAATTTACGAGCACGAGCAATAAAGATTCACTTTACGCTTTTGATACACAAATAACTATTACGTACATCCAGTCTGTCGGCGCATACTTTAAAATGCAAACGGTAACAGTTTTATCAAAGGTTTAACTCCTCTCCTGCTCACTCTATCTGCCCACGAACTTGCTCAGCCAAACTGCCCCAACAAAATATCCCTTAAAGGGGGACCTCCCATTTGATACCACACACGACATATTTCCGACAGCTTTTTGCGAAAAAAACAAAAGACGATTGAGTTGTCAAGTACCTGCATAGCAGCCCTTAAGAAAACTTTTCATTTGATACCATACACAACATATGTTTGACAATATTTTGCCAAAAAGCAAAAGACGAACATTTCTGCATGGCAGCTCTTTAAAAAACAAATCATTTGATAACAAACAAGACATATATCTGACTACGTTTTGCAAAAAACAAAAGACAATCAAGTAATCATATTTTTCTCATTTTTGCCTATCAGTTCTTGAGAACACATTTTATTTGATACCAAACACGACATGTTTTTTACTGGTTATTGCAAAAGAACAAATGAATATCGAATTGCCAAATTTCTGACATTTCTACATAGCAGCTCTTAGGAAAACATTTTATTTGATACCAAATTCGACCAATTTCTGACTACTTTTTGCAAAAGATAAAAGACAATCAAGTAATCATATTTTTCTCATTTCTGCATATCAGCTCTTGGGAAAACATTTCATTTCATACCAAATACGGCTTATTTCTGACAACTTTTTGCGAAAAAAAGATTATCGAGTTGTCAGAATTTTGACAATTCTGCACAGCAGCTCTTGAGAAAACATTTTATCTGATACCGAACACGTCATATTTCTGACAAATTTTTGCAAAAGACAAAAGCCAATCAGGTTATAAATTTTTTGACATGTCTGCATGGCAACACCTGAAAATATATTTCATTTCATACCACACACGACATATTTCTGACAACTTTATGAAAAAAACAAAAGACGATTGTGTTGTCATATTTTTGACATTTCTGCATTACAGCTCTTGAGAAAACATTTCATTTGATACCAAACATTACACATTTCTGAGAAGATTTTGCAATAAACAAAAGATGAACGAGTTGTCATATTTTTGACATTTCTGTATGACAGCTGTTGAGCAAACATTTTATTTGATACCAAACATTACATATTTCTGTCAATTTTCTGCAAAAAACAAAAGACTATCGAGTTGTCATATTTTTGGAATATCTGCATAGCAGGTTTTCAGAAAACATTTCATATGATACCAAACACGACATAATTGCGACAATATTATGAAAAAAACAAAAGACGGTCGAGTTGTCATATTTTACATTTCTGCATGACAGCTGTTAAGAAAACATTTTATTTGATTCCAAACACGACAAATTTTTGACAGCTTTATGAAAAAACGAAAGACGAACGAGTTGTTATTTTTTGACATTTCTGCATGACAGCTGTTAAGAAAACATTTTATTTAATACCAAACACGACATAGTTCTGACAAATTTATGAAAAAAACAAAAGACGATGGAGTTGTCATATTTTTCACATTTCTGCTTGACAACTTTTGAGATAACATTTCATTTGATACCAAACAACATATTTTTAAGAATTAAATGAAAAAAAAACAAAAGACGATCGAATTGTCATATTTTCGACATTTCTGCATGACAATTGTTGAGAAAACATTTTATTTGATATCAAACACGACATATTTCTGACTTTATGAAGAAAACAAAAGACGATTGAAATGTCATATTTTTAACAGCTCTTAAGAAAACATTTCATTTGATACCGAATACAACATATTTCTGACAACTTATTTCAAAAAACAAAAAACGATCGAGTTGTTATATTTTTGACAATTCTGCATAACAGCTCTTGAGAAAACATTTCATTCGATACTAAACACGACATATTTCTGACAGCTTTTTGTAAAAAAACAAAAAACGATAATTTGTCATATTTTTAACATGTCTGTATAGCAGGTCTTGAGAGAACATTTCGTATTATACCAAACACGACATATTTTCGGCTTTCTGAAAAAACAAAAGACGGTCGAGTTATCATATTTTTGACATTTCTGCATGACAGCTGTTGAGAAATCATTTTATTTAATACCAAACACGACATATTTCTGACATAAAAGAAACAAAAGACAATCACGATGTTATATTTTTACATTTCTGCATGACAGCTGTTGAGAAATCATTTTATTTGATACCTAACACGACATATTTCTGACAGAAAAAAAACAAAAGACAATCGCGATGTTATATTTTTACATTTCTGCATGACAGCTGTTGAGAAATCATTTTATTTGATACGTAACACGACATATTTCTGATATAAAAGAAACAAAAGACGATCGAGATGTCATATATTTGACATTTCTGCATTACAGCTCTTGGAAAAACATTTTATTTGATACCAAACACGACATATTCCTGACTTTATGAAAAAACAAAAGACGATCGAAATGATATATTTTTGACAGCTTTTGAGAAAACATTTTAGTAGATACCAAACACGACATATTTCTGACAACTTTTTGCAAAAAAAACAAGCGACGATCGAGTTGTTAAATTTTTTACATTTCTACATAACAAGTCTTGAGAAGACATTTCATTTGATAGGATATCGATATATATCTGACAGCGTTTAAAAAAACAAAGGACAATCGAGTTGTCAATTTTTTGACATTTCTGCATTTCATTTGACATCAAACACGACATACTTCTGACTTTTTGCAAAAACAAAAGATGTAGCTCTATCCTAATTTTCAATTGACGGGAGGTACTATTGCTCTATATTTATCGGGTCATTTTTTCACATTTTGCGGAGTAGAAAATACATTTGTGTACGGACTGCACATTAGTCTAGTTAGGAATATTTGTTTTTTACCTAGTTACTTATGACATATCTGGCAACACTTTCCAAGTGCATATAAACCGTCAAAATTTATAATTATGTTTTAGGCCTTTACGCCTGTGCGGATATAGTTGCCCATTCTCATAATTTATGATTATGAATTAAACTTCTTTCAAATTGACCTCATTTCATAAATATTTCCATTTAAAGGTTGAAATTGACATGTCAAATGTATCATTACATAGCGTTCTTCGTCTTATATTTCAAGGATGACTAAGATCTTTTGTTTCAATTTATTGTTTTATAGAGAAAATTCGGCTACGCCGAGCTTCCCTAGAGCTCAGCCGATAGTGTTTAATGATGGACTATTATACGTACATCCAATCCTTCTACGCACGATTTAAAACTAAGGTGTTAACGCCAACAGCCTTGTCAAATATCCAAGTTCTCCCTTCTCTCAAACGAATTAACTTTATACATAAAACAATATCCAATCAAGCTGTCAATATGACAAATGTCATAATTTTTCATTTAAAATTTCATAGTTTTCTTATTTCATGTCGCATGTTTGTTATCAGGGTTGTGGAATTTATTTGCCGCAGAAAATAAATTGCATACGTCACATGACTGCTTGCGCCCTATTCTTATAGTAATTTCATTTATGAGGCTGGTCTTCCACTGGAACCGTATTAGGCCGAGTGGAAGGTCGCCCGGTTTATAGCCGATTATGTTGTATTTTGATTTTTACGCGTGTCATTAGATTTATATAAACTTCAGAGTTCTATTTTACTTTCCTCTTTCACATTTATATTAATAAATAGCTATTTGTGTATTAAGAGCACAAAATGAGACATTGTCGATTGAGAGGTTACTGACGCGCGACGCAGGAGCGCGGCATTCTCTCGAAATCGACAATGTCCATTTACGCTCGAAACACAAGATTTTTTCTACTGTCCTCCACCATAACAAAAAAATAATAAAATGTACACTTTGTACTTACAGTACTACTCAATAATTTTGCAGTGAAGATAGGAACGTATTCAAATATTACTTCAAAATATTGTTTTGGCTTGCGTTTTTACAAAAAATTAATTCCAATTTTGTAATGAATATTATAAGTTTTTGTACAATTTATTTGTTTCAAGTACATTAAACTAGGGCAGTGGAAAAGTGGATGTCCATTGGGTGCGTTCACGCCATACTTTTGCAGGTGGCAGCACAATGTTCACACAATTTATTTTATATTTAATTTTAATTTATCGTTATTTTTCATTCTTCTTGAGCTATAGCTTCAATCTAATCTAAGCATTTTATATTTTCGTTATTGTAAACAAATGCCCTATTTTATTTTCACAGCAGTGCGGCATTTTGTTTGGTTATGTAATATACCGACAGAGCAGTTATGGGTCAGATTGACTTGTGAAGGTGGTAAATGTTCCTGACTAAACGTTTCTATTAAGAATGTAGACAAGTGACATTTCTCAACATTGTATAGTTAGAAATTTGGACAGCGAACGTTTTTTCTACTTTGTCGCGCATGAGCGGCAAAGTGACATTTTGCGTTGACAAAAGAGAGCGCAAATGGCTACTTTGTATATAGACTGTAGAAAAAAGAAATTCTCTATCTGATAATTTAAATATTTTATTATATCTTCTATAGATTTAGTCAATTTAAAATTTGGTCAATCACCCTCTTTTTCTGCTTTTCGTCGATTCTAATACAAAAAAAAAACTCTTTCTCGAAAACACTTGAAGATTAGATCTATGTCGAATAAGCGATACTAAATTATTAATAATATTATTAATAGTTAATAAATATGCAAAACGCAATTAATTCAAATTAATATATATAAATGCATATCTTACCTTTATATCCAATTAAACTTACGTCTGATTAGTTGATGGCCTAAATCTTTGCTAACTATGTAAAAAGTGCAATTCCCGAATTCATATTTGCCGTACTACTTATAAAAAATAAAAATTTTAAAACAATTTGATAGCTTTATGAAAAAGCTACATTTATTATATTTATTAAAAAATGTGAAATATCACCAGATTCATAATTTTAATCATGATTTAATTACATCAACCAGTCATAGTATTTATGTGTACTCTTGTGTATATCAATATAAAATTATGTATTACAATAACAATTTTATATTTAAAACAATATACAAAGTGGTTAGTAGGAACTGGTGATAAGGACCGAGGCCATACGAGAATACAGGCCTGAATACTCAGTTCATGACGTCACAGCGAGCCTCTTGCTGTCACGCCACGCCTTGAACGCTAGCATTGTACACAGGAAATATACGAAATTTTAAATAAATAGGATTGGCGAATGTGATTTATAAAGATATACAACTCCTAAATAACTATTTAAATATTATGTATTACCTATTTTATATTCATAACTAAACAAATTAAATAAGAAATAAGTTAGAAATGGCCTATATATATATATATATATATATATATATATATATATATATATATATATATATATATATATATTGTAACGTTTTTATTTATCTGGGTGAAGTGTAAATATTAGACAATTATTATTAAAAAACTTATAACAATAAATAGATATTAAATATAATTAAAAGATGATAAATATAACGAACACTACGATTAAACAAATATTGAGATTAAGAATATTATAAAACACTTAAACACTAAGATTATTTATTTCAACAATATATAGATCACTTATTTATTTATACAACTATGTTTATTTATATCCATCACTTGTCTACTATCTGTTTATATCACCAACTGTTTAACACTCAACGCTTATTTATATCAGACTGTCCAATGCCTTCACTAACAGTCCTTATATACCTCGGCATCCGTATTTCAGAACTCACTAGAAGATTTCTAGATAAAACACAATAGGTTACATCAACCGCGTAATTAAGCAGGTGCCGACACGTCTGCTGCGTCATCGTTAACAATAGACACTCGCTCGTCCCTGCGACAGCGGCGGTGACAGCGACGGAGACAGAGGCGGTAACAGTGGCGGCGACGGCGGGCACTGCACATAACACTTCCCCCTCCTTAAGACTGTTTCGTCCCGGAACAGTTCGTGATGACGAAATCTGCATGCATTACCCTTAGTGCATTTCGAAGTTTTGAAGAAATGACAGTCAATGGTCCGCTCGACTTCTTCTTTATGTCCGTTAGGGTTAAAGCTGCAAACGAGAATTTCTACGCCGGTAAAACGGAAGAGGACTTCTATCATGTTCCTAACAATCCTCCAATCTAAACCATCTAGACCACAGCCTAACTTCGGTACGACGATTGCCCGACTTAGTTTTCCAACTCCTTTTCTTCTTTTGTCGATTCCATATGCTTTTGCATTTTTCGAAGAACTAAGTTTCTTTCTTTCAGCAACCACTTTATTTATAATTCGTCGCATTTTCTCTTCTAGGTCTTCCGTGTCTTCTTTTCTCTCGGCATCAATATTTCGCACTCGAGATTGATTACGTGAAGCTTGTTTGGCAGCTTCATGTTCTAGTGCATATGAGAGTGCGTCAATTAATGTTTTTGGGCGGGCCAATCGCAGTGCTTGCTGTGTTTCGCTGTCTCGAACTCCGTAGATGAATGCTTGAACGGCCAGGCACTCCAAAACGCTGTCAGGAGCTGCAGGATGTGCGAGACGAACCAAACGAGCTACGTCGACTTCAAATTCTTGGAGGCTTTCTTTTGAACTCTGATAACGATTCCTCAGTTGCGTCTGGTATACCTGCTCCAGGTGCGCATTGCCGTACCGCATGTCCAATTGCTTGACTAGTTGGTCGTAGTCCTCTTGTTCTTCTTCCTTCAGTGTTTGTAGGATGTCGATGGCTTCCCCACGCAACGAGACAGTCAACGCTGTAGCCTTCTCTGTAGATGTCCAGTTATTTGCTTTCGCAGCCGCTTCAAATTGTTTTAAATAATTCGGCCACGAAGATTTTCCATCAAATTCCGGTGTTTTGATGTGCATTGTTGTACTAGTATCAGCTTTTACTACTTTCTTTTCATCGTGTAAACCTGACTTCACTACATCGGAATTCGACATTGACGACGATGTAGTTTCAGTGAATTTTTCTCGTAATTCTTCAATCTTCTCGTCATAGTCAACTTTTAAATTCTTCAGTTCTTCTTCAGTTTTTCTAGAATTCTCCTCTAATTTTTGTTCTAAACTGCTGGAATTTTCTTCTAACTTTTGTTCTAATGTGTGCTCCAGAATTCTAGAATTTTCTTCCATTTTTTGTTCTAATGTTTTAGACTGTTCCAATAATTCTTCTTTTAATGTTCTGGAATTTTCTTCTAGTTTTTGTTCTAGTATTCTAGAATTTTCTTCCGCTTTTCTAGAACTTTCCATTAATTTTTCTTCTAAACTTCTAGAACTTTCTTCTGATTTTCTAGAACTTTCCTCAAATTTTTGTTCGAATTTTTCTTCTATAAATTTATGAATATCGGATGGGTCAAATAAGTATTCTTCAGGATTGTCACCAGCATCGATTAATGCTTGCCGTAATCTTTCTTGAAGCACTGACTTCTTTCCTGCTGTTTCCAAATCCCGCTCTTCCAGTTCTCTCTTGAGATCACTTACTTTTAATTCATTTAATTTTAATTGTTTACACGCCATTTTATTTATTTTTATTTAACACTTCACAGTTATTAACCCCACACCTGACACCAATTGTAACGTTTTTATTTATCTGGGTGAAGTGTAAAACGTTTTCTTTATAAAATTAAACGTGTACCATCTTTTCTACTGACTTCGAGATCACGAATAATACATTTTTTCTCAAAATGCAAACAGCTGAGGAATTTGTGATCTTATAATTTAGTCGATGTATTGCATTTGACCATTTTCTCTGCATCTCACTATCGCGTAGAAATTTAAAAACATTGATGAATTTATTTGTGTTACTGTAATTGCTCCTGCACATTGGCACACAGCATTAGAAAACCATTTTTATAGTTTCTTACAATGAGAAATAATAGAAGTTTGACGTTCCGTCCCGCGTTGTGTGGTGCGTCCACTCCCGCTTACTGCTAGAAGTCGACTGTTTGTGGAAGGCTAGACTAGCCCTCGGGCCTCTTAGCTAGGCGTAACGCATTGAGCAGGGATAAACATTCAGGCGTAAGGACATATAATGATATAAACAAATACAACGCGTTTTTGCGAACAATAATTATGTAATTAACTTGAGAAAATGAAAAGTAATTATAATTTCAATCAAATAGGACAAAATGTTCTAATTACAGGATAAATATATTCACATAGTATTATTGGTAAGAGCCAACAAAGTAGCTGACATCTGGTGGCAAAATAAAACATATAAGTCGTAGGGAAAACGTTGTGCTGTCATATAGGGTTATACAGTAAAAAAGAGCCAAAAATGGCCAGCAAAACGAAAAGATATTGTGTTGAACCGCAGTGTAATAATTATGCAAGTAAAGACATATCCGTTCACTATTTTCCAAAAACTGAAATATTAAAATATCAATGGAAAATCGCTTTAAAAATCAAGAACATTTCACCATTTAATAACGTTTATTTACAATAATTTTTGCCTAGATATTTAATTTCATGTAAGTATTTATATAAATTTATGCTTCAATACATTATTAGATTGTTTTTATAGTCATTAGAAGAAAAACATTAAAAAAATGCTATTTCATGCCAAAAATTACCGTAACCCTAACCCTAACCTCTAGTACAGAAGAAAAATAGAGAGAAGTTACTTACGTGTAAGTAGTAGTAATAGTAATTATTATTCTTTAACATTATAACTACATTTATTTTATATTATTTATAGAAAAGAAGGAACGATAAAAATGCCAGAAATCGAGCCAGCAAGAGGAAGACTTGCAAAACATAATACATGTAGATTGTTTTTTAATCAAACAAAATACAATTACCTTTTTAAATAAAATAAAGCAATGATATTTTTTTATTTGTAATTTTATTTACAACTTGCCTTCAGAATGGTCAACCAGTAAATGTAATACATTTATAACACAACATGATTGAGGTTATTTACATATTTAATCGTATCTGTACTTTAATACAATAAACAAGAGTGAGGTAATTATTATCATGTGATATTGCCTCTTAATATTACAATTTATGGACAAAAATGAACTTATAATTATGTAACTATAATGAATTTTAAATCCAATAGTTTGACTCTTCCACTTTTCTCCCTGTCCTGCTTTCCAGCTGCACATACATTTCCACACGATGACATTTGTGTTATTGTTATCACGATTGTCTTCATATCCATATAAAATAATGTGTCTATAACTAAAAATAAATAAGTTAACAAGCAAGATAACCACAAATTTGTATTTCATTTTACCTTTACACAATGCTTCTCCTTCGGTTATAGGTCGCACAGCACCTTTTAAATAAATATATACATCTGTCATTGTAATAAACATTCTGAATTTAATCAAAAATAACAGAATATTTCCTAAAACAAAGCATTAAACTACAACGACTACAAGTGTAAAATTCAAAGTTTTCCTTATAAGTGTCTTTAGTGCTGCCATCTCTTGGATGTGGCTCTCCCGAATTAACATGCATATGAGTACACAATACTAAATTTAATGATAAAAATAAAACAAACAAAACACACAAATACGATATTTTAATTCTAAAGTAAACAGTTAGTTATGTACTGTAGAAAAATGAATAGTTTTATTACATCTAAACATATACAACGAATTAAGGGGGGGGGGTTATTAAGGGGAAAGGATGTGAAGGCTATATAAATAATTCCACCACAAAACACATACTAGTGGTATTCGACGAAGTAACAACTAACTTGAATGGGATCTTTTTATGCTGAAATAATTTTTAAAGTAATGTAAGAAAATGAAATATAGAAAAAGATTAAAATATACCATTTTAAGTTATTGAATTGTATTGATCCAAACTTTAAAAAACATTAGTTACATGCAGGAATTTTAGTGTCTCCAATGAGTGTGGTATTTCAGGTTGAACATTTGTCGAAAAACAACCAGAATTCCAAACCAGTTCACATATTAATGTGCCTAGATCGATGAAGAAACAACTAACGTGAATGTGTTTTGTTTGAACTAAAATTATTTTAAACATAATGTAAGTAAATTAAATGCAAAAACCAGATTAAAACAGTACCATTTTTAAGGTATTGGGTTTTTCTTGTTCTAAACTATGAAAAACATGACTTTCCGATAGGATTTTTTGTGTTTCCAATGAGTGACAAATTTCTAGCTGGGCATTTGTCGAAAAACAGTCAGAACTCCAATCCAATATCAATGTTTTTCAAGCGACGAAAAAAAAAACAACTAACTTGGATGAAATATGTTTCAACTGAAATAATTTTAAATGTAATAGAAGAAACAGTTTTGCAAATAAACAATAAATACTGTATCATTCAAAATTTTGAATTTTCTTGTTCAAAACCTTGAATAACATATTTATCCTGCATGATTTTTAGATATCTCCAATGAGTGAAAAATTTCTTGCTTCAGTAACGTATCTTTTTAAAATATTTCTATAATAAAAAAAAGTTTTGAATCAATAAAAAAACAATAACATTGACCAATTACGTACCATATATTTGTATTTCGAAATAAAATGAAAACTTTCACCTGCCAAAAATTTAATTTTTATTCTTTCCCCTAAATATGTATTAGACAAGTTGATCTGCAGACTAATCTGATAAGTCGCTCTGTTTTTCAGCGTAAACGCACAGGATGATTATTTATAGATGATGGTGTGTGCGTTTTCTCGCTGAGACGTCGAATTTCTTGAGTTTGATTTTCTGAATTATCCTGTCGGAACAAAAGAACCTGTAATTATTACCTTTTGTACAAAAAGTTATGATTTTTTTAACTAATTTTGAAATTTACTTTAAAATATAAATTTTTATTTGTTCGAAATTTAAATACGGATGTGTACACAGTAGATTGGCACGCCCAACAATGGGTTATATACCACAATGGTATTTTGTTTAATTAATAAATTTTGTTACTAATTATTTGATTATTATGTAAATTATATCAGAAAAATGAATTTTAATTTAAAGTGTATTATTCGTTTGAAATTTACAATGATTGGAGTTGCATTAAATACTGAATAATTATAAAAAAGAATAGTTTTAAAACAAAATGTTTAGATTTTTATGGCTTTAAAGTATAGAGACCACCGCCACATAAAACATGATTTTAGATTTGTATTATTTCGAAAAATGAATATATTTTTAAATATTTTCATTCAATAAGGTACACTTTAAATTAGAATTGAATTTACAACAAAAGGACGGTGGAACTCCAAAAGTTGCCAACTCGTTTTTTAATAAAAAAAAACATACACATTTACACACACATTCATACAATTGCGATTTTATACCCATTTTTGTTTATTTATTGGTACCTATCACTGTGTGGAATTGTTTAGGCAACATGTCTCGGACGCGAGCTTATGATATAAACTTATGCTCAAGCAATCTTGTTTCAATGTTGAACCACAGTTTTGTTTTGTTTATTGCAAAGTACAACAATAATTCTAAATATTATTGGTATCGGGCCCCGAACTATTAGGTATGTTTCAAGTCATTGTAAGGAGCTGGGTATTAACTGATTACTGAGGTAGTTAAATTGCAAAGTAAAAAAAAATGTATTCTAAAAAATTAATTATAATTAAATTACCGTAGAAATGAGTTATTTCTATTTAGTAATTTAAGAAAACCAATTTTTTAGTTCTATATATCAATGAAAACAAATTTAACTACAAAGTAAAACAGTTTTTTTTTGTATAGCTTTCTTTCTTTATGAGTGTTTTTGGTCTCTTTCTTATTTTAATCAAATTTAGACAAGTGTTCCACTCTAATTTATCAATTAAGGATAATATGAGAAAGATTGTTATTTAATTAATCCAAAATCAGTTGCATTTGCTTTTATATAAAATACGATTACATTTAATTCATGTAAAGCATGTAACTGATATTTATTTTCTTTCATTTTGGACCGTTTTGATTCTAACATTTATGTAACAGGGACAATGACTCAAAACATAATAGTCCCGAACCCACCAATAATATTTGAAATTCTTGATGCAACTTGCGGTTTCATCGTTTCAGTGGAAAATTATTTCCGTAATTTCTGTTACATAAATTTTATATTCCCTCGTTTCAAGTTCGGCATGTTGCGTTTTGTTTAACGCAACCTTGCGGCCTTTTCAGTGAATCGAAATTAAAGGTTTCTCAAGTTTTATTGAGTAATACAATTCGTAATGTGTATAACAATATTATAATTTTCAATTCAAATGTAAGTGTATACTGCTTTCGATATGTGTATTTGAAAGTGGCTAATTTTACACTGGATTGTATCCTTTGGAAATATTATGCATAACCAAGTGTGTTTACAACATCAAATTCACGCTTAACATCTTTTTATAATTACATTATCAATTTAATCTCTATTTAATATTTCTTTAAAGACAATATTATTTGTACATCCTTCGCATCTCTCATTCACGCAGTCATCGGACACTTTGATTTTAAAATTTTTCATTGATCTGACGCGAGACACATCTACATATAATTGACCGTGTGTGGAAACGGGATTATCTAAATTTATACCAACAAAATCAAATGTTCGACCTTGAGATTTATTGATGGTCATTAAAAATGCTAACCGAATGGGGAATTGTCTCCGTTTTAATGTGAACGGCAAATTTGTGTCGGTATTTAAATCAAATCTAGGTAAATAAATTCAATTACCTGCACTTTGACCAGTAATTACATCCAAATATAAGTAATTATTTTTCATGTCTTTGACTATTAGTCGTGTACCGTTGCATAATCCGCGTTTGGGATTCATGTTTCTTAGCAACATAACAATCGCGCCTATTTTTAATGTTAGTTTTTACGGGGATATGCCGGTGGGAAGTTGTTTGTTCAACACCTCTATGAGATAATTTATTTTGTTATCTTCACATTCGCACGGGTCAGCACTGAAATACACTCGTGATGGCCCCGCAAATTTGTTTAAAACAATTTTATTGATGATTATTGTGTCATCGTTGTTTGGTGCTAAGATAGCTCTATTTGTGAACTGATAAACATCATTAAGTGATATTTCATTAGTTCCAAATATTTCGTCTGCCAATGAAATATTTGAAATGCACGTTGACGGTATTGTAATGATGTCATTTTCACCATTGCCTACTTTTAATAGGTAATCTGAAAATTCGATTTCGTCTTTATTGACTCGCATATTTTGTTTCAAGGAAAATTTCTTGAATAACGGCCATAAGGGACATCTTAATACCGAAATTTCTATTATCGCAGTTCTGTGATTGGTGTAGGTTACTACAGGTAGGCACTGTCGAAAATCACCTCACCTCAATTGCATTTAGGGCATATTGTGGAATCATTGTGCCTTCATCACAAATTATTACTGTTGCATTTATAATTAATTTTCCTGAAAGACTATTAGCTTTGATATTACACTTACAATCATCAGTTGCTGGGACTGGCAATTTAAAAATTGAATGAAGCGTTTGACTTCCTTTCAAAAACGTAGCTGCAATACCTGACCAAGCAAAAGCTATAAGTTTTTGCCCTTGTCCTCTTAGGGTACTGATTAGCGTGTTGTATAAAAAGGTCTTGCCCATGCCACCAAGCCCATGAATAAAGAAATATCTGTTTTTACAATTTGCATCGTTTAATGCGTTTAAAATGTTTTGTAAAATATCTGTTTGTTCACTATTGAATTTTTCCCAAGATTCAACTGCATTTGTGTTGTGTGAAAACAAATTAAATAAGCAAATAACTCTCGCAGTTGTTTGGGAAATTTACTTAATACAGCCTCACTTAAACAGTTTTCAGATTCTTGGTCATTTTGCAAAAGACCTAACGCGCGGGCAGCTTCCTAATATGTATTGTATAATATCCCATCAACTGTGCGTAAATCATAGAAATTTGTGGCACCCGTCGCATAAATCAATATTAAACGTAAGTGAAACCGTTCTCTATCTTTTGGACTAACTGAAATCATGCGACCTATTGGTGGTTTATTCTCTCTTTTTCTATCTTTCCACATGTTATTAGAGAAAACATAAAATTTTGGAATTTCCATGTAGCGATATTTTCGTGCATTAATATCTGTTTGATTTAACATGAACCACGCAGTCAATGTAGTATCTTTTTTCGCTGCTCGTTCTATAGCTTGTTTTTCTTGACCGGTTATAAAACAAACGCTCTGTTGATACTTTGAATGAACAGCTATTTGAAAAATAGCGTGAGACTTGTCATGTAAAGGATATTCTAAAGGACGTCATACACATTCAAGAGCTGATACATACCTGGCGTCTAAATAACCGCTAATTTCATCCCATTGAACAATGTTAGTTTTATTAATTTGACCTAATTTTATGAAGGCGCAATCATGGTCTTTACATAAATAATCGCAAATGTATTTAATACTTTTAATTGATGAGCATATTTCTATATTTATATGAGCTCGATATTTTTTCAATAAATATGGATTATATGGGATTATCCAACTACTGTTAATTATATATTTAGGTTCACCATTTCTCGAGAACATACACATTTCCATATTATTATAAGGTCTTTTATACAGTGGATAACCGTTTATATTTTCATGCGTTTTATTTCTTAATTCTTTGGGGTATTTTTTGGAACACTTATTGTCACTTATACATGGTGAATTTTTGTTTAATATACCGCATGGACCGTGCACCATATGTGATCGAACTAATTGAAAATAATTCTGGCTCAGCAATCACGTCTGGAATATCTGCGCTTACTATACAATCAATATCGTCTTTATTACGGATTTCACTACATTCTGCTAATGTTAATAACAAATGCATGTGTGGCAAACCTCGTTTCTGAAATTCAATTACATATATGAACGCTACAACTTTACCAAAAATATCATCGTGAAGAAATTCATGCAACATTTGCTTTATTTTGCCGCAAAACACTTTTGCTACAATATCTGGCCTATCAGCTGATGTTTGACCTTCTCGTAATTGTTGTAAAATGTCTAGCAACTTTGGATTGCATGTTACTGTAATGAGCAAATCTGGCTTACCAAATTCTCGTACGATTGACATAGCATTTTGATATATTTTAAGCATAAATCTACTACCGCCCTGAAATGTTGAAATAATCATTGTTCCGGCGTTACCACCTTCGGTTGCGGCTATATTGTTGACATGGTCCGTTAAACCACTATATAGCTCCACTCTGAGTTTAGGCTGATCTAAGCGAATGTAACTAAGTCTTTCGGCCTCAACCTTGACATATGCGTCTACAATATATTGCTGAGTAAGTTTTCCTGCTTCTAAACAGGGGTTGAAATAATCTCTGACTGCTAATCTATTCATGTAAAATTGTAACATGCTTTGTTTTTTGACACCATTCTTTTGTTTCAAATTCATGTTCCAACCACTTTGGCCATAAGGAAATAACAATGGATAAATCATAGGATCGCAATTTTCACTAAACTGATGTATTCTAACTTGACCGCCTGCTCTAGGGTGAATACAAATATCTCTATTTATTGGTGGTTCACCGTCATTTGATGTAAAAACTACAGATACTTCATTACTCGTTGGTTCATTGTATCTACGTTTATCTTTTGTTCTGTCATTAACTATCCACAAGTTAATTTCAGGATTTTTTATTAGTTAGATTAGCTGTAACAATTTCTCTTTGTTCTACTTCTTGTAACATTAAATATGCTTTACAATATGGACTAACCTCTCTTATTATACTCTATAAGTGTTTCATTATTTCCGGTTTGCATTTTTTATTATATTCTACACTCATGCGTTTGTGTAACGCATTAGCAATGCGTTTGTCTAACGCATCAGCAGAATTAATAATGCACAACTGGGCATATTTTTCGGTCTTACCATTTGTAGGATACAATGAAGTGTTTGTATCATGGTATATTTGACCATGTATATGAAAACAATACGGGCCTTTTCCTGGTGGTGGTGAAATTTTTGCTCCCATGGAAGCGAAAGCTAACGCACTATTGAAATGTCTGTTTTCTTTAAAATTTCTACTATCTGAATTATTACCAATCATTAAACCTTTGATATATTCTGGAAAATCAGCTAACTGATCCGGACGTAACTTACCCTTCCGGCAACAATGAGTGAACTTGTCATCTTGAGGCTTTTCGAAAGCAAAGTTTTTGGATGAGCAATGGGTACATAAAACTGTCATTGATTGAGCCTAAATTGTGTGACTTTATATGCATCCCTAACCCTTTATTGGCTAACTTGTACGTGTCTGAAACTTTATTTTTCTGTTTCTTCACTATGATTTTAGCTTCATTTATTTGATTATTTTTTAATAATCTGTTTTGTTTTTGCTCTGCAATTTCGGTTTTAATTGCATTCGCGAAATTATCTTTCACTTTATTTAACCGTTGTGCTTTTTGTTCTGCAGTTTCGGTTTTAATTTTATTCGCGAAATTATCTTTGTATCTATCTAACCGTTTTGCATTTGTTCGGCAGTTTCTTTGCTTAAATAATCTTTAAAGTAAAATTTAAAGTAGGTATAATTGAGGGGTTCTGAAACACTGATAACAATCGTAGATTGACGTCACAGATAAGAGATGACGTCACAGATAAGAGATGACGTCACAGATAAGAGTAATGACGTCACAGATAAAAAATTTAAAGATAAGCACTGATGACGTCATATGACGTCACAGATAAGAGTAATGACGTCACAGATAAGAGATGACGCCACAGATAAGAGATGACGTCACAGATAAGAGATGACGTCACAGATAAGAGTAATGACGTCACAGATAAAAAAATTTAAAGATAAGCACTGATGACGTCATATGACGTCACAGATAAGAGTAATGACTTCACAGATAAGAGATGACGCCACAGATAAGAGATGACGTCACAGATAAGAGATGACGTCACAGGTAAGAGTATTTTTTTTATTTTGTTAAGTAGAAGAAGAAGCAGAAGAATTAGAAGCAGAAGAAGCAAGAAGAAGAAGCAGAAAGAAGAAGAAAAAGAAGCAGAAAAAGAAAAAGAAGCAGAAGAAGCAGAAGCAGAAGAAGGAAGAAGAAAATTTTTTCTCAAGAAAAAGAAGCAGAAGAAGAAAGAAATAAGAAGCAGAAAAAGCAGAAGAAAAAATTTAGAAAGAAGAAGAAAAAATTCTTGTTCACAAGAAGAAGAAAAAAAAGAAAGAAAAAAAAAGAAATACTCCATATATATATATATATATATATATATATATATATATATATATATATATATAAATAAATAGACTCCATACAGCAATGTAATATTAGTTGCATAATTGTATTACTTTTTAGTTAAATACCCATTGCTGGGTGTGTCAATTTGCTTTGTACGCAGATATCGATAATGATAATGACATATCTGTACCCGTGCGGACGTTTACCAGGCGTCACCTCACTGCCACTCATTGCTATTTTATGTATGCTTTATTGTTTCAAAACATTGGAAATACGCCTCCTAGCATCCTCAGTGTGTTTGTCCCGAGTGTGTATTTCCAACAATTAAGTTTAATAAAAATATTTTTATGTATGTTTTATTGTTGCGTCAATTAAGTTTAATAAAAATATTTTACGTATGCTTGTCTTGTCTTGTCCTGTCTTGTCTTGTCTTGTACTGTTTTGGGGTAAAAATAAAAGAACACATTGTTTGGTTATTATTTTTTATTTATTATTTATTAAGTATTTTTGCTACATTATGATAAATATTTTTACCAGCATGTAATAAATGTATAGGACATTTAGCATTGTATTCTTGCGATTGTTTGACATCCTACGATGATACGACGCAGTATATCCAACTAAGGTGCGTTCGGTTATTCAGTTCTGTGCACACATTTTTAATAATTTGCACACTAAGCGTTCGGTTATTCACTTGTGTGCACTCTGGGTTGCACAGAACGCGTTCGGTAAATACTGCGCTGTGTAGATTGTGCATGCACAGTTTGCCCGAGCTCTGGACGTGAGGCCGGCTGTGCACGTTCGAGTTAGCGCGCAAAGTATGAAGCGAGAATTGATTTATATCTGAGAAGTATGCAAATTTTCACTAATTTTGTAAATATATAAGCTATTACATTAATTAATATTTACTGGAAGCTTTCTTGGTTTTCTAAACACCCTTTTAAAATCATTGCCCCTTTTTTCAAGCCATTTTCTAATGTCCTCAAGTTTTTTTTCTTATATTTAATATAGTTCGCGAACAAGATTAATTGCATATAATAACCCCCAGTTTTTTCACCTCTTGATAAAGTGTCAGTTAACTTATCTGCCAGATAAAAGAAAAATATAACATCATACAATTGACGTGTATATAATTTTGTCAGTTTACGCTGTAATACCGATGAGATATTTATATTTTATGTGGCAGTATAGACAAACAGCAAGCTTGCTTGCTGTTTGTCAGTGATGGCAGTTAACTGACGCTTTAACCAGAGGTGAAAAAACCGGGACTGTTTTCAAAAGTATCGGGATACATTCGAAAATGAGTTTTAAACCGCCCGCCAGGCATATATTTGGTATTGTTCAGCATAATTATTTACTTTTTCTATTCCAAAATATTTGAATCATACCATACTTCCCTTCTTCGTCCGACTAATAGAAAAATATTTGTAAGAAAACGAAAATCCATATTCAGCCGTAAATCATACGCATACAGTTAATATAAAATCGATATTAGTGTTATATCGCAGGATTGACAAATCACACAATACTCGTTATTAATTATGTGGTTTATTACAAAAGCTTGGATTACGTACAAAATATGTGGTTGTGTGTATCTGGTTACAATAATCTGAAGTTAGCTACTCTACTCTCTCTGTATCTGTTGTATGTGTGTTTTTAGTGTTCATCAAAATCCCCCAGATCTTAAGGCGCGTTCTCAACATTCCTTCCCCTCAAGATTGTGTACGTAGTCCCTCAGGTACTCTGGCTTGTTGCGAACTCTGGTTGATCGCCAAGGGCCCACAGGAACTTGCGGATCTTCTGCAGGGCTCCTCACATCAGGACTTAGAACCGGATCTTCCATTTCCCTCAGTGGCGTTGGCACCGGCTCGTCGGGGCTCTGTTCAGGAACACTTCCGGAATCTTGGACCCTCTCTTCTTCTGGATGATGTGGAACTTGTTGACTAACGAGTTGGCGTCCTCTGGATTTATCTAACCACACTTGATCAATGTGTCTTCTCTGGATGCCTTCTGGTGTACCAATCACCAGATTCCTCGTTCCGGCTTCTTCTACCACACCTGGCTTCCACTTCTCTCCTTTTCCGTAATTCCGATATAGTACCTCAGTACCTATCTCGAACTTCCTTGCTGGTATATGCTTCACTGCTTCTTTTCCCCCAGCTGGCGATGATTCTGGATGAAGTCTGTCCAGTAGTGTTGCCAACCTCCTTCCCATCAGAAGTTCTGCTGGAGACCTTCCTGTAGATTCGCATGGAGTTGTTCTCAAGGCCAAGAGTACATTGTTTATTTCCCATTTCCAGTCTTGAACTGGAACCTTCTTCAATAAATGTTTTACTGTTTGGACCATCCTCTCGGCTAACCCATTTGTTGCTGGATGAAAAGGCGCCGATTGAATGAATTCGATTCCTTGACTTCTGAGATATTCCTTCACCTCCGTAGCGACAAACCCAGTTCCATTGTCTGAAACTATGGTATCAGGTAATCCGTGCCGCGCAAAGATCTCTCTCAAGTTGTCGATGACTGTTTTTGCTGAAAAAGATCCGCTGGTCTCGATTACTTCTGGCCACTTCGAATACGAGTCCACCACTATCAGGAACGTATGTTTGTGAGTTGGGCCAGCGAAATCCATGTGAATCCTTGACCACGGTTTGTCAGTTTTTGGCCAAGTTACTGGTTTACTTTTTCTTGGGAAATTGCGCTCTTCCCTGCAATTCTCACAATCCGAAATCATTGCTTCTATATTTCGGTCAATTCCCGGCCACCACACATAACTTCGAGCAATGGCTTTGGTACGAGTCATCCCTTGATGAACCTTGTGTAGCAGCTTGAATACGTGAGGTCTGAGTTTCCGAGGCACGATTACTCGACTTCCCCACAAAACACAACCTCGATGTACTGATAGCCCCTCTCTTCTAGCTTTAATTGCGATAAACGGTTCAGTATTTGGAAGACCATCCACTGTACCATGAAGAACTGCACGCTTCACTCTGCTCAATTCTAAGTCTTTGTCTGTTTCTTCTTCTATGTTTCTGCCCGTCAGTGGAGAATCTTCTGGAGCTTCTTCCAGCAAGAGCACTCCTGCTGGTTCTGGGATGTCCTCTTCGTTGCTGGGCAATGGTAATCTGCTACACGCATCAGCATTTTGGTGATATTTTCCAGGTCTGTATTTCAAAATGTACTCATATCCTCCGAGTACTAGCGACCAACGAAGCATTCTCGGTGACAACGTATCGGGTGTCAATTTGCCTTCCTGTAGGATTCCGAGTAAAGGCTTATGGTCTGTAAATATTGTTACACTGCGACCCCAAATGTATCTATGAAACTTCTTCACTCCAAACATTATTGA
Source organism: Harpalus rubripes (assembly GCA_963082715.1). Classification (NCBI taxonomy): domain Eukaryota; kingdom Metazoa; phylum Arthropoda; class Insecta; order Coleoptera; family Carabidae; genus Harpalus; species Harpalus rubripes. The sequence goes on along the minus strand of OY720458.1, from coordinate 27,700,093 downwards.
AAGTGCTTCCTTGTCTAATTGGGCATAGTTTTTTTCTGCAGGCTTCAGTGTTCTCGATCCAAAGGCTATAGGAGCTTCTGATCCATCCGGCATTAGGTGTGAAAGCACTGCTCCTACCCCATACGATGACGCATCGCATGCCAAGATCAGTGGTTTCTCTGGGTCATAGTGTGTCAGCACTTGGTCGGACGTAATTACATTTTTTACCTCTTGAAAACTTTTCTCCTGTTGAGAGCCCCATTCCCAAACAACATCAGAGTGTAATAACCTGTTCAAAGGTTCGAGTAACTCTGATTTGTTACGAATGAATCGTTCGTAAAAATTTACCAGACCCAAAAAGGATTCCAGTTGACTTTTATCTTTTGGTGTTGCTGCTTGGCGAATGGCCTGTAGTTTGTCTTCGGTAGGGTGTACCCCTTCCTGATCCAACTGAAAACCCAAATAAGTCACTGCGACTTTTGCAAATTCACATTTCCCGAGTTTCACTCGTAGACCGTTTTTCTGAAGTACCGAGAAAACAGCTATCACCCGCTGCCAGTGTTCCTCTTCAGTCCTACCGGTTATTAGTATATCATCGAGATATACCACAACTCCGGGAATCCCCTTCAGCAAGTTCTCCATCAACCGCTGGAACAACGCCGGCGCCGATGAAATTCCAAATGGCAATCTTTTTACTCGAAAAAGTCCCTTCGTCGTGTTCATGGTGAGGATTCTCGAAGATTCTTCATCTACAGTTACTTGCGTATAAGCCCAATCTAAATCTATTTTTGTGAACCACTTTCCTCCTGCTAAAGTTGTCAATGCTTCGGTGATGCTAGGTAGTGGATATACTTCGTTCTTGATTACTGTGTTGATCGTTCCCTTGTAGTCTCCACAAATGCGTACGTCTCCTGCTGCCTTCGGAACTGGAACCACTGGAGTTGCCCATGACGATTGCTTGACCGATTCTAAGACCCCTTCGGTGACCATTTTTTCAATCTCATTTTCAACCTTGTTCTGCAATGCAAAGGGAATTTGGCGATGTCTCTTGAAGATTGGTTGTGCCTTTTCTTCTATGTCAATATGCACCGGCTCTCCCGAATATTTCCCTAGTTCCTCTGTAAAAACGTCGGCAAATCCTCGTAGTTGAGGCGGAATTCTCTCTGCATTCATCATGTTCAATTTCTCGATCGAAATGTTGAGCTTTTTGAACCAGTTCCTTCCCAGCAGATTTGGTCCATTTTCTTTCATTACCAAAAGTGGTAATTTTTCTTTTATATCCCCGAACTTCACGTTGACCATAAACTCTCCCAAGATTGTCAACTTCTGTTTTGACCATGTTTCCAGGGTAACGTCGGAGTCCTCCAATTCGTCCTCGGTTGCCCATAATCGGTTGAACGTATCCCGTCCGATGACTGTGCGTCCAGCTCCGGAGTCGATTTCCATGGTAACGTCCTTCCCGTCAAGTTGCACTTGCTCCAAGTAGGGCCCGTCTCCTGACTCACTTCCGAGGCGGAAAAGATACTTGTCATACTGACTTTTCGTAGTTTCGGTTCGATGACACGCCTTAGATGTCTTCAGTGCTTTATTTCCTTCTTCTTTGCCTTTTTTCTCGCTTTTTTTCTTCAGGAAACAAGCTTTCTCCAGATGACCAACCTTCCCACAAAAATGACATGTTGTTTTTCCAAATTTGCAAGTTTTTGGTGAGTGGTCACCTTCACACCTGAAACATGGTTTATTTTTAGTTTTCTCTTGTTTAGAAGAATCTTGTTGGAATCTCTTGTTGGAAGAGTCTACTTTCATGACAGCGTTTGTTGAACTATGTTTCAATTCTGCCGCATTCTTATAAGCCGCCTCAGCAGCTAGTGCTTCATCGTAGACTTTTTTGTAGGTTAGGTTACTGTCTGCCAACAGCCTTTGTTGTAACCTACTATCACTCATGCCACAAATTAGTCTATCTAGAAGTTGGTCTTCTAAATTCTCAAATTTACAGTGTTCACTCAGTTTTCGCAATTCTGCTAAATATTCTGTAATAGACTCACCCGCTTTTTGTTCTCGTCTATAGAATTTGAACCGTTGTACAAATTTACTTGGCTTTGGCGTGAAATGAGTGGACAGTTTTTCCACCGCCTGTTCATAGGTTAGGTCCGTCGGTTTCGTTGGCGTCGCCAACGAACGTAGGATTGTGTATACCTCTTTACCACACGCAGAAAACAAAATAGCTTTCTTCTTCGCAGGATCCGTGATCTCATTTGCTTCGAAGTAAAACTCAAGTTGCTCTTTGTAAACCTCCCAGGCTTCGGGATTTCCTGGAATGAACTCTGCTACCGAGCCCACTGTGCCGATCACTCGCGTTGTCGTCGCGGCCGCTTCTTGGTTCGCCATAGCCATATCCTCGTCGCCAATTTGTTATATCGCAGGATTGACAAATCACACAATACTCGTTATTAATTATGTGGTTTATTACAAAAGCTTGGATTACGTACAAAATATGTGGTTGTGTGTATCTGGTTACAATAATCTGAAGTTAGCTACTCTACTCTCTCTGTATCTGTTGTATGTGTGTTTTTAGTGTTCATCAAAATCCCCCAGATCTTAAGGCGCGTTCTCAACAATTAGTAATAATAATCTTAATTTACAACGATTTTCAATTGATAAATCTATCTGTCACGAAAGTATCAAACGCACAGGCAGCACAATTCGTTCTTTTAATTCCAATCTGCACAGAGTACACAGTGATCACGTGACACGCCTCATGCACAGCACAGCTCAAGCACAGCACAAAATAACCGAACGCACCTTGTGATGTGGTTGTGAAATTAACTTGATTCGGAAAAACAATTTTTCCTTATACTATTTTTTTATGTTTTCCTTATATTATTTTTATTTTTTCCTTATATAAAACCATTGATATAATATCTAGTGCTTACATACATATAAAGCCAGACACATTCTTTTATTCATTGTAACGTTTTGCGTAGTTTATAAATTAATTCAGTGTGCAATATACTTTAAAAAAATGGTTGTTTGGGAAAATCTTGCTTCATCATTTAAAAAACGAGTATTTAGTGGAAAAATTTCCTATAATGAAAATTATTTAGACCCCACAAAATTTTTAAATGCGTGTTTAATTATATTAATACAAAAAGTGGGTGAATTTATGTTTAATTATAAATCGCCCATAAAAATGAACTGCAATTTAGTATGCGAATATAAAATTAAAAAAGGGGAAAAAGAACTTTTAACAGAAATATGTCATCAATCTAAAATGGCACCAATAACTCTTTCGGATGATTTTACACAATGGTTCAAGAAAAATGTAGAAGACCCTATCCCTATAACTGTGCATATATCAGGAAAGAGATAGCGGCAAAGCGCTAAATGCAATTTTATATTTGCAAGTAAGTTATATTTTTTGTTTTATTTATATACATTTTTAATACAAATTATTTTATTAGGTAAATACTTCAAAATTTGACTCAACAAACAGCGGTGGTTCTTCATACATTAATCTTCCTGATAGTATAAAAACAAAAAAAGCTGTTGTAAATGTCAAAAAAGATGACGAAAAATGTTTTATTTGGTCACTTCTTTCTGCTATGTATCCGGCTGATACAAATCCTCACAGACGTTCAAAATATCCATCCAACCACAACGAAATTTTTTATTTAACCGACATACATTTCCCCACACCTTTAGCAGATATTCAAAAATTTGAAAAACAAAATAATGTTTCAATAAATGTATATGGTTTAGAGTATAATTCTAAATTGAAAATGTATAACGTTGTTGGACTCCTTTATGTTATAAAAAATAAAGTTGAACGACATGTCAACTTTGTTATTTTGGAAAGAAGGGGAGAAATCACATTATGCATGAATAAAATCACTATCTCGGCTGTTATCATCACAATTATCAAACCGTAAAACTTCAAAATTTATTTGCGAGCGGTGTTTGCAATATTTTGGTACAAAAAACCTTTTAAATCGTCATGAGGAAGATTGTGTTTATGCTGATGCTGTCAAAATTGAGTTGCCAAGTGACGCTGAAAAATGGTTAAAATTTAAAAATTTTATGAATAAAGAACGTCATCCTTTTGTCATTTATGCAGATTTTGAGTGTTTGACGGTTCCTGTTGATACATGCCGACCAAATCCAGCTGGGTCTTACACAAATGCATATCAGAACCACGTTCCATGTGCTGTTGCATATCAAGTAGTTTGTTCGTACGATGATTCGCTATCTTTTTATGAATCATTTCGTTGTCCCGAAGTATCTAAATTGTTTATGAATCGTTTGAAAGGTGTTGTGCAAATGGTGCAAACATTTTATAAAAACAGTGCACCTATTGACATGCTTGATGAAGATTGGGAAGACTTTAACCAAGCTGAAATTTGCCATATTTGCCAGAAAAAAATTATTAATGCAGAGGAAAAAGTTAGAGATCACTGCCATTTATCTGGTAAATTTATAAATTGTTTTTTAATAATGATAATTAAATAACTTAATAATTTTAGGTAAATATCGCGGAGTTGCACACAATGAGTGCAATTTAAATTATAAAGTGCCAAATTACATACCAATATTTTTTCACAATTTAAGTGGGTATGATAGTCACTTTGGAGTAGATAAGGAAAGAATTAATTTAATTCCCACAAATGAAGAAAAATATGTCTCATTTTCTAAGTGGGTTAATGGGATGGAACTTCGGTTCCTAGATTCGCTAAGGTAAGTTAACTAAAATAATTCAAAACTTATATATACATTTATTTTATATATTTTAGATTTCTTAATAATTCATTAAAAAAACTTGAATATATGGAACCAGAACAATGTAAATTATTGCGACAACATTACCCACTTAGCAGTAAATTTAATTTATTAAAAAGAAAGGGTATTTTTCCGTATGATTACATAAATAGCTGGGAATGTTTGGAAGAAATTAAATTACCATCACAAGAATTATTTTACACCAAATTAAGTGGAACACATATAAGCGAAGAAAACTATAAGCACCCACAAAATGTATGGAAAACATTTGCATGTGAAACTTTGGGAGATTACATGGAGTTATATATACAAACTGATGTACTTTTGTTAGCAGATGTTTTTGAAAACATTTGTTTAAAAGCATATAATTTAGACCCGGTACATTATTATACAACTCCAGGTAAATAATATTTTTTTTATAAATTATATATTATATAAAAAAATATTTTTATAGGTTTAGCGTGGGATGCCTTGCTGAAAATAACTGGAGTTGAACTAGAGTTGCTAACAGATATAGACATGATACTTTTTTTTGAACGGGGAATACGTGGAGGTATAAGTCAATGCTGTAATCGTTATGCCAGTGCCAACAATAAATATATGCCATCATACAATCCAGAAGAGCCGGATAGTTATCTTATGTACTTTGATGCATGTAATTTGTATGGATGGGCTATTACCCAGTGTTTACCATATGGCAGTTTTGAATGGTTATCCAATGAAGATATTCAAACTCTTAATTTTATGACTATACAAGACAATGAACATGATGGTTATCTTTTTTAAGTTGACTTGGAGTATCCCACCTGCCTACATGACGCACAAACAGACTTTCCACTATGTTCTGAACAATGTACACCTCCAAATTCAAAAACAAGTAAACTTTTAACTACATTATACGATAAAAAAAATATGTATTACATCATACAAAATTAAAGCAGGCTTTACAATTGGGTTTAAAATTATTAAAAATTCATCGGGTTATAAAATTTAAACAATCGTTTTGGCTAAAGGAATATATTGACAAAAATATAAATTTTAGAAAATATGCAAAAAATGAATTTGAAATTTTTTTTTTAACATGAATAATGCTGTTTTTGGCAAATCAATGGAAAACATTCGTAATAGACGTGATATAAAATTAGTATCAAAATGGGATGGGAAAGGAGGTGTACGAAAATTGGTTGCAAAACCAAATTTTAAATAATTTATTTCAGTTACTGAAAATTGAGTTTCAATTGAATTAAGTAAAGTAAAAATTATATTTAATAAACCAATTTATATAGGAATGGCAATTTTAGACATTTCAAAAACTTTAATGTACAACTTTCACTATAATTGCATACAAAAAAAAAATTCTCTTCTCCAAAATTATTATATATGGACACAGATTCGCTTATTTACAAATTTATTAACAATGATCCATACAAATATATTAAAGATGATATACACCTTTTTGATACATCCGACTATGCACCTAATAATATATATTCAATGCCACAAGTTAATAAAAAGTTAGTGGGATTATTTAAAGATGAGAATGCCGGAATAATCATGACTGAATTTGCGGGATTGCGTGTATTGTTTTACTTTAGAAAACGAAACTTCAATTTCAAAGGCAAAAGGAATTTCAGGTAAAAGTTAACTGTTACAAAAAAATTAACTATAGACGATTACAAAAATACTCTTTTTAATCAAACAAAAATATTTAAAAAACAAAATAATATTATATCTAAAAATCATAAAATATTTTCTGTTGAACAAAATAAATTAGCATTAAGTGCTGATGATGATAAACGCTACATACAAGAAGGAACAACAGATACTCTACCATGGGGGCATTATTTGATTACATTACCGGACTCAAACATTATAATTAATGACTAGGATTTTTTGTAAATAAACTATATTAAATAAAAAATCATTTATATTGCATTTATTTACACAATATTATATTTAATACATAAATATTGTATAAAAAAATATTTCAATAAAAAACATTACATAATATTTTTTTGTTTATCCATGAGTTACGTGAATTATCGAAACCAAGATATTTAATGAATACTTGTGATCCTTTTCTTTTCAAAACTTTTTCCACTAAATAAATATCTGAAAATTTTGTTTTTTGTAATTCATATTCATAAAATCCTCCTGCCACAGGTTGGTTTAAATAATCTTTTAAGTTAGAAGTTATAGGATTTGTTATTTGTTTCTTTGTAATTGTAAATATTTCAGTCGACCAATTAGGAGTATAACCTTTTTCAAAAATAGTTTTCGTTTTTGATATTCTAACAAAATCATCAACTTTTAACTTTCCACGACCACAAATTTTTATATTATTATATACAGTTTTTAATAGAAATTTTTCATTTTTATAATTTACATCTATAGGTCGCATTTTAATAGTTTTATGTATAGTATTATTATATGTTTTAATTAAATTTGGTAAAATATCAATCCATTTATATGAACCCTGTAAACTGAATTCTTGTCACATTTTATTTTTTAATGTTCGATTAAATCTTTCAACAATACTTGCTTTTAAATTGCTGAAGGTCGAATAATGATTTATTTTATATTTTAACATTAAGTTTTTAAAATTGCTATTATAAAAGTCTTTTCCGTTATCAGTTTGTAAATTTTTAGGGATTCTTTTTTCTTTAAGTATGTTTTCTAATGCTTTTGTGGTTACATGACCAGATTTATTTTTTACTGGTTTTGCCCACGCATATTTAGAAAATGTGTCTATTACTGTTAACAAATATTTATAATTTTTATTTTCGTTCTCACATGGTATTAATTCCACAAAATCAACCTGCCACAAATCATCAATTCCTTTTGTTATTACTTTACGTCTTGGATAGTTTTTCAAGCTGGTTTATGAAGTTCTTTTACAACTTGTTGCTTAGACAATTTATTTGTCAATTTTTGTTTGTAAAGAAGTTATAGCACTTAATAATTATTGCTCTGTTTTAAGGTTTTTCTTAAATGGTTCAATTTTTTCTTCTAATATTTTATTTATCATTAATTCTAAACTTTTAGTTTCAATGTTAATGTTTAATTGATTCTTCTTCTCCTCTATTAACTTATTTATATTATTTTTTGCCAGAGTGATTCTAGCTGCCAATTCTAGCGGCCACTTCTCTAACGCAACCTGTTGTGAACAAGCCTCACACAGTTCATTACCATGGCCTAACAGCTATATCAATGGTAATTATTAATGGTATTAACGAATAAATGACAATAAAATATACTTTAAAGTAAAGTATTATTAAAGATAATACATGCAAAAATTCTTAGACGCAGGTAAGTAGTGAATTTAATCATTTTGATGATACTAACCCCAAAAAAATTTACAGGTTATGGTAGCAGTAGGGTGCGTGCATGTGACGTCACGGATATTTAAAAATGGCAGCCTGGTGGACCAACAAACCATACTGACATATAAGAATCGTGAAGAATATCAACAAATATGCCTCAATTTTGTGCTGTAGTTGGTTGTTCGAAAAAAGTGGTACTGGTGATGGGTTGTCGTTTTATTGGTTCCCATCTGAGAAAGATTGTAGAGGAAAAATCAGTCATCTAGCTGTAGAACGAAGAAAAAAGTGGATAATAGCGGTTAAGCGCAGCGATCTTACAGAAAGCAAAATTAAATACGGTCGCATATGTTCTAGACACTTTGTTACAGGTATTTTTTTCTATACGAGCCTATCATTAAATATTATGGTAAATTGAAATTGATATCTGCTTAAAGTAAATGAATTTAGCCAGTTGTAAACGTAAACTGTAAGATCAAAAATTAGGTTATTACGGGATAAAAGTGGGTTGTTTAAACTAAATAAAAGATATATTTAACCAGAATTTAGTCATTTCGAGTCTGTGGTACTTAAATAACGTAGATAATAAAGAAATAAAATTATTGCTAAATTAAAGGAAGCCCAGCTGCTTTGGTAGACAAAGACAATCCTGATTGGATTCCGTGTTTAAATATGGGATATATAAAGGGAATAAAAAATAAAGATACAGGTTTAGACCGATATAAAAGACTAACAGGTCGACACACTAAGGTTCGATGGCTGTAACAATTATTATATGTTGTAACTAACATTTATTAACGAATATACATTTTACTAATATTCAATATTTTAATAACTAATATAATTATGTTGTAACTAACACTAACAATATAATAAATAGGTACATTTTATTGACAGAATACATAGCTGCAAAATATTTTTGGTTTTAAGTTAGTAATCCAAAGACAACATGCTAACGTGTGATCAATCAAAAACTTCTAATTTGAAAGTAACACATTAAACTTAAAACTAAAAAAATTCATTGAAAATTAAAACTACTAATCTAGATAATTTTTAGAATGGTATTTTAACTTTATGAAAAATAATTTATTTTTAGAGCTGATTTCTAATAAATTTGTTTTGGAATTATGTATAAATTACAATAATTACAATTACAGAAGCAAGCAGAAAGTATTTCCGTGGAGCTTATTAATGGGGAAAAAGATTCTAACACTACTTCTAGCACTATGGAACATGGTTTACCTGATACTATTAATAGTTTAAAAGCAGAATTAATATCTAGAAATGCTGAAATTTATCATTTGCGAGAGGAGCTTTCGAAAATAACACAGAATATAGACACATTTAAAAACAATGACGCAAGAACTTTATTTTATACAGGCATTCCCACATTTTCAAGACTCACTATAATATTAAAACTTGTAGAACCTTATATAACTGACATTCCTTCTATTACAAAATTTCAACAATGCTTATTATTTCTGATGAAACTACGATTACATTTATTATTTACCGATTTAGGCTATAGATTTAATTTTCATAGGACTACAGCTAGTAGAATATTTTACAAAGTTCTAAATGTATTCTACATTAGATTTAAAAACTGTATAATATGGCCAAGTAGAGAAATATTATATACAACTATGCCAGACAGTTTTAAAGAAAGTTTTGGAAATAAAATTACCATAATAATAGACTGTTTTGAAATATACACTGAAAAACCAAGTAACTTATGTGCATCCAGTCAAACTTGGTCATCTATAAGCATCATAATACCGTAAAATTTCTGATTGGTATTACTCCTCGTGGAGTTATATCCTTCATCTCAGAGCCTTATGGTGGAAGAGCCAGTGATAAATATATGACTGAAACCTCAGGTTTACTGAATTATTTATAGCCTGGAGACGTCATTTTGGCGGATAGGGGATTCATAATTTCAGAGGCAGTAGGTTTACAAATGGCCAACATTATTACACCAGACTTTCTCAAAGGGCAGAAACAATTGCAGCCTCAAGCAGTAGAAAGGACAAGGAAAATTGCAAACGTCAGAATACATGTTGAACGTGTCATAGGTTTACTAAAACAAAAATATACAATTTTATCACACAGATTACCAATACAAATTATAAAGAATGATAATAATGAAGACATTATTAAATTAGATAAAACTGTAACTATTTGCTGTGCTCTAACAAATTTATGTCCACCAATTATATTTTAATTTTAGATGCTTCATTATCTTTTGTTATTTACCTTTATTTAATTTTCCTTTTCCTTGGTGTATCCAATGAACAGCTGGATTGTGTTCACCATGTTTTTGTTTTCTATAATAAATGTTAATGAAAATAATATTATTTTATAAAATTTTATATTTCCTTACCTAAGCTTCATCTGCAGTACGATTGTTGCAAAACCAGGTTTCCTCAGGAATTGTAGCCATTTGAATACATCTCATATGATACCATTTAATTTTACAATTTATACTATCACAACATATCATGGGTGTTCCGTCATCTGGCTTCTTACAAATACACCAATTTTCCTCTCCTGTAAATATTTAAAAAATTGAATTATTTGTAGTTTTCTTATTGTCAGTAAGAAAATTTATGCACGTCTATGTACAGAACAGAACTGTTTGAATATAAGTCCAGCACTGCAATTCTCAAACAGTTTTTATTTGAATATGAATTTCTTTCATTAAACATAATAATTTAAAAACACTTGCAATTATAAAGTATGTTGACAAATATAGTGTTATAATATTCATTTGTTTTTTATAAACATATTTTAGAAATACATTTGAAGGGCATTAAAGTCCACGAAGAAAACAGTGTGATGTAAAAAGCATATGTGATGTCACATCTACTTTTTCAAACTTTGGAGAACCATAACTCGCTTATTAATAGGAATTTTTTCACCGGATTTTCACCAATAGTCTTAGTTTTACTTATGGAATTATAAAGATAGGTAAAATTCCCCATTTTCTATTAATGGTTACATCGGTCGCTGTATAAAAATATACTCCTATTTATTATTCAGTTGGATTGTTCTAAAACTCATGATTATGAATTGTTTCTTATGATGCGGGGTAAATTGAAACAAATTTAATTTCTAAAGAAGTTTATGACAATAATACCCCAGTTTAAGCCATCAGATTGTGAAGCTTGTGTAATTGCCTTTATTTTAAAATTATCAGAATACAAAACTTTTCGTAGGTATTATAACTATCAGATACTTTGAAAATAAATGTTGCTCCTACAGCATATTAAAATGGGCATAATTGCTTATAGGGTAGTGGTACAATTTCTTTACCAGAATATTTGTGGTCATTTATTTATTAATTTATTTATTTATTTGTTTCAGTCATATTGCTTCTATTATTTACGGTTTATATTTTACACGGGAAACAATAATAATTGATACTTGTAAACTATATCTTTTCTTCGATGGAGTACACGAGTATTGCAACTATTGGTGGCAACATTTAAATTGTATCCACTAATCCTTTTTAGGACCTTCTCGACCAATGTATAAATATATATTTACCATGCAATCAGAATGCTCCAAAAGTAGGGATTGCAAACAGTTTCTGTACGATGCGGGGTTAAATGAAGAAAAGTTTCCACCAACAATAAAAATTTCAATAAAGTTTATTACAAAAACACCACAGTTAAAGCCATCAGCATGACAAATTTCTTTTAATTTTAAATTACAAGAATACGAAACTTTTCTTAGGTATTGTAAATAATGACAGAAATTTTGAAAATCATTCGAATAGCGATTTTCCTAAAGGATTAAAGAAAGAAAATGTATTTTTCTTAAAGTTGACAATAATAACGCGCACCAATGGTTATTATATGATACATGATCGTAATGCCTGTGGTATCTTTTAAATGAAAATGGTGCATTTTCTGTATCAAAATGTTTGAGGAGATTTCCGGTGCTATTTCAATCACATTGCTTCAATTAAAAAGTGAAATAAACAAATGAATACAAATGTAAATAGTGAAATTTGTTAACCGTTTTGTTGTGCTAAAGAAGTGTAGTTTGGTAATTGTTAATTCCGTAACCAGAAGAGATAGAAATTTATAAAGGCCAACAATATAATATTTACCTGATTAATGTACATAATGGTTTATTTTTTAGATAATCTCATTTGCATATATTTCTATAATTTGTGTACTGTAAGTTCAGTCTATGTTTTGGCTCGTAATTTTTATCGGTGAAGAGGATGGTGATGATTTTATGTCAGTTTTATGTTTTAATTTTGGTTTTACCAAACTACAACCTGATGGTTCTTTGTAACATTTTACATCTTTTAAATACAACATGTCAAAATATGTATGAGATACGTATTCTCGTTTCTTCCACTGTTCTTCAGCTGCTAAAACTTCATCGTGGTAAATTTTCTTTTTTCTACCACATTTTTTCTTCGGAATATTTAGAAGCGTTTCCTTTTGCAGAGAACCCTGCTTCTTATGTTACGAATACATCTGCTTCCTTTTAATTTTATTTCTCCGCATATAATATGATTTTTCACAACTCCAAATCAATTTTCCACAGACGCATTACTTAATCTGCTAACATTTGCATCTTTGGCTATTAGCAAGGTCCATAGCGGTGCAAACGGTATATGTATATTTCCTTAATATTAAATCTAAATTCTCCAAGGAATAATAATTATTAGTTTACAAATCTGGGCATTGGCATTTTCATACATTCTTCTTTCATTTTCACTCATGCCTTATAAAACAAACTAGATTTATGTCACTACATGTTCTTTTATATTATCGTCTACAATAAACTCAACTTCTTTTTTGTATCGGGAATCGGATTTGAAGATACACATGAATTAATCAGTTCATCAAAATATTATTGGAAATCATTACATTTCTTTGGACAAATTAGTATATAGCACATCTGTATAAACCATTTAAATAACTTGTTAATTTCTTCTTTGCTAAACACAAAAGCTATTGTTTTTTTTAAAAGTCTTTTTAATTCAATATCCTTACTCAATTTGTTCGTATCGTTACATATAATTTTCATAAAATGAGCACAACAAATTACTATTGCCACAATTTTTGGGTCTCTTTCTATACGATCCTGTGCCATATTGGAAACAGTACCTTAAATAAGATTTTAAATTTGGGAAGTGGTTTCAAAATATTACAATTGCGTTAATAATGGCAAAACTGAAATCGGTGACCAGCAAACTAAATGATGGCCATTTACATTTATTTCTCATATTGAAATCCTTAAATTTAGCCAACCAAATTCCAATAGTTGTTGCATCGTGGTCTGAACTAATCATTTCTAAAATTGGGTAAATTCTTTCATTATGTGGCAACTGAAGAACACGCGCATAATAAAAGGCACGTTTCTTTAAACTTTGGAAAGCCTAACAACAGAACCTGTGGCATCTAAATGAAGAACTGCTAAATCAAATTTGTCTTAAGATATCCAGTTGCTCTTTACTGTATATATGTCCATGTAAAGGTTCTGTCACACTGGATATATCTCGAATTACCATCTCGATGCATTAATATTAAATCAAAACTGTCATCCTCATGTCGATCATTTATTGCCAAAGCTTCAGACCTAATTTTGTGAAATACACAATCGGATTTAATATTTTGCAGATTACCCTGCCGAATAACATTGATCGAGGATTTTAAAACAGTGGATTCGCGAGCAAAGGAATCAGACTGAACCTAGCAGCCTATTCGATTTACAGCAAGTGTTGCGTAGCACTGGTGGTGAATGTACTAGGGACATCAAAAGTGTTGTCGATTTATGAAAAACAAGAAAATAATAAAATATTCGTATTTTTTTTTTGTCTGTACCGCATATATTATAAAAAAATAAATTCATATACCAATAATTGATATAAAATAATACATTTATTTTGATTTTGGGTAGACAACACAATTGTACTGATTTATTTATATAAGTTTTGAGAACAGGTTATGAATGTTTTATTTTAACATTATTAACAGGATTATAGTAATCCCGATAAAATCATACTTTGTAGGGTGAACAGCACATACACCCTGAACATTATAAAGATCAACCGAAAAATTTAAACAGGGGATTAGGGGTATATCTCATGACTTAAATATCAGGAAATCACTATTTTCCAAGTTTCTCGCAATTTTTATATTATTTTCAGGATAATAAAAATCCTGACAAAACCATACTTCGTAAGGTGAACAGTAGATACACCCTGAACCTTATAAAGTACAAATGAAAAATTTATTCAGGGGATTAGGGGTAGATCTCTTGATTTAAATATCAGGAAATCACTATTTTCCAAGTTTCTCGCAATTTTTATATTATTTTCAGGATAATAAAAATCCTGACAAAACCATACTTTGTAGGGTGAACAGTAGATACACCCTGAACAATATAAAGTAAAAATGAAAAATTTATTCAGGGGATTAGGGGTAGATCTCTTGATTTAAATATCAGGAAATCATTATTTCCAAGTGTCTCGCAATTTTTATATTATTTTCAGGATAACAAAAATCCTGACAAAACCATACTTTGTAGGGTGAACAGTTGATACATCCCGAACATTATAAAGTACAAATGAAAAATTTATTCAGGGGATTAGGGGTAGATCTCTTGATTTAAATATCAGGAAATCACTATTTTCCAAGTTTCTCGCAATTTTTATATTATTTTCAGGATAATAAAAATCCTGACAAAACCATACTTTGTAGGGTGAACAGTAGATACACCCCGAACATTATAAAGTAAAAATGAAAAATTTATTCAGGGGATTAGGGGTAGATCTCTTGATTTAAATATCAGGAAATCACTATTTTCCAAGTTTCTCGCAATTTTTATATTATTTTCAGGATAATAAAAATCCTGACAAAACCATACTTCGTAGGGTGAACAGTAGATACACCCTGAACATTATAAAGTACAAATGAAAAATTTATTCCGGGGATTAGGGGTAGATCTCTTGATTTAAATATCAGGAAATCATTATTTCCAAGTGTCTCGCAATTTTTATATTATTTTCAGGATAATAAAAATCCTGACAAAACCATACTTTGTAGGGCGAACAGTAGATACACCCTGAATATTATAAAGTATAAATGAAAAATTTATTCAGGGGATTAGGGGTAGATCTCTTGATTTAAATATCAGGAAATCATTATTTCCAAGTGTCTCGCAATTTTTATATTATTTTCAGGATAATAAAAATCCTGACAAAACCATACTTTGTAGGGTGAATAATAGATACACCCTGAATATTATAAAGTATAAATGAAAAATTTATTCAGGGGATTAGGGGTAGATCTCTTGATTTAAATATCAGGAAATCACTATTTTCCAAGTTTCTCGCAATTTTTATATTCTTTTCAGGATAATAAAAATCCTGACAAAACCATACTTTGTAGGGTGAACAGTAGATATACCCTGAACATTATAAAGTACAAATGAAAAATTTATTCAGGGGATTAGGGGTAGATCTCTTGATTTAAATATCAGGAAATCACTATTTTCCAAGTTTCTCGCAATTTTTATATTCTTTTCAGGATAATAAAAATCCTGACAAAACCATACTTTGTAGGGTGACCAGTAGATATACCCTGAACATTATAAAGTACAAATGAAAAATTTATTCAGGGGATTAGGGGTAGATCTCTTGATTTAAATATCAGGAAATCACTATTTTCCAAGTTTCTCGCAATTTTTATATTATTTTCAGGATAATAAAAATCCTGACAAAACCATACTTTGTAGGGTGTACAGTAGATACACCCTGAACATTATAAGGTACAAATGAAAAATTTATTCAGGGGATTAGGGGTAGATCTCTTGATTTAAATATCAGGAAATCACTATTTTCCAATTTTCTCGCAATTTTTATATTCTTTTCAGGATAATAAAAATCCTGACAAAACCATACTTTGTAGGGTGAACAGTAGATATACCCTGAACATTATAAAGTACAAATGAAAAATTTATTCAGGGGATTAGGGGTAGATCTCTTGATTTAAATATCAGGAAATCACTATTTTCCAAGTTTCTCGCAATTTTTATATTCTTTTCAGGATAATAAAAATCCTGACAAAACCATACTTTGTAGGGTGAACAGTAGATATACCCTGAACATTATAAAGTACAAATGAAAAATTTATTCAGGGGATTAGGGGTAGATCTCTTGATTTAAATATCAGGAAATCACTATTTTCCAAGTTTCTCGCAATTTTTATATTCTTTTCAGGATAATAAAAATCCTGACAAAACCATACTTTGTAGGGTGAACAGTAGATATACCCTGAACATTATAAAGTACAAATGAAAAATTTATTCAGGGGATTAGGGGTAGATCTCTTGATTTAAATATCAGGAAATCACTATTTTCCAAGTTTCTCGCAATTTTTATATTCTTTTCAGGATAATAAAAATCCTGACAAAACCATACTTTGTAGGGTGACCAGTAGATATACCCTGAACATTATAAAGTACAAATGAAAAATTTATTCAGGGGATTAGGGGTAGATCTCTTGATTTAAATATCAGGAAATCACTATTTTCCAAGTTTCTCGCAATTTTTATATTCTTTTCAGGATAATAAAAATCCTGACAAAACCATACTTTGTAGGGTGAACAGCAGATACACCCTGAACATTATAAGGTACAAATGAAAAATTTATTCAGGGGATTAGGGGTAGATCTCTTGATTTAAATATCAGAAAATCACTATTTTCCAAGAGATCTACCCCTAATCCCCTGAATAAATTTTTCATTTGTACTTTATAATGTTCAGGGTGCATCTACTGTTCACCCTACGAAGTATGGTTTTGTCAGGATTTTTATTATCCTGAAAATAATATAAAAATTGCGAGAAACTTGGAAAATAGTGATTTCCTGATATTTAAATCAAGAGATCTACCCCTAATCCCCTGAATAAATTTTTCATTTGTACTTTATAATATTCAGGGTGTATCTACTATTCACCCTACGAAGGATGGTTTTGTCAGGATTTTTATTATCCTGAAAATAATATAAAAATTGCGAGAAACTTGGAAAATAGTGATTTCCTGATATTTAAATCAAGAGATCTACCCCTAATCCCCTGAATAAATTTTTCATTTATACTTTATAATATTCAGGGTGTATCTACTATTCACCCTACAAAGTATGGTTTTGTCAGGATTTTTATTATCCTGAAAAGAATATAAAAATTGCGAGAAACTTGGAAAATAGTGATTTCCTGATATTTAAATCAAGAGATCTACCCCTAATCCCCTGAATAAATTTTTCATTTATACTTTATAATATTCAGGGTGTATCTACTATTCACCCTACAAAGTATGGTTTTGTCAGGATTTTTATTATCCTGAAAATAATATAAAAATTGCGAGAAACTTGGAAAATAGTGATTTCCTGATATTTAAATCAAGAGATCTACCCCTAATCCCCTGAATAAATTTTTCATTTGTACTTTATAATGTTCAGGGTATATCTACTGTTCACCCTACAAAGTATGGTTTTGTCAGGATTTTTATTATCCTGAAAAGAATATAAAAATTGCGAGAAACTTGGAAAATAGTGATTTCCTGATATTTAAATCAAGAGATCTACCCCTAATCCCCTGAATAAATTTTTCATTTATACTTTATAATATTCAGGGTGTATCTACTATTCACCCTACAAAGTATGGTTTTGTCAGGATTTTTATTATCCTGAAAAGAATATAAAAATTGCGAGAAACTTGGAAAATAGTGATTTCCTGATATTTAAATCAAGAGATCTACCCCTAATCCCCTGAATAAATTTTTCATTTGTACTTTATAATATTCAGGGTGTATCTACTATTTACCCTACGAAGGATGGTTTTGTCAGGATTTTTATTATCCTGAAAATAATATAAAAATTGCGAGAAACTTGGAAAATAGTGATTTCCTGATATTTAAATCAAGAGATCTACCCCTAATCCCCTGAATAAATTTTTCATTTATACTTTATAATATTCAGGGTGTATATGCTATTCACCCTACAAAGTATGGTTTTGTCAGGATTTTTATTATCCTGAAAATAATATAAAAATTGCGAGAAACTTGGAAAATAGTGATTTTCTGATATTTAAATCAAGAGATCTACCCCTAATCCCCTGAATAAATTTTTCATTTATACTTTATAATATTCAGGGTGTATCTACTATTCACCCTACAAAGTATGGTTTTGTCAGGATTTTTATTATCCTGAAAATAATATAAAAATTGCGAGAAACTTGGAAAATAGTGATTTCCTGATATTTAAATCAAGAGATCTACCCCTAATCCCCTGAATAAATTTTTCATTTATACTTTATAATATTCAGGGTGTATCTACTATTCACCCTACAAAGTATGGTTTTGTCAGGATTTTTATTATCCTGAAAAGAATATAAAAATTGCGAGAAACTTGGAAAAAAGTGATTTCCTGATAATTAAATCAAGAGATCTACCCCTAATCCCCTGAATAAATTTTTCATTTGTACTTTATAATGTTCAGGGTATGTCTACTGTTCACCCTACAAAGTATGGTTTTGTCAGGATTTTTATTATCCTGAAAAGAATATAAAAATTGCGAGAAACTTGGAAAATAGTGATTTCCTGATATTTAAATCAAGAGATCTACCCCTAATCCCCTGAATAAATTTTTCATTTGTACTTTATAATGTTCAGGGTATATCTACTGTTCACCCTACAAAGTATGGTTTTGTCAGGATTTTTATTATCCTGAAAAGAATATAAAAATTGCGAGAAACTTGGAAAATAGTGATTTCCTGATATTTAAATCAAGAGATCTACCCCTAATCCCCTGAATAAATTTTTCATTTATACTTTATAATATTCAGGGTGTATCTACTATTCACCCTACAAAGTATGGTTTTGTCAGGATTTTTATTATCCTGAAAATAATATAAAAATTGCGAGAAACTTGGAAAATAGTGATTTCCTGATATTTAAATCAAGAGATCTACCACTAATCCCCTGAATAAATTTTTCATTTGTACTTTATAATGTTCAGGGTATATCTACTGTTTACCCTACAAAGTATGGTTTTGTCAGGATTTTTATTATCCTGAAAAGAATATAAAAATTGCGAGAAACTTGGAAAATAGTGATTTCCTGATATTTAAATCAAGAGATCTACCCCTAATCCCCTGAATAAATTTTTCATTTGTACTTTATAATGTTCAGGGTATATCTACTGTTCACCCTACAAAGTATAATTTTGTCAGGATTTTTATTATCCTGAAAAGAATATAAAAATTGCGAGAAACTTGGAAA
The DNA here is from genome assembly GCA_963082715.1 of Harpalus rubripes. Lineage (NCBI taxonomy): Eukaryota > Metazoa > Arthropoda > Insecta > Coleoptera > Carabidae > Harpalus > Harpalus rubripes. The sequence goes on along the minus strand of OY720458.1, from coordinate 27,680,721 downwards.
ATAGTGATTTCCTGATATTTAAATCAAGAGATCTACCCCTAATCCCCTGAATAAATTTTTCATTTATACTTTATAATATTCAGGGTGTATCTACTATTCCCCCTACAAAGTATGGTTTTGTCAGGATTTTTATTATCCTGAAAATAATATAAAAATTGCGAGAAACTTGGAAAATAGTGATTTCCTGATATTTAAATCAAGAGATCTACTCCTAATCCCCTGAATAAATTTTTCATTTGTACTTTATAATGTTCAGGGTATATCTACTGTTCACCCTACAAAGTATGGTTTTGTCAGGATTTTTATTATCCTGAAAAGAATATAAAAATTGCGAGAAACTTGGAAAATAGTGATTTCCTGATATTTAAATCAAGAGATCTACCCCTAATCCCCTGATTAAATTTTTCATTTATACTTTATAATATTCAGAGTGTATCTACTATTCACCCTACAAAGTATGGTTTTGTCAGGATTTTTATTATCCTGAAAAGAATATAAAAATTGCGAGAAACTTGGAAAATAGTGATTTCCTGATATTTAAATCAAGAGATCTACCCCTAATCCCCTGAATAAATTTTTCATTTGTACTTTATAATGTTCAGGGTATATCTACTGTTCACCCTACAAAGTATGGTTTTGTCAGGATTTTTATTATCCTGAAAAGAATATAAAAATTGCGAGAAACTTGGAAAATAGTGATTTCCTGATATTTAAATCAAGAGATCTACCCCTAATCCCCTGAATAAATTTTTCATTTGTACTTTATAATGTTCAGGGTATATCTACTGTTCACCCTACAAGTATGGTTTTGTCAGGATTTTTATTATCCTGAAAAGAATATAAAATTGCGAGAAACTTGGAAAATAGTGATTTCCTGATATTTAAATCAAGAGATCTACCCCTAATCCCCTGAATAAATTTTTCATTTATACTTTATAATATTCAGGGTGTATCTACTATTCACCCTACAAAGTATGGTTTTGTCAGGATTTTTATTATCCTGAAAAGAATATAAAAATTGCGAGAAACTTGGAAAATAGTGATTTCCTGATATTTAAATCAAGAGATCTACCCCTAATCCCCTGAATAAATTTTTCATTTATACTTTATAATATTCAGGGTGTATCTACTATTCACCCTACAAAGTATGGTTTTGTCAGGATTTTTATTATCCTGAAAAGAATATAAAAATTGCGAGAAACTTGGAAAATAGTGATTTCCTGATATTTAAATCAAGAGATCTACCCCTAATCCCCTGAATAAATTTTTCATTTGTACTTTATAATGTTCAGGGTATATCTACTGTTCACCCTACAAAGTATGGTTTTGTCAGGATTTTTATTATCCTGAAAAGCATATAAAAATTGCGAGAAACTTGGAAAATAGTGATTTCCTGATATTTAAATCAAGAGATCTACCCCTAATCCCCTGAATAAATTTTTCATTTGTACTTTATAATGTTCAGGGTATATCTACTGTTCACCCTACAAAGTATGGTTTTGTCAGGATTTTTATTATCCTGAAAAGAATATAAAAATTGCGAGAAACTTGGAAAATAGTGATTTCCTGATATTTAAATCAAGAGATCTACCCCTAATCCCCTGAATAAATTTTTCATTTATACTTTATAATATTCAGGGTGTATCTACTATTCACCCTACAAAGTATGGTTTTGTCAGGATTTTTATTATCCTGAAAAGAATATAAAAATTGCGAGAAACTTGGAAAATAGTGATTTCCTGATATTTAAATCAAGAGATCTACCCCTAATCCCCTGAATAAATTTTTCATTTGTACTTTATAATGTTCAGGGTATATCTACTGTTCACCCTACAAAGTATGGTTTTGTCAGGATTTTTATTATCCTGAAAAGAATATAAAAATTGCGAGAAACTTGGAAAATAGTGATTTCCTGATATTTAAATCAAGAGATCTACCCCTAATCCCCTGAATAAATTTTTCATTTATACTTTATAATATTCAGGGTGTATCTACTATTCACCCTACAAAGTATGGTTTTGTCAGGATTTTTATTATCCTGAAAAGAATATAAAAATTGCGAGAAACTTGGAAAATAGTGATTTCCTGATATTTAAATCAAGAGATCTACCCCTAATCCTCTGAATAAATTTTTCATTTGTACTTTATAATGTTCAGGGTATATCTACTGTTCACCCTACAAAGTATGGTTTTGTCAGGATTTTTATTATCCTGAAAAGAATATAAAAATTGCGAGAAACTTGGAAAATAGTGATTTCCTGATATTTAAATCATGAGATATACCCCTAATCCCCTGATTAAATTTTTCGGTTGATCTTTATAATGTTCAGGGTGTATGTGCTGTTCACCCTACAAAGTATGATTTTATCGGGATTACTATTATCCTGTTAATAATGTTAAAAGAAAACATTCATAACCTGTTCTCAAAACATATAAATATATCAGTACAATTGTGTTGTCTACCCAAAAAAAAAATGTATTATTTTATATCAATTATTGGTACATGAATTTATTTTTTTATAATATATACGGTACAGACAAAAAAATACGAATATTTTATTATTTTCTTGTTTTTCATAAATCGACAACACTTTTGATGTCCCTAGTACATTCACTGCCAGTGCTACGCAACACTTGCTGTAAATCGAATCGGCTGCTGCGAATCGGCTGCTAGGTTCAGTCTGATAGCAAAGGATGGTTTATCGATTTTCAAAGACTTCCGTACAATACTTCTTGCAACACCTTTCACGTATCTGGTCATTTTATTCTGATAACAATAATTAAGAGAAGAACTATAAACCATTACCTTTTAAGATTTCAGAAAAAAAATTATTTAAACCATTTAAAATTTTCATGTTTACAGTACCCGTATATTTTCATGCCATGAGTCTCTTAATATTTAACACACAAGTGTTGTTCACAGCTAAACTTATCTTGTAAAACAATATTATACATCCCAGGTAGTAACTTGTTATTCTTCTATATGTCTGCCCATTCTTCGTCGGTCTGCGCGTCTCCCTTTCATTATACGGTCCCGGGTTCGATTCCCGGCCGCCGAAACTTCCAGCGTCTAAGGCAGGGCATGTCTTACGGCCTTACTGACGAGTCCAAGTAAACATGCCCGGGACGAAACGCAACACCCTTCTCCTCATAGCTCTCACTACAGCGAACTTGGCTCGACTCGACTTACCCTACACAGGTCACCAGCAGTCAGCGGGTCTCCCTCTATCATACGGTCCCAGGTTCGATTCCTGGCCGCCGCAACTTCCAACGTCTAAGGCAGGGCATGTCTTATAGCCTTACTGACGAGTCCAAGTAAGCATGCCCGGGAAGAAACGCAACTCACTTCTCTACACAGCTCTCATTACAGCCTCCGAGATTCTAACAAGCCTGCAACTAGCTTTGGTGACGTCACACTAGTGGCCCAACTTTACTACAGCGTTTAATGGGGGATGCACAATTTTTTCAAAATATTGCGAAAACTGTGGCAAATATAAAAAAATGCATATAAAATATTATAGTACATAAAATTATTTACCAAAATGCGTTAACAGATCATATTTATGTTCGGTCGCTTAGCCTTGGGAAGTGTATAAAATAACAAGGTCAGATGATACATGTTAACTTTTTTCTAAATTTTGCGAAAACTGTGACATATAAAAATTGTATATAAACAATATTCTAGAACATAAAATTCTGTAAAAATTTATGTCACCCCCGACTGCATGTAGCGCCAAGTGGTTGCGTTTGCAGTAATTAGGATACCCTTCTTGGTAGACTCTGAAAATTTGAACTGGATACAAATGCGTTTAAGTAAGGAAAAACATTTTTTTTCTAATGCACGAGCACGCATAATGCAGGTTTAGAATTAAAAATTTATAAGTTACCCCCGACGGCATGTAGCGCCAAGTGGTTGTATATGCAGTAATTACGATACCCTTCTTGGTAGACTGTGAAAATTTGAACTGGATACAAATGCGTTTAAGTAAGGAAAAACATTTTTTTTCTAATGCACGAGCACGCATAGTGCAGGTTTAGAATTAAAAATTTATAAGTTACCCCCGACGGCATGTAGCGCCAAGTGGTTGCGTATGCAGTAATTACAATACCCTTCTTGGTAGACTGTGAAAATTTGAACTGGATACAAATGCGTTTAAGTATGGAAAACATTTTTTTTCTAATGCACGCGCACGCATAGTGCAAGTTTAGAATTAAAAATTTATAAGTCACCCCCGTCGGCATGTAGCGCCAAGTGGTTGCGTATGCAGTAATTACGATACCCTTCTTGGTAGACTGTGAAAATTTGAACTGGATACAAATGCGTTTAAGTAAGGAAAAACTTTTTTTCTAATGCACGAGCACGCATAGTGCAGGTTTAGAATTAAAAATTTGTCACCCCGGACGGCATGTAGCGCCAAGTGGTTGCGTATGCAGTAATTACGATACCCTTCTTGGTAGACTGTGAAAATTTGAACTGGATACAAATGCGTTTAAGGAAAACATTTTTTTTTTCAATGCACGAGCACGCATAGTGCAAGTTTAGAATTAAAAATTTATAAGTCACCCCCGACGGCATGTAGCGCCAAGTGGTTACTTATGCATTAATTACGATACCCTTCTTGGTAGACTGTGAAAATTTGAACTGGATACAAATGCGTTTAAGTAAGGAAAACATTTTTTTTCTAATGCACGCGCACGCATAGTGCAAGTTTAGAATTAAAAATTTATAAGTCACCCCCGACGGCATGTAGCGCCAAGTGGTTGCTTATGCAGTAATTACGATACCCTTCTTGCTAGACTGTGAAAATTTGAACTGGATACAAATGCGTTTAAGTAAGGAAAACATTTTTTTTCTAATGCACGCGCACGCATAGTGCAAGTTTAGAATTAAAAATTTATAAGTCACCCCCGACGGCATGTAGCGCCAAGTGGTTGCTTGTGAAGTAATTACGATACCCTTCTTGGTAGACTGTGAAAATTTGAACTGGATACAAATGCGTTTAAGTAAGGAAAACATTTTTTTTCTAATGCACGCGCACGCATAGTGCAAGTTTAGAATTAAAATTTTATAAGTCACCCCCGACGGCAAGTAGCGCCAAGTGGTTGCTTATGCAGTAATTACGATACCCTTCTTGGTAGACTGTGAAAATTTGAACTGGATACAAATGCGTTTAAATAAGGAAAATCATTTTTTTTTTCAATGCAGGTTTAGAATTAAAAATTTATAAGTCACCCCCGACGGCATGTAGCGCCAAGTGGTTGCGTATGCAGTAATTACGATACCCTTCTTGGTAGACTGTGAAAATTTGAACTGGATACAAATGCGTTTAAGTAAGGAAAACATTTTTTTTCTAATGCACGCGCACGCATAGTGCAAGTTTAGAATTAAAAATTTATAAGTCACCCCCGACGGCATGTAGCGCTAAGTGGTTGCGTATGCAGTAATTACGATACCCTTCTTGGTAGACTGTGAAAATTTGAACTGGATACAAATGCGTTTAAGTAAGGAAAAACTTTTTTTCTAATGCACGAGCACGCATAGTGCAGGTTTAGAATTAAAAATTTATGTCACCCCCGACGGCATGTAGCGCCAAGTGGTTGCGTATGCAGTAATTACGATACCCTTCTTGGTAGACTGTGAAAATTTGAACTGTATACAAATGCGTTTAAGGAAAACATTTTTTTTTTCAATGCACGAGCACGCATAGTGCCAGTTTAGAATTAAAAATTTATAAGTCACCCCCGAGGGCATGTAGAGCTAAGTGGTTGCTTATGCAGTAATTACGATACCCTTCTTGGTAGACTGTGAAAATTTGAACTGGATACAATTGCGTTTAAGTAAGGAAAAACTTTTTTTCTAATGAACGAGCACGCATAGTGCAGGTTTAGAATTAAAATTTTAAAAGTCACCCCCGACGGCAAGTAGCGCTAAGTGGTTGCTTATGCAGTAATTACGATACCCTTCTTGGTAGACTGTGAAAATTTGAACTGGATACAAATGCGTTTAAATAAGGAAAATCATTTTTTTTTCAATGCAGGTTTAGAATTAAAAATTTATAAGTCACCCCCGACGGCAAGTAGCGCCAAGTGGTTGCGTATGCAGTAATTACGATACCCTTCTTGGTAGACTGTGAAAATTTGAACTGGATACAAATGCGTTTAAGTAAGGAAAACATTTTTTTTCTAATGCACGCGCACGCATAGTGCAAGTTTAGAATTAAAAATTTATAAGTCACCCCCGACGGCATGTAGCGCCAAGTGGTTGCTTATGCAGTAATTACGATACCCTTCTTGCTAGACTGTGAAAATTTGAACTGGATACAAATGCGTTTAAGTAAGGAAAACATTTTTTTTCTAATGCACGCGCACGCATAGTGCAAGTTTAGAATTAAAAATTTATAAGTCACCCCCGACGGCATGTAGCGCCAAGTGGTTGCTTGTGAAGTAATTACGATACCCTTCTTGGTAGACTGTGAAAATTTGAACTGGATACAAATGCGTTTAAGTAAGGAAAACATTTTTTTTCTAATGCACGCGCACGCATAGTGCAAGTTTAGAATTAAAATTTTATAAGTCACCCCCGACGGCAAGTAGCGCCAAGTGGTTGCTTATGCAGTAATTACGATACCCTTCTTGGTAGACTGTGAAAATTTGAACTGGATACAAATGCGTTTAAATAAGGAAAATCATTTTTTTTTTCAATGCAGGTTTAGAATTAAAAATTTATAAGTCACCCCCGACGGCATGTAGCGCCAAGTGGTTGCGTATGCAGTAATTACGATACCCTTCTTGGTAGACTGTGAAAATTTGAACTGGATACAAATGCGTTTAAGTAAGGAAAACATTTTTTTTCTAATGCACGCGCACGCATAGTGCAAGTTTAGAATTAAAAATTTATAAGTCACCCCCGACGGCATGTAGCGCTAAGTGGTTGCGTATGCAGTAATTACGATACCCTTCTTGGTAGACTGTGAAAATTTGAACTGGATACAAATGCGTTTAAGTAAGGAAAAACTTTTTTTCTAATGCACGAGCACGCATAGTGCAGGTTTAGAATTAAAAATTTATGTCACCCCCGACGGCATGTAGCGCCAAGTGGTTGCGTATGCAGTAATTACGATACCCTTCTTGGTAGACTGTGAAAATTTGAACTGTATACAAATGCGTTTAAGGAAAACATTTTTTTTTTCAATGCACGAGCACGCATAGTGCCAGTTTAGAATTAAAAATTTATAAGTCACCCCCGAGGGCATGTAGAGCTAAGTGGTTGCTTATGCAGTAATTACGATACCCTTCTTGGTAGACTGTGAAAATTTGAACTGGATACAATTGCGTTTAAGTAAGGAAAAACTTTTTTTCTAATGAACGAGCACGCATAGTGCAGGTTTAGAATTAAAAATTTGTCACCCCGGACGGCATGTAGCGCCAAGTGGTTGCGTATACAGTAATTACGATACCCTTCTTGGTAGACTGTGAAAATTTGAACTGGATACAAATGCGTTTAAATTAGGAAAACATTTTTTTTCTAATGCACGCGCACGCATAGTGCAAGTTTAGAATTAAAAATTTATAAGTCACCCCCGACGGCATGTAGCGCCAAGTGGTTGCTTATGAAGTAATTACGATACCCTTCTTGGTAGACTGTGAACATTTGAACTGGATACAAATGCGTTTAAGTAAGGAAAACATTTTTTTTCTAATGCACGCGCACGCATAGTGCAAGTTAAGAATTAAAATTTTAAAAGTCACCCCCGACGGCAAGTAGCGCTAAGTGGTTGCTTATGCAGTAATTACGATACCCTTCTTGGTAGACTGTGAAAATTTGAACTGGATACAAATGCGTTTAAATAAGGAAAATCATTTTTTTTTCAATGCAGGTTTAGAATTAAAAATTTATAAGTCACCCCCGACGGCAAGTAGCGCCAAGTGGTTGCGTATGCAGTAATTACGATACCCTTCTTGGTAGACTGTGAAAATTTGAACTGGATACAATTGCGTTTAATTAAGGAAAACATTTTTTTTCTAATGCACGCGCACGCATAGTGCAAGTTTAGAATTAAAAATTTATAAGTCACCCCCGACGACATGTAGCGCCAAGTGGTTGCTTATGCAGTAATTACGATACCCTTCTGGGTAGACTGTGAAAATTTGAACTGGATACAAATGCGTTTAAGGAAAACATTTTTTTTTCAATGCACGAGCACGCATAGTGCAAGTTTAGAATTAAAAATTTATAAGTCACCCCCGACGGCATGTAGCGCCAAGTGGTTGCTTATGCAGTAATTACGATACCCTTCTTGGTAGACTGTGAAAATTTGAACTGGATACAAATGCGTTTAAGTAAGGAAAACATTTTTTTTCTAATGCACGCGCACGCATAGTGCAAGTTAAGAATTAAAATTTTAAAAGTCACCCCCGACGGCAAGTAGCGCTAAGTGGTTGCTTATGCAGTAATTACGATACCCTTCTTGGTAGACTGTGAAAATTTGAACTGGATACAATTGCGTTTAAGTAAGGAAAACATTTTTTTTCTAATGCACGCGCACGCATAGTGCAAGTTTAGAATTAAAAATTTATAAGTCACCCCCGACGACATGTAGCGCCAAGTGGTTGCTTATGCAGTAATAACGATACCCTTCTGGGTAGACTGTGAAAATTTGAACTGGATACAAATGCGTTTAAGGAAAACATTTTTTTTCTAATGCACGCGCACGCATAGTGCAAGTTTAGAATTAAAATTTTATAAGTCACCCCCGACGGCAAGTAGCGCTAAGTGGTTGCTTATGCAGTAACTACGATACCCTTCTTGGTAGACTGTGAAAATTTGCACTGGATACAAATGCGTTTAAATAAGGAAAATCATTTTTTTTTTCAATGCAGGTTTAGAATTAAAAATTTATAAGTCACCCCCGACGGCATGTAGCGCCAAGTGGTTGCGTATGCAGTAATTACGATACCCTTCTTGGTAGACTGTGAAAATTTGAACTGGATACAAATGCGTTTAAGTAAGGAAAACATTTTTTTTCTAATGCACGCGCACGCATAGTGCAAGTTTAGAATTAAAAATTTATAAGTCACCCCCGACGGCATGTAGCGCTAAGTGGTTGCGTATGCAGTAATTACGATACCCTTCTTGGTAGACTGTGAAAATTTGAACTGGATACAAATGCGTTTAAGTAAGGAAAAATTTTTTTCTAATGCACGAGCACGCATAGTGCAGGTTTAGAAATAAAAATTTGTCACCCCGGACGGCATGTAGCGCCCAGTGGTTGCTTATGCAGTAATTACGATACCCTTCTTGCTAGACTGTGAAAATTTGAACTGGATACAAATGCGTTTAAGTAAGGAAAAACTTTTTTTCTAATGCACGAGCACGCATAGTGCAGGTTTAGAATTAAAAATTTATAAGTCACCCCCGAGGGCATGTAGCGCCAAGTGGTTGCTTATGCAGTAATTACGATACCCTTCTTGGTAGACTGAAAATTTGAACTGGATACAATTGCGTTTAAGTAAGGAAAACATTTTTTTTCTAATGCACGCGCACGCATAGTGCAAGTTTAGAATTAAAAATTTATAAGTCACCCCCGACGACATGTAGCGCCAAGTGGTTGCTTATGCAGTAATTACGATACCCTTCTGGGTAGACTGTGAAAATTTGAACTGGATACAAATGCGTTTAAGGAAAACATTTTTTTTCAATGCACGAGCACGCATAGTGCAAGTTTAGAATTAAAAATTTATAAGTCACCCCCGACAACATGTAGCGCCAAGTGGTTGCTTATGCAGTAATTACGATACCCTTCTTGGTAGACTGTGAAAATTTGAACTGGATACAAATGCGTTTAAATTAGGAAAACATTTTTTTTCTAATGCACGCGCACGCATAGTGCAAGTTTAGAATTAAAAATTTATAAGTCACCCCCGACGACATGTAGCGCCAAGTGGTTGCTTATGCAGTAATTACGATACCCTTCTGGGTAGACTGTGAAAATTTGAACTGGATACAAATGCGTTTAAGGAAAACATTTTTTTTTCAATGCACGAGCACGCATAGTGCAAGTTTAGAATTAAAAATTTATAAGTCACCCCCGACGGCATGTAGCGCCAAGTGGTTGCTTATGAAGTAATTACGATACCCTTCTTGGTAGACTGTGAAAATTTGAACTGGATACAAATGCGTTTAAGTAAGGAAAACATTTTTTTTCTAATGCACGCGCACGCATAGTGCAAGTTTAGAATTAAAATTTTAAAAGTCACCCCCGACGGCAAGTAGCGCTAAGTGGTTGCTTATGCAGTAATTACGATACCCTTCTTAGTAGACTGTGAAAATTTGAACTGGATACAAATGCGTTTAAGGAAAACATTTTTTTTTCAATGCACGAGCACGCATAGTGCAAGTTTAGAATTAAAAATTTATAAGTCACCCCCGACAACATGTAGCGCCAAGTGGTTGCTTATGCAGTAATTACGATACCCTTCTTGGTAGACTGTGAAAATTTGAACTGGATACAAATGCGTTTAAATTAGGAAAACATTTTTTTTCTAATGCACGCGCACGCATAGTGCAAGTTTAGAATTAAAAATTTATAAGTCACCCCCGACGACATGTAGCGCCAAGTGGTTGCTTATGCAGTAATTACGATACCCTTCTGGGTAGACTGTGAAAATTTGAACTGGATACAAATGCGTTTAAGGAAAACATTTTTTTTTCAATGCACGAGCACGCATAGTGCAAGTTTAGAATTAAAAATTTATAAGTCACCCCCGACGGCATGTAGCGCCAAGTGGTTGCTTATGAAGTAATTACGATACCCTTCTTGGTAGACTGTGAAAATTTGAACTGGATACAAATGCGTTTAAGTAAGGAAAACATTTTTTTTCTAATGCACGCGCACGCATAGTGCAAGTTTAGAATTAAAATTTTAAAAGTCACCCCCGACGGCAAGTAGCGCTAAGTGGTTGCTTATGCAGTAATTACGATACCCTTCTTAGTAGACTGTGAAAATTTGAACTGGATACAAATGCGTTTAAATAAGGAAAATCATTTTTTTTTTCAATGCAGGTTTAGAATTAAAAATTTATAAGTCACCCCCGACGGCATGTAGCGCCAAGTGGTTGCGTATGCAGTAATTACGATACCCTTCTTGGTAGACTGTGAAAATTTGAACTGGATACAATTGCGTTTAAGTAAGGAAAACATTTTTTTTCTAATGCACGCGCACGCATAGTGCAAGTTTAGAATTAAAAATTTATAAGTCACCCCCGACGACATGTAGCGCCAAGTGGTTGCTTATGCAGTAATTACGATACCCTTCTGGGTAGACTGTGAAAATTTGAACTGGATACAAATGCGTTTAAGGAAAACATTTTTTTTTCAATGCACGAGCACGCATAGTGCAAGTTTAGAATTAAAAATTTATAAGTCACCCCCGACGGCATGTAGCGCCAAGTGGTTGCTTATGCAGTAATTACGATACCCTTCTTGGTAGACTGTGAAAATTTGAACTGGATACAAATGCGTTTAAATTAGGAAAACATTTTTTTTCTAATGCACGCGCACGCATAGTGCAAGTTTAGAATTAAAAATTTATAAGTCACCCCCGACGGCATGTAGCGCCAAGTGGTTGCTTGTGAAGTAATTACGATACCCTTCTTGGTAGACTGTGAAAATTTGAACTGGATACAAATGCGTTTAAGTAAGGAAAACATTTTTTTTCTAATGCACGCGCACGCATAGTGCAAGTTTAGAATTAAAATTTTATAAGTCACCCCCGACGGCAAGTAGCGCTAAGTGGTTGCTTATGCAGTAATTACGATACCCTTCTTGGTAGACTGTGAAAATTTGAACTGGATACAAATGCGTTTAAATAAGGAAAATCATTTTTTTTTCAATGCAGGTTTAGAATTAAAAATTTATAAGTCACCCCCGACGGCATGTAGCGCCAAGTGGTTGCGTATGCAGTAATTACGATACCCTTCTTGGTAGACTGTGAAAATTTGAACTGGATACAAATGCGTTTAAGTAAGGAAAACATTTTTTTTCTAATGCACGCGCACGCATAGTGCAAGTTTAGAATTAAAAATTTATAAGTCACCCCCGACGGCATGTAGCGCTAAGTGGTTGCGTATGCAGTAATTACGATACCCTTCTTGGAAGACTGTGAAAATTTGAACTGGATACAAATGCGTTTAAGTAAGGAAAACATTTTTTTCTAATGCACGAGCACGATAGTTCAAGTTTAGAATTAAAAATGTATAAGTCACCCCCGACGGCATGTAGCGCCAAGTGGTTGCGTATGCAGTAATTACGATACCCTTCTTGGTAGACTGTGAAAATTTGAACTGGGTACAAATGCGTTTAAGTAAGGAAAAACTTTTTTTCTAATGCACGAGCACGCATAGTGCAGGTTTAGAATTAAAAATTTGTCACCCCGGACGGCATGTAGCGCCAAGTGGTTGCGTATACAGTAATTACGATACCCTTCTTGGTAGACTGTGAAAATTTGAACTGGATACAAATGCGTTTAAGTAAGGAAAAACTTTTTTTCTAATGCACGAGCACGCATAGTGCAGGTTTAGAATTAAAAATTTATAAGTCACCCCCGACGGCATGTAGCGCCAAGTGGTTGCTTATGCAGTAATTACGATACCCTTCTTGGTAGACTGTGAAAATTTGAACTGGATACAAATGCGTTTAAGGAAAACATTTTTTTTTCAATGCACGAGCACGCATAGTGCAAGTTTAGAATTAAAAATTTATAAGTCACCCCCGACGGCATGTAGCGCCAAGTGGTTGCGTATGCAGTAATTACGATACCCTTCTTGGTAGACTGTGAAAATTTGAACTGGATACAATTGCGTTTAAGTAAGGAAAACATTTTTTTTCTAATGCACGCGCACGCATAGTGCAAGTTTAGAATTAAAAATTTATAAGTCACCCCCGACGACATGTAGCGCCAAGTGGTTGCTTATGCAGTAATTACGATACCCTTCTGGGTAGACTGTGAAAATTTGAACTGGATACAAATGCGTTTAAGGAAAACATTTTTTTTTCAATGCACGAGCACGCATAGTGCAAGTTTAGAATTAAAAATTTGTCACCCCGGACGGCATGTAGCGCCAAGTGGTTGCTTATGCAGTAATTACGATACCCTTCTTGGTAGACTGTGAAAATTTGAACTGGATACAAATGCGTTTAAGTAAGGAAAAACTTTTTTCTAATGCACGAGCACGCATAGTGCAGGTTTAGAATTAAAAATTTATAAGTCACCCCCGACGGCATGTAGCGCCAAGTGGTTGCGTATGCAGTAATTACGATACCCTTCTTGGAAGACTGTGAAAATTTGAACTGGATACAAATGCGTTTAAGTAAGGAAAACATTTTTTTTCTAATGCACGCGCACGCATAGTTCAAGTTTAGAATTAAAAATTTATAAGTCACCCCCGACGGCATGTAGCGCTAAGTGGTTGCGTATGCAGTAATTACGATACCCTTCTTGGTAGACTGTGAAAATTTGAACTGGATACAAATGCGTTTAAGTAAGGAAAATTTTTTTTCTAATGCACGAGCACGCATAGTGCAGGTTTAGAATTAAAAATTTGTCACCCCGGACGGCATGTAGCGCCAAGTGGTTGCTTATGCAGTAATTACGATACCCTTCTTGGTAGACTGTGAAAATTTGAACTGGATACAAATGCGTTTAAGTAAGGAAAAACTTTTTTCTAATGCACGAGCACGCATAGTGCAGGTTTAGAATTAAAAATTTATAAGTCACCCCCGACGGCATGTAGGGCCAAGTGGTTGCTTATGCAGTAATTACGATACCCTTCTTGCTAGACTGTGAAAATTTGAACTGGATACAAATGCGTTTAAGTAAGGAAAAACTTTTTTTCTAATGCACGAGCACGCATAGTGCAGGTTTAGAATTAAAAATTTATAAGTCACCCCCGACGGCATGTAACGCCAAGTGGTTGCTTATGCAGTAATTACGATACCCTTCTTGGTAGACAGTGAAAATTTGAACTGGATACAAATGCGTTTAAGTAAGGAAAACTTTTTTTCTAATGCACGAGCACGCATAGTGCAGGTTTAGAATTAAAAATTTATAATTCACCCCCGACGGCATGTAGCGCCAAGTGGTTGCTTATGCAGTAATTACGATACCCTTCTTGCTAGACTGTGAAAATTTGAACTGGATACAAATGTGTTTAAGTAAGGAAAAACTTTTTTCTAATGCACGAGCACGCATAGTGCAGGTTTAGAATTAAAAATTTATAAGTCACCCCCGACGGCATGTAGCGCCAAGTGGTTGCGTATGCAGTAATTACGATACCCTTCTTGGTAGACTGTGAAAATTTGAACTGGATACAAATGCGTTTAAGTAAGGAAAAACTTTTTTTCTAATGCACGAGCACGCATAGTGCAGGTTTAGAATTAAAAATTTATAAGTCACCCCCGACGGCATGTAGCGCCAAGTGGTTGCGTATGCAGTAATTACGATACCCTTCTTGGTAGACTGTGAAAATTTGAACTGGATACAAATGCGTTTAAGTAAGGAAAACATTTTTTTTCTAATGCACGCGCACGCATAGTGCAAGTTTAGAATTAAAAATTTATAAGTCACCCCCGACGGCATGTAGCGCTAAGTGGTTGCGTATGCAGTAATCACGATACCCTTCTTGGTAGACTGTGAAAATTTGAACTGGATACAAATGCGTTTAGTAAGGGAAACATTTTTTTTTCTAATACACGCGCACGCATAGTGCAAGTTTTGAATTAAAAATTTATAAGTCACCCCCGACGGCATGTAGCGCCAAGTGGTTGCGTATGCAGTAATTACGATACCCTTCTCGGTAGACTGTGAAAATTTGAACTGGATACAAATGCGTTTAAGTAAGGAAAAACTTTTTTTTCTAATGCACGAGCTCGATAGTTCAAGTTTAGAATTAAAAATGTATAAGTCACCCCCGACGGCATGTAGCGCCAAGTGGTTGCGTATGCAGTAATTACGATACCCTTCTTGGTAGACTGTGAAAATTTGAACTGGGTACAAATGCGTTTAAGTAAGGAAAAACTTTTTTTCTAATGCACGAGCACGCATAGTGCAGGTTTAGAATTAAAAATTTGTCACCCCGGACGGCATGTAGTGCCAAGTGGTTGCGTATACAGTAATTACGATACCCTTCTTGGTAGACTGTGAAAATTTGAACTGGATACAAATGCGTTTAAGTAAGGAAAAACTTTTTTTCTAATGCACGAGCACGCATAGTGCAGGTTTAGAATTAAAAATTTATAAGTCACCCCCGACGGCATGTAGCGCCAAGTGGTTGCTTATGCAGTAATTACGATACCCTTCTTGGTAGACTGTGAAAATTTGAACTGGATACAAATGCGTTTAAGTAAGGAAAAACTTTTTTTCTAATGCACGCGCACGCATAGTGCAAGTTTAGAATTAAAAATTTATAAGTCACCCCCGACGACATGTAGCGCCAAGTGGTTGCTTATGCAGTAATTACGATACCCTTCTGGGTAGACTGTGAAAATTTGAACTGGATACAAATGCGTTTAAGGAAAACATTTTTTTTTCAATGCACGAGCACGCATAGTGCAAGTTTAGAATTAAAAATTTATAAGTCACCCCCGACGGCATGTAGCGCCAAGTGGTTGCTTATGCAGTAATTACGATACCCTTCTTGGTAGACTGTGAAAATTTGAACTGGATACAAATGCGTTTAAATAAGGAAAAAAATTTTTTCTAATGCACGCGCACGCATAGTGCAAGTTTAGAATTAAAATTTTATAAGTCACCCCCGACGGCAAGTAGCGCCAAGTGGTTGCTGATGCAGTAATTACGATACCCTTCTTGGTAGACTGTGAAAATTTGAACTGGATACAAATGCGTTTAAATAAGGAAAATCATTTTTTTTTTCAATGCAGGTTTAGAATTAAAAATTTATAAGTCACCCCGGACGGCATGTAGCGCCAAGTGGTTGCGTGTGCAGTAATTCCGATACCCTTCTTGGTAGACTGTGAAAATTTGAACTGGATACAAATGCGTTTAAGTAAGGAAAACATTTTTTTTCTAATGCACGCGCACGCATAGTGCAAGTTTAGAATTAAAAATTTATAAGTCACCCCCGACGACATGTAGCGCCAAGTGGTTGCTTATGCAGTAATTACGATACCCTTCTGGGTAGACTGTGAAAATTTGAACTGGATACAAATGCGTTTAAGGAAAACATTTTTTTTTCAATGCACGAGCACGCATAGTGCAAGTTTAGAATTAAAAATTTGTCACCCCGGACGGCATGTAGCGCCAAGTGGTTGCTTATGCAGTAATTACGATACCCTTCTTGGTAGACTGTGAAAATTTGAACTGGATACAAATGCGTTTAAATTAGGAAAACATTTTTTTTCTAATGCACGCGCACGCATAGTGCAAGTTTAGAATTAAAAATTTATAAGTCACCCCCGACGGCATGTAGCGCCAAGTGGTTGCTTATGAAGTAATTACGATACCCTTCTTGGTAGACTGTGAAAATTTGAACTGGATACAAATGCGTTTAAGTAAGGAAAACATTTTTTTTCTAATGCACGCGCACGCATAGTGCAAGTTTAGAATTAAAATTTTATAAGTCACCCCCGACGGCAAGTAGCGCTAAGTGGTTGCTTATGCAGTAATTACGATACCCTTCTTGGTAGACTGTGAAAATTTGAACTGGATACAAATGCGTTTAAATAAGGAAAATCATTTTTTTTTCAATGCAGGTTTAGAATTAAAAATTTATAAGTCACCCCCGACGGCATGTAGCGCCAAGTGGTTGCGTATGCAGTAATTACGATACCCTTCTTGGTAGACTGTGAAAATTTGAACTGGATACAAATGCGTTTAAGTAAGGAAAACATTTTTTTTCTAATGCACGCGCACGCATAGTGCAAGTTTAGAATTAAAAATTTATAAGTCACCCCCGACGGCATGTAGCGCTAAGTGGTTGCGTATGCAGTAATTACGATACCCTTCTTGGAAGACTGTGAAAATTTGAACTGGATACAAATGCGTTTAAGTAAGGAAAACATTTTTTTCTAATGCACGAGCACGATAGTTCAAGTTTAGAATTAAAAATGTATAAGTCACCCCCGACGGCATGTAGCGCCAAGTGGTTGCGTATGCAGTAATTACGATACCCTTCTTGGTAGACTGTGAAAATTTGAACTGGGTACAAATGCGTTTAAGTAAGGAAAAACTTTTTTTCTAATGCACGAGCACGCATAGTGCAGGTTTAGAATTAAAAATTTGTCACCCCGGACGGCATGTAGCGCCAAGTGGTTGCGTATACAGTAATTACGATACCCTTCTTGGTAGACTGTGAAAATTTGAACTGGATACAAATGCGTTTAAGTAAGGAAAAACTTTTTTTCTAATGCACGAGCACGCATAGTGCAGGTTTAGAATTAAAAATTTATAAGTCACCCCCGACGGCATGTAGCGCCAAGTGGTTGCTTATGCAGTAATTACGATACCCTTCTTGGTAGACTGTGAAAATTTGAACTGGATACAAATGCGTTTAAGGAAAACATTTTTTTTTCAATGCACGAGCACGCATAGTGCAAGTTTAGAATTAAAAATTTATAAGTCACCCCCGACGGCATGTAGCGCCAAGTGGTTGCGTATGCAGTAATTACGATACCCTTCTTGGTAGACTGTGAAAATTTGAACTGGATACAATTGCGTTTAAGTAAGGAAAACATTTTTTTTCTAATGCACGCGCACGCATAGTGCAAGTTTAGAATTAAAAATTTATAAGTCACCCCCGACGACATGTAGCGCCAAGTGGTTGCTTATGCAGTAATTACGATACCCTTCTGGGTAGACTGTGAAAATTTGAACTGGATACAAATGCGTTTAAGGAAAACATTTTTTTTTCAATGCACGAGCACGCATAGTGCAAGTTTAGAATTAAAAATTTGTCACCCCGGACGGCATGTAGCGCCAAGTGGTTGCTTATGCAGTAATTACGATACCCTTCTTGGTAGACTGTGAAAATTTGAACTGGATACAAATGCGTTTAAGTAAGGAAAAACTTTTTTCTAATGCACGAGCACGCATAGTGCAGGTTTAGAATTAAAAATTTATAAGTCACCCCCGACGGCATGTAGCGCCAAGTGGTTGCGTATGCAGTAATTACGATACCCTTCTTGGAAGACTGTGAAAATTTGAACTGGATACAAATGCGTTTAAGTAAGGAAAACATTTTTTTTCTAATGCACGCGCACGCATAGTTCAAGTTTAGAATTAAAAATTTATAAGTCATCCCCGACGGCATGTAGCGCTAAGTGGTTGCGTATGCAGTAATTACGATACCCTTCTTGGTAGACTGTGAAAATTTGAACTGGATACAAATGCGTTTAAGTAAGGAAATTTTTTTTTCTAATGCACGAGCACGCATAGTGCAGGTTTAGAATTAAAAATTTGTCACCCCGGACGGCATGTAGCGCCAAGTGGTTGCTTATGCAGTAATTACGATACCCTTCTTGGTAGACTGTGAAAATTTGAACTGGATACAAATGCGTTTAAGTAAGGAAAAACTGTTTTCTAATGCACGAGCACGCATAGTGCAGGTTTAGAATTAAAAATTTATAAGTCACCCCCGACGGCATGTAGGGCCAAGTGGTTGCTTATGCAGTAATTACGATACCCTTCTTGCTAGACTGTGAAAATTTGAACTGGATACAAATGCGTTTAAGTAAGGAAAAACTTTTTTTCTAATGCACGAGCACGCATAGTGCAGGTTTAGAATTAAAAATTTATAAGTCACCCCCGACGGCATGTAGCGCCAAGTGGTTGCTTATGCAGTAATTACGATACCCTTCTTGGTAGACAGTGAAAATTTGAACTGGATACAAATGCGTTTAAGTAAGGAAAACTTTTTTTCTAATGCACGAGCACGCATAGTGCAGGTTTAGAATTAAAAATTTATAATTCACCCCCGACGGCATGTAGCGCCAAGTGGTTGCTTATGCAGTAATTACGATACCCTTCTTGCTAGACTGTGAAAATTTGAACTGGATACAAATGTGTTTAAGTAAGGAAAAACTTTTTTCTAATGCACGAGCACGCATAGTGCAGGTTTAGAATTAAAAATTTATAAGTCACCCCCGACGGCATGTAGCGCCAAGTGGTTGCGTATGCAGTAATTACGATACCCTTCTTGGTAGACTGTGAAAATTTGAACTGGATACAAATGCGTTTAAGTAAGGAAAAACTTTTTTTCTAATGCACGAGCACGCATAGTGCAGGTTTAGAATTAAAAATTTATAAGTCACCCCCGACGGCATGTAGCGCCAAGTGGTTGCGTATGCAGTAATTACGATACCCTTCTTGGTAGACTGTGAAAATTTGAACTGGATACAAATGCGTTTAAGTAAGGAAAACATTTTTTTTCTAATGCACGCGCACGCATAGTGCAAGTTTAGAATTAAAAATTTATAAGTCACCCCCGACGGCATGTAGCGCTAAGTGGTTGCGTATGCAGTAATCACGATACCCTTCTTGGTAGACTGTGAAAATTTGAACTGGATACAAATGCGTTTAGTAAGGGAAACATTTTTTTTTCTAATACACGCGCACGCATAGTGCAAGTTTTGAATTAAAAATTTATAAGTCACCCCCGACGGCATGTAGCGCCAAGTGGTTGCGTATGCAGTAATTACGATACCCTTCTCGGTAGACTGTGAAAATTTGAACTGGATACAAATGCGTTTAAGTAAGGAAAAACTTTTTTTTCTAATGCACGAGCTCGATAGTTCAAGTTTAGAATTAAAAATGTATAAGTCACCCCCGACGGCATGTAGCGCCAAGTGGTTGCGTATGCAGTAATTACGATACCCTTCTTGGTAGACTGTGAAAATTTGAACTGGGTACAAATGCGTTTAAGTAAGGAAAAACTTTTTTTCTAATGCACGAGCACGCATAGTGCAGGTTTAGAATTAAAAATTTGTCACCCCGGACGGCATGTAGTGCCAAGTGGTTGCGTATACAGTAATTACGATACCCTTCTTGGTAGACTGTGAAAATTTGAACTGGATACAAATGCGTTTAAGTAAGGAAAAACTTTTTTTCTAATGCACGAGCACGCATAGTGCAGGTTTAGAATTAAAAATTTATAAGTCACCCCCGACGGCATGTAGCGCCAAGTGGTTGCTTATGCAGTAATTACGATACCCTTCTTGGTAGACTGTGAAAATTTGAACTGGATACAAATGCGTTTAAGTAAGGAAAAACTTTTTTTCTAATGCACGCGCACGCATAGTGCAAGTTTAGAATTAAAAATTTATAAGTCACCCCCGACGACATGTAGCGCCAAGTGGTTGCTTATGCAGTAATTACGATACCCTTCTGGGTAGACTGTGAAAATTTGAACTGGATACAAATGCGTTTAAGGAAAACATTTTTTTTTCAATGCACGAGCACGCATAGTGCAAGTTTAGAATTAAAAATTTATAAGTCACCCCCGACGGCATGTAGCGCCAAGTGGTTGCTTATGCAGTAATTACGATACCCTTCTTGGTAGACTGTGAAAATTTGAACTGGATACAAATGCGTTTAAATAAGGAAAAAAATTTTTTCTAATGCACGCGCACGCATAGTGCAAGTTTAGAATTAAAATTTTATAAGTCACCCCCGACGGCAAGTAGCGCCAAGTGGTTGCTGATGCAGTAATTACGATACCCTTCTTGGTAGACTGTGAAAATTTGAACTGGATACAAATGCGTTTAAATAAGGAAAATCATTTTTTTTTTCAATGCAGGTTTAGAATTAAAAATTTATAAGTCACCCCGGACGGCATGTAGCGCCAAGTGGTTGCGTGTGCAGTAATTCCGATACCCTTCTTGGTAGACTGTGAAAATTTGAACTGGATACAAATGCGTTTAAGTAAGGAAAACATTTTTTTTCTAATGCACGCGCACGCATAGTGCAAGTTTAGAATTAAAAATTTATAAGTCACCCCCGACGGCATGTAGCGCTAAGTGGTTGCGTATGCAGTAATTACGATACCCTTCTTGGTAGACTGTGAAAATTTGAACTGGATACAAATGCGTTTAAGTAAGGAAAACATTTTTTTTCTAATGCACGCGCACGCATAGTTCAAGTTTAGAATTAAAAATTTATAAGTCACCCCCGAAGGCATGTAGCGCTAAGTGGTTGCGTATGCAGTAATTACGATACCCTTCTTGGTACACTGTAAAAATATGAACTGGATACAAATGCGTTTAAGTAAGGAAAATTTTTTTTCTAATGCACGAGCACGCATAGTGCAGGTTTAGAATTAAAAATTTGTCACCCCGGACGGCATGTAGCGCCAAGTGGTTGCTTATGCAGTAATTACGATACCCTTCTTGGTAGACTGTGAAAATTTGAACTGGATACAAATGCATTTAAGTAAGGAAAAACTTTTTTTCTAATGCACGAGCACGCATAGTGCAGGTTTAGAATTAAAAATTTATAAGTCACCCCCGACGGCATGTAGCGCCAAGTGGTTGCTAATGCAGTAATTACGATACCCTTCTTGGTAGACTGTGAAAATTTGAACTGGATACAAATGCGTTTAAGTAAGGAAAAACTTTTTTCTAATGCACGAGCACGCATAGTGCAGGTTTAGAATTAAAAATTTATAAGTCACCCCCGACGGCATGTAGCGCCAACTGGTTGCGTATGCAGTAATTACGATACCCTTCTTGGTAGACTGTGAAAATTTTAACTGGATACAAATGCGTTTAAGTAAGGAAAACATTTTTTTCTAATGCACGCGCACGCATAGTGCAAGTTTAGAATTAAAAATTTATATGTCACCCCCGACGGCATGTAGCGCTAATTGGTTGCGTATGCAGTAATCACGATACCCTTCTTGGTAGACTGTGAAAATTTGAACTGGATACAAATGCGTTTAAGTAAGGAAAACATTTTTTTTCTAATGCACGCGCACGCATAGTGCAAGTTTAGAATTAAAAATTTATAAGTCACCCCCGACGGCATGTAGCGCCAAGTGGTTGCGTATGCAGTAATTACGATACCTTTCTTGGTAGACTGTGAAAATTTGAACTGGATACAAATGCGTTTAAGTAAGGAAAAACTTTTTTTCTAATGCACGAGCACGCATAGTGCAGGTTTAGAATTAAAAATTTATAAGTCACCCCCGACGGCATGTAGCGCCAAGTGGTTGCTTATGCAGTAATTACGATACCCTTCTTGGTAGACTGTGAAAATTT
Organism: Harpalus rubripes; assembly: GCA_963082715.1. Lineage (NCBI taxonomy): Eukaryota > Metazoa > Arthropoda > Insecta > Coleoptera > Carabidae > Harpalus > Harpalus rubripes. Next base: position 27,658,454 of record OY720458.1, on the reverse strand, counting down.
GAACTGGATACAAATGCGTTTAAGTAAGGAAAAACTTTTTTTCTAATGCACGAGCACGCATAGTGCAGGTTTAGAATTAAAAATTTATGTCACCCCCGACGGCATGTAGCGCCAAGTGGTTGCGTATGCAGTAATTACGATACCCTTCTTGGTAGACTGTGAAAATTACAAATGCGTTTAAGTAAGGAAAAACTTCTTTTCTAATGCACGAGCACGCATAGTGCAGGTTTAGAATTAAAAATTTATGTCACCCCCGACGGCATGTAGCGCTAAGTGGTTGCGTATGCAGTAATTACGATACCCTTCTTGGTAGACTGTGAAAATTTGAACTGGATACAAATGCGTTTAAGTAAGGAAAAACTTTTTTTCTAATGCACGAGCACGCATAGTGCAGGTTTAGAATTAAAAATTTATAAGTCACCCCCGACGGCATGTAGCGCCAAGTGGTTGCTTATGCAGTAATTACGATACCCTTCTTGGTAGACTGTGAAAATTTGAACTGGATACAAATGCGTTTAAGTAAGGGAAAACTTTTTTTCTAATGCACGAGCACGCATAGTGCAGGTTTAGAATTAAAAATTTATGTCACCCCCGACGGCATGTAGCGCCAAGTGGTTGCGTATGCAGTAATTACGATACCCTTCTTGGTAGACTGTGAAAATTTGAACTGGATACAAATGCGTTTAAGTAAGGAAAAACTTTTTTTTCTAATGCACGAGCACGATAGTTAAAGTTTAGAATTAAAAATTTATAAGTCACCCCCGACGGCATGTAGCGCCAAGTGGTTGCGTATGCAGTAATTACGATACCCTTCTTGGTAGACTGTGATAATTTGAACTGGGTACAAATGCGTTTAAGTAAGGAAAAACTTCTTTTCTAATGCACGAGCACGCATAGTGCAGGTTTAGAATTAAAAATTTGTCACCCCGGACGGCATGTAGCGCCAAGTGGTTGCATATACAGTAATTACGATACCCTTCTTGGTAGACTGTGAAAATTTGAACTGGATACAAATGCGTTTAAGTAAGGAAAAACTTTTTTTCTAATGCAAGAGCACGCATAGTGCAGGTTTAAAATTAAAAATTTATAAGTCACCCCCGACGGCATGTAGCGCCAAGTGGTTGCTTATGCAGTAATTACGATACCCTTCTTGGTAGACTGTGAAAATTTGAACTGGATACAGATGCGTTTAAGTAAGGAAAAACTTTTTTTCTAATGCACGAGCACGCATAGTGCAGGTTTAGAATTAAAAATTTATAAGTCACCCCCGACGGCATGTAGCGCCAAGTGGTTGCTTATGCAGTAATTACGATACCCTTCTTGCTAGACTGTGAAAATTTGAACTGGATACAAATGCGTTTAAGTAAGGAAAAACTTTTTTTCTAATGCACGAGCACGCATAGTGCAGGTTTAGAATTAAAAATTTATAAGTCACCCCCGACGCCATGTAGCGCCAAGTGGTTGCGTATGCAGTAATTACGATACCCTTCTTGGTAGACTGTGAAAATTTGAACTGGATACAAATGCGTTTAAGTAAGGAAAAACTTTTTTTCTAATGCACGAGCACGCATAGTGCAGGTTTAGAATTAAAAATTTATGTCACCCCCGACGGCATGTAGCGCCAAGTGGTTGCGTATGCAGTAATTACGATACCCTTCTTGGTAGACTGTGAAAATTTGAACTGGATACAAATGCGTTTAAGTAAGGAAAAACTTTTTTTCTAATGCACGAGCACGCATAGCGCAGGTTTAGAATTAAAAATTTATGTCACCCCCGACGGCATGTAGCGCCAAGTGGTTGCGTATGCAGTAATTACGATACCCTTCTTGGTAGACTGTGAAAATTTGAACTGGATACAAATGCGTTTAAGTAAGGAAAAACTTCTTTTCTAATGCACGAGCACGCATAGTGCAGGTTTAGAATTAAAAATTTATGTCACCCCCGACGGCATGTAGCGCAAAGTGGTTGCGTATGCAGTAATTACGATACCCTTCTTGGTAGACTGTGAAAATTTGAACTGGATACAAATGCGTTTAAGTAAGGAAAAACTTTTTTTCTAATGCACGAGCACGCATAGTGCAGGTTTAGAATTAAAAATTTATAAGTCACCCCCGACGGCATGTAGCGCCAAGTGGTTGCGTATGCAGTAATTACGATACCCTTCTTGGTAGACTGTGGAAATTTGAACTGGATACAAATGCGTTTAAGTAAGGAAAAACTTTTTTTCTAATGCACGAGCACGATAGTTAAAGTTTAGAATTAAAAATTTATAAGTCACCCCCGACGGCATGTAGCGCCAAGTGGTTGCGTATGCAGTAATTACGATACCCTTCTTGGTAGACTGTGATAATTTGAACTGGGTACAAATGCGTTTAAGTAAGGAAAAACTTCTTTTCTAATGCACGAGCACGCATAGTGCAGGTTTAGAATTAAAAATTTGTCACCCCGGACGGCATGTAGCGGCAAGTGGTTACGTATACAGTAATTACGATACCCTTCTTGGTAGACTGTGAAAATTTGAACTGGATACAAATGCGTTTAAGTAAGGAAAAACTTTTTTTCTAATGCACGAGCACGCATAGTGCAGGTTTAGAATTAAAAATTTATAAGTCACCCCCGACGGCATGTAGCGCCAAGTGGTTGCTTATGGAGTAATTACGATACCCTTCTTGGTAGACTGTGAAAATTTGAACTGGATACAAATGCGTTTAAGTAAGGAAAAACTTTTTTTCTAATGCACGAGCACGCATAGTGCAGGTTTAGAATTAAAAATTTATAAGTCACCCCCGACGGCATGTAGCGCCAAGTGGTTGCGTATGCAGTAATTACGATACCCTTCTTGGTAGACTGTGAAAATTTGAACTGGATACAAATGCGTTTAAGTAAGGAAAAACTTCTTTTCTAATGCACGAGCACGCATAGTGCAGGTTTAGAATTAAAAATTTATGTCACCCCCGACGGCATGTAGCGCAAAGTGGTTGCGTATGCAGTAATTACGATACCCTTCTTGGTAGACTGTGAAAATTTGAACTGGATACAAATGCGTTTAAGTAAGGAAAAACTTTTTTTCTAATGCACGAGCACGCATAGTGCAGGTTTAGAATTAAAAATTTATAAGTCACCCCCGACGGCATGTAGCGCCAAGTGGTTGCGTATGCAGTAATTACGATACCCTTCTTGGTAGACTGTGAAAATTTGAACTGGATACAAATGCGTTTAAGTAAGGAAAAACTTCTTTTCTAATGCACGAGCACGCATAGTGCAGGTTTAGAATTAAAAATTTATGTCACCCCCGACGGCATGTAGCGCAAAGTGGTTGCGTATGCAGTAATTACGATACCCTTCTTGGTAGACTGTGAAAATTTGAACTGGATACAAATGCGTTTAAGTAAGGAAAAACTTTTTTTCTAATGCACGAGCACGCATAGTGCAGGTTTAGAATTAAAAATTTATGTCACCCCCGACGGCATGTAGCGCCAAGTGGTTGCGTATGCAGTAATTACGATACCCTTCTTGGTAGACTGTGAAAATTTGAACTGGATACAAATGCGTTTAAGTAAGGAAAAACTTCTTTTCTAATGCACGAGCACGCATAGTGCAGGTTTAGAATTAAAAATTTATGTCACCCCCGACGGCATGTAGCGCAAAGTGGTTGCGTATGCAGTAATTACGATACCCTTCTTGGTAGACTGTGAAAATTTGAACTGGATACAAATGCGTTTAAGTAAGGAAAAACTTTTTTTCTAATGCACGAGCACGCATAGTGCAGGTTTAGAATTAAAAATTTATGTCACCCCCGACGGCATGTAGCGCCAAGTGGTTGCGTATGCAGTAATTACGATACCCTTCTTGGTAGACTGTGAAAATTTGAACTGGATACAAATGCGTTTAAGTAAGGAAAAACTTCTTTTCTAATGCACGAGCACGCATAGTGCAGGTTTAGAATTAAAAATTTATGTCACCCCCGACGGCATGTAGCGCAAAGTGGTTGCGTATGCAGTAATTACGATACCCTTCTTGGTAGACTGTGAAAATTTGAACTGGATACAAATGCGTTTAAGTAAGGAAAAACTTTTTTTCTAATGCACGAGCACGCATAGTGCAGGTTTAGAATTAAAAATTTATAAGTCACCCCCGACGGCATGTAGCGCCAAGTGGTTGCGTATGCAGTAATTACGATACCCTTCTTGGTAGACTGTGAAAATTTGAACTGGATACAAATGCGTTTAAGTAAGGAAAAACTTCTTTTCTAATGCACGAGCACGCATAGTGCAGGTTTAGAATTAAAAATTTATGTCACCCCCGACGGCATGTAGCGCAAAGTGGTTGCGTATGCAGTAATTACGATACCCTTCTTGGTAGACTGTGAAAATTTGAACTGGATACAAATGCGTTTAAGTAAGGAAAAACTTTTTTTCTAATGCACGAGCACGCATAGTGCAGGTTTAGAATTAAAAATTTATGTCACCCCCGACGGCATGTAGCGCAAAGTGGTTGCGTATGCAGTAATTACGATACCCTTCTTGGTAGACTGTGAAAATTTGAACTGGATACAAATGCGTTTAAGTAAGGAAAAACTTTTTTTCTAATGCACGAGCACGCATAGTGCAGGTTTAGAATTAAAAATTTATGTCACCCCCGACGGCATGTAGCGCAAAGTGGTTGCGTATGCAGTAATTACGATACCCTTCTTGGTAGACTGTGAAAATTTGAACTGGATACAAATGCGTTTAAGTAAGGAAAAACTTTTTTTCTAATGCACGAGCACGCATAGTGCAGGTTTAGAATTAAAAATTTATAAGTCACCCCCGACGGCATGTAGCGCCAAGTGGTTGCGTATGCAGTAATTACGATACCCTTCTTGGTAGACTGTGAAAATTTGAACTGGATACAAATGCGTTTAAGTAAGGAAAAACTTCTTTTCTAATGCACGAGCACGCATAGTGCAGGTTTAGAATTAAAAATTTATGTCACCCCCGACGGCATGTAGCGCAAAGTGGTTGCGTATGCAGTAATTACGATACCCTTCTTGGTAGACTGTGAAAATTTGAACTGGATACAAATGCGTTTAAGTAAGGAAAAACTTTTTTTCTAATGCACGAGCACGCATAGTGCAGGTTTAGAATTAAAAATTTATGTCACCCCCGACGGCATGTAGCGCAAAGTGGTTGCGTATGCAGTAATTACGATACCCTTCTTGGTAGACTGTGAAAATTTGAACTGGATACAAATGCGTTTAAGTAAGGAAAAACTTTTTTTCTAATGCACGAGCACGCATAGTGCAGGTTTAGAATTAAAAATTTATGTCACCCCCGACGGCATGTAGCGCAAAGTGGTTGCGTATGCAGTAATTACGATACCCTTCTTGGTAGACTGTGAAAATTTGAACTGGATACAAATGCGTTTAAGTAAGGAAAAACTTTTTTTCTAATGCACGAGCACGCATAGTGCAGGTTTAGAATTAAAAATTTATGTCACCCCCGACGGCATGTAGCGCAAAGTGGTTGCGTATGCAGTAATTACGATACCCTTCTTGGTAGACTGTGAAAATTTGAACTGGATACAAATGCGTTTAAGTAAGGAAAAACTTTTTTTCTAATGCACGAGCAGCATAGTGCAGGTTTAGAATTAAAAATTTATGTCACCCCCGACGGCATGTAGCGCAAAGTGGTTGCGTATGCAGTAATTACGATACCCTTCTTGGTAGACTGTGAAAATTTGAACTGGATACAAATGCGTTTAAGTAAGGAAAAACTTTTTTTCTAATGCACGAGCACGCATAGTGCAGGTTTAGAATTAAAAATTTATAAGTCACCCCCGACGGCATGTAGCGCCAAGTGGTTGCGTATGCAGTAATTACGATACCCTTCTTGGTAGACTGTGAAAATTTGAACTGGATACAAATGCGTTTAAGTAAGGAAAAACTTTTTTTCTAATGCACGAGCACGCATAGTGCAGGTTTAGAATTAAAAATTTATGTCACCCCCGACGGCATGTAGCGCAAAGTGGTTGCGTATGCAGTAATTACGATACCCTTCTTGGTAGACTGTGAAAATTTGAACTGGATACAAATGCGTTTAAGTAAGGAAAAACTTTTTTTCTAATGCACGAGCACGCATAGTGCAGGTTTAGAATTAAAAATTTATGTCACCCCCGACGGCATGTAGCGCAAAGTGGTTGCGTATGCAGTAATTACGATACCCTTCTTGGTAGACTGTGAAAATTTGAACTGGATACAAATGCGTTTAAGTAAGGAAAAACTTTTTTTCTAATGCACGAGCACGCATAGTGCAGGTTTAGAATTAAAAATTTATGTCACCCCCGACGGCATGTAGCGCCAAGTGGTTGCGTATGCAGTAATTACGATACCCTTCTTGGTAGACTGTGAAAATTTGAACTGGATACAAATGCGTTTAAGTAAGGAAAAACTTTTTTTCTAATGCACGAGCACGCATAGTGCAGGTTTAGAATTAAAAATTTATGTCACCCCCGACGGCATGTAGCGCCAAGTGGTTGCGTATGCAGTAATTACGATACCCTTCTTGGTAGACTGTGAAAATTTGAACTGGATACAAATGCGTTTAAGTAAGGAAAAACTTCTTTTCTAATGCACGAGCACGCATAGTGCAGGTTTAGAATTAAAAATTTATGTCACCCCCGACGGCATGTAGCGCAAAGTGGTTGCGTATGCAGTAATTACGATACCCTTCTTGGTAGACTGTGAAAATTTGAACTGGATACAAATGCGTTTAAGTAAGGAAAAACTTTTTTTCTAATGCACGAGCACGCATAGTGCAGGTTTAGAATTAAAAATTTATGTCACCCCCGACGGCATGTAGCGCCAAGTGGTTGCGTATGCAGTAATTACGATACCCTTCTTGGTAGACTGTGAAAATTTGAACTGGATACAAATGCGTTTAAGTAAGGAAAAACTTCTTTTCTAATGCACGAGCACGCATAGTGCAGGTTTAGAATTAAAAATTTATGTCACCCCCGACGGCATGTAGCGCAAAGTGGTTGCGTATGCAGTAATTACGATACCCTTCTTGGTAGACTGTGAAAATTTGAACTGGATACAAATGCGTTTAAGTAAGGAAAAACTTTTTTTCTAATGCACGAGCACGCATAGTGCAGGTTTAGAATTAAAAATTTATAAGTCACCCCCGACGGCATGTAGCGCCAAGTGGTTGCGTATGCAGTAATTACGATACCCTTCTTGGTAGACTGTGAAAATTTGAACTGGATACAAATGCGTTTAAGTAAGGAAAAACTTCTTTTCTAATGCACGAGCACGCATAGTGCAGGTTTAGAATTAAAAATTTATGTCACCCCCGACGGCATGTAGCGCAAAGTGGTTGCGTATGCAGTAATTACGATACCCTTCTTGGTAGACTGTGAAAATTTGAACTGGATACAAATGCGTTTAAGTAAGGAAAAACTTTTTTTCTAATGCACGAGCACGCATAGTGCAGGTTTAGAATTAAAAATTTATGTCACCCCCGACGGCATGTAGCGCAAAGTGGTTGCGTATGCAGTAATTACGATACCCTTCTTGGTAGACTGTGAAAATTTGAACTGGATACAAATGCGTTTAAGTAAGGAAAAACTTTTTTTCTAATGCACGAGCACGCATAGTGCAGGTTTAGAATTAAAAATTTATGTCACCCCCGACGGCATGTAGCGCAAAGTGGTTGCGTATGCAGTAATTACGATACCCTTCTTGGTAGACTGTGAAAATTTGAACTGGATACAAATGCGTTTAAGTAAGGAAAAACTTTTTTTCTAATGCACGAGCACGCATAGTGCAGGTTTAGAATTAAAAATTTATAAGTCACCCCCGACGGCATGTAGCGCCAAGTGGTTGCGTATGCAGTAATTACGATACCCTTCTTGGTAGACTGTGAAAATTTGAACTGGATACAAATGCGTTTAAGTAAGGAAAAACTTCTTTTCTAATGCACGAGCACGCATAGTGCAGGTTTAGAATTAAAAATTTATGTCACCCCCGACGGCATGTAGCGCAAAGTGGTTGCGTATGCAGTAATTACGATACCCTTCTTGGTAGACTGTGAAAATTTGAACTGGATACAAATGCGTTTAAGTAAGGAAAAACTTTTTTTCTAATGCACGAGCACGCATAGTGCAGGTTTAGAATTAAAAATTTATGTCACCCCCGACGGCATGTAGCGCAAAGTGGTTGCGTATGCAGTAATTACGATACCCTTCTTGGTAGACTGTGAAAATTTGAACTGGATACAAATGCGTTTAAGTAAGGAAAAACTTTTTTTCTAATGCACGAGCACGCATAGTGCAGGTTTAGAATTAAAAATTTATGTCACCCCCGACGGCATGTAGCGCAAAGTGGTTGCGTATGCAGTAATTACGATACCCTTCTTGGTAGACTGTGAAAATTTGAACTGGATACAAATGCGTTTAAGTAAGGAAAAACTTTTTTTCTAATGCACGAGCACGCATAGTGCAGGTTTAGAATTAAAAATTTATGTCACCCCCGACGGCATGTAGCGCAAAGTGGTTGCGTATGCAGTAATTACGATACCCTTCTTGGTAGACTGTGAAAATTTGAACTGGATACAAATGCGTTTAAGTAAGGAAAAACTTTTTTTCTAATGCACGAGCACGCATAGTGCAGGTTTAGAATTAAAAATTTATGTCACCCCCGACGGCATGTAGCGCAAAGTGGTTGCGTATGCAGTAATTACGATACCCTTCTTGGTAGACTGTGAAAATTTGAACTGGATACAAATGCGTTTAAGTAAGGAAAAACTTTTTTTCTAATGCACGAGCACGCATAGTGCAGGTTTAGAATTAAAAATTTATGTCACCCCCGACGGCATGTAGCGCAAAGTGGTTGCGTATGCAGTAATTACGATACCCTTCTTGGTAGACTGTGAAAATTTGAACTGGATACAAATGCGTTTAAGTAAGGAAAAACTTTTTTTCTAATGCACGAGCACGCATAGTGCAGGTTTAGAATTAAAAATTTATGTCACCCCCGACGGCATGTAGCGCAAAGTGGTTGCGTATGCAGTAATTACGATACCCTTCTTGGTAGACTGTGAAAATTTGAACTGGATACAAATGCGTTTAAGTAAGGAAAAACTTTTTTTCTAATGCACGAGCACGCATAGTGCAGGTTTAGAATTAAAAATTTATGTCACCCCCGACGGCATGTAGCGCAAAGTGGTTGCGTATGCAGTAATTACGATACCCTTCTTGGTAGACTGTGAAAATTTGAACTGGATACAAATGCGTTTAAGTAAGGAAAAACTTTTTTTCTAATGCACGAGCACGCATAGTGCAGGTTTAGAATTAAAAATTTATAAGTCACCCCCGACGGCATGTAGCGCCAAGTGGTTGCGTATGCAGTAATTACGATACCCTTCTTGGTAGACTGTGAAAATTTGAACTGGATACAAATGCGTTTAAGTAAGGAAAAACTTCTTTTCTAATGCACGAGCACGCATAGTGCAGGTTTAGAATTAAAAATTTATGTCACCCCCGACGGCATGTAGCGCAAAGTGGTTGCGTATGCAGTAATTACGATACCCTTCTTGGTAGACTGTGAAAATTTGAACTGGATACAAATGCGTTTAAGTAAGGAAAAACTTTTTTTCTAATGCACGAGCACGCATAGTGCAGGTTTAGAATTAAAAATTTATGTCACCCCCGACGGCATGTAGCGCAAAGTGGTTGCGTATGCAGTAATTACGATACCCTTCTTGGTAGACTGTGAAAATTTGAACTGGATACAAATGCGTTTAAGTAAGGAAAAACTTTTTTTCTAATGCACGAGCACGCATAGTGCAGGTTTAGAATTAAAAATTTATGTCACCCCCGACGGCATGTAGCGCAAAGTGGTTGCGTATGCAGTAATTACGATACCCTTCTTGGTAGACTGTGAAAATTTGAACTGGATACAAATGCGTTTAAGTAAGGAAAAACTTTTTTTCTAATGCACGAGCACGCATAGTGCAGGTTTAGAATTAAAAATTTATGTCACCCCCGACGGCATGTAGCGCAAAGTGGTTGCGTATGCAGTAATTACGATACCCTTCTTGGTAGACTGTGAAAATTTGAACTGGATACAAATGCGTTTAAGTAAGGAAAAACTTTTTTTCTAATGCACGAGCACGCATAGTGCAGGTTTAGAATTAAAAATTTATAAGTCACCCCCGACGGCATGTAGCGCCAAGTGGTTGCGTATGCAGTAATTACGATACCCTTCTTGGTAGACTGTGAAAATTTGAACTGGATACAAATGCGTTTAAGTAAGGAAAAACTTCTTTTCTAATGCACGAGCACGCATAGTGCAGGTTTAGAATTAAAAATTTATGTCACCCCCGACGGCATGTAGCGCAAAGTGGTTGCGTATGCAGTAATTACGATACCCTTCTTGGTAGACTGTGAAAATTTGAACTGGATACAAATGCGTTTAAGTAAGGAAAAACTTTTTTTCTAATGCACGAGCACGCATAGTGCAGGTTTAGAATTAAAAATTTATGTCACCCCCGACGGCATGTAGCGCCAAGTGGTTGCGTATGCAGTAATTACGATACCCTTCTTGGTAGACTGTGAAAATTTGAACTGGATACAAATGCGTTTAAGTAAGGAAAAACTTCTTTTCTAATGCACGAGCACGCATAGTGCAGGTTTAGAATTAAAAATTTATGTCACCCCCGACGGCATGTAGCGCAAAGTGGTTGCGTATGCAGTAATTACGATACCCTTCTTGGTAGACTGTGAAAATTTGAACTGGATACAAATGCGTTTAAGTAAGGAAAAACTTTTTTTCTAATGCACGAGCACGCATAGTGCAGGTTTAGAATTAAAAATTTATAAGTCACCCCCGACGGCATGTAGCGCCAAGTGGTTGCGTATGCAGTAATTACGATACCCTTCTTGGTAGACTGTGGAAATTTGAACTGGATACAAATGCGTTTAAGTAAGGAAAAACTTTTTTTCTAATGCACGAGCACGATAGTTAAAGTTTAGAATTAAAAATTTATAAGTCACCCCCGACGGCATGTAGCGCCAAGTGGTTGCGTATGCAGTAATTACGATACCCTTCTTGGTAGACTGTGATAATTTGAACTGGGTACAAATGCGTTTAAGTAAGGAAAAACTTCTTTTCTAATGCACGAGCACGCATAGTGCAGGTTTAGAATTAAAAATTTGTCACCCCGGACGGCATGTAGCGGCAAGTGGTTACGTATACAGTAATTACGATACCCTTCTTGGTAGACTGTGAAAATTTGAACTGGATACAAATGCGTTTAAGTAAGGAAAAACTTTTTTTCTAATGCACGAGCACGCATAGTGCAGGTTTAGAATTAAAAATTTATGTCACCCCCGACGGCATGTAGCGCAAAGTGGTTGCGTATGCAGTAATTACGATACCCTTCTTGGTAGACTGTGAAAATTTGAACTGGATACAAATGCGTTTAAGTAAGGAAAAACTTTTTTTCTAATGCACGAGCACGCATAGTGCAGGTTTAGAATTAAAAATTTATAAGTCACCCCCGACGGCATGTAGCGCCAAGTGGTTGCGTATGCAGTAATTACGATACCCTTCTTGGTAGACTGTGGAAATTTGAACTGGATACAAATGCGTTTAAGTAAGGAAAAACTTTTTTTCTAATGCACGAGCACGATAGTTAAAGTTTAGAATTAAAAATTTATAAGTCACCCCCGACGGCATGTAGCGCCAAGTGGTTGCGTATGCAGTAATTACGATACCCTTCTTGGTAGACTGTGATAATTTGAACTGGGTACAAATGCGTTTAAGTAAGGAAAAACTTCTTTTCTAATGCACGAGCACGCATAGTGCAGGTTTAGAATTAAAAATTTGTCACCCCGGACGGCATGTAGCGGCAAGTGGTTACGTATACAGTAATTACGATACCCTTCTTGGTAGACTGTGAAAATTTGAACTGGATACAAATGCGTTTAAGTAAGGAAAAACTTTTTTTCTAATGCACGAGCACGCATAGTGCAGGTTTAGAATTAAAAATTTATAAGTCACCCCCGACGGCATGTAGCGCCAAGTGGTTGCTTATGCAGTAATTACGATACCCTTTTTGCTAGACTGTGAAACTTTGAACTGGATACAAATGCGTTTAAGTAAGGAAAAACTTTTTTTTCTAATGCACGAGCACGCATAGTGCAGGTTTAGAATTAAAAATTTATAAGTCACCCCCGACGCAATGTAGCGCCAAGTGGTTGCGTATGCAGTAATTACGATACCCTTCTTGGTAGACTGTGAAAATTTGAACTGGATACAAATGCGTTTAAGTAAGGAAAAACTTTTTTTCTAATGCACGAGCACGCATAGTGCAGGTTTAGAATTAAAAATTTATGTCACCCCCGACGGCATGTAGCGCCAAGTGGTTGCGTATGCAGTAATTACGATACCCTTCTTGGTAGACTGTGAAAATTTGAACTGGATACAAATGCGTTTAAGTAAGGAAAAACTTTTTTTCTAATGCACGAGCACGCATAGTGCAGGTTTAGAATTAAAAATTTATGTCACCCCCGACGGCATGTAGCGCCAAGTGGTTGCGTATGCAGTAATTACGATACCCTTCTTGGTAGACTGTAAAAATTTGAACTGGATACAAATGCGTTTAAGTAAGGAAAAACTTTTTTTCTAATGCACGAGCACGCATAGTGCAGGTTTAGAATTAAAAATTTATGTCACCCCCGACGGCATGTAGCGCTAAGTGGTTGCGTAAGCAGTAATTACGATACCCTTCTTAATACACTGTAAAAATTTGAACTGGATACAAATGCGTTTAAGTAAGGAAAAACTTTTTTTCTAATGCACGAGCACGCATAGTGCAGGTTTAGAATTAAAAATTTATAAGTCACCCCCGACGGCATGTAGCGCCAAGTGGTTGCTTATGCAGTAATTACGATACCCTTCTTGGTAGACTGTGAAAATTTGAACTGGATACAAATGCGTTTAAGTAAGGAAAGACTTTTTTTCTAATGCACGAGCACGCATAGTGCAGGTTTAGAATTAAAAATTTATGTCACCCCCGACGGCATGTAGCGCCAAGTGGTTGCGTATGCAGTAATTACGATACCCTTCTTGGTAGACTGTGAAAATTTGAACTGGATACAAATGCGTTTAAGTAAGGAAAAACTTTTTTTTCTAATGCACGAGCACGATAGTTAAAGTTTAGAATTAAAAATTTATAAGTCACCCCCGACGGCATGTAGCGCCAAGTGGTTGCGTATGCAGTAATTACGATACCCTTCTTGGTAGACTGTGATAATTTGAACTGGGTACAAATGCGTTTAAGTAAGGAAAAATATCTTTTCTAATGCACGAGCACGCATAGTGCAGGTTTAGAATTAAAAATTTGTCACCCCGGACGGCATGTAGCGCCAAGTGGTTGCGTATACAGTAATTACGATACCCTTCTTGGTAGACTGTGAAAATTTGAACTGGATACAAATGCGTTTAAGTAAGGAAAAACTTTTTTTCTAATGCACGAGCACGCATAGTGCAGGTTTAGAATTAAAAATTTATAAGTCACCCCCGACGGCATGTAGCGCCAAGTGGTTGCTTATGCAGTAATTACGATACCCTTTTTGGTAGACTGTGAAAATTTGAACTGGATACAAATGCGTTTAAGTAAGGAAAAACTTTTTTTCTAATGCACGAGCACGCATAGTGCAGGTTTAGAATTAAAAATTTATAAGTCACCCCCGACGGCATGTAGCGCCAAGTGGTTGCTTATGCAGTAATTACGATACCCTTCTTGCTAGACTGTGAAAATTTGAACTGGATACAAATGCGTTTAAGTAAGGAAAAACTTTATTTCTAATGCACGAGCACGCATAGTGCAGGTTTAGAATTAAAAATTTATAAGTCACCCCCGACGGCATGTAGCGCCAAGTGGTTGCGTATGCAGTAATTACGATACCCTTCTTGGTAGACTGTGAAAATTTGAACTGGATACAAATGCGTTTAAGTAAGGAAAAACTTTTTTTTCTAATGCACGAGCACGATAGTTAAAGTTTAGAATTAAAAATTTATAAGTCACCCCCGACGGCATGTAGCGCCAAGTGGTTGCGTATGCAGTAATTACGATACCCTTCTTGGTAGACTGTGAAAATTTGAACTGGGTACAAATGCGTTTAAGTAAGGAAAAACTTTTTTTCTAATGCACGAGCACGCATAGTGCAGGTTTAGAATTAAAAATTTATAAGTCACCCCGGACGGCATGTAGCGCCAAGTGGTTGCGTATGCAGTAATTATGATACGCTTCTTGGTAGACTGTGAAAATTTGAACTGGATACAAATTCGTTTAAGTAAGGAAAAACTTTTTTTCTAATGCACGAGCACGCATAGTGCTGGTTTAGAATTAAAAATTTATAAGTCACCCCCGACGGCATGTAGCGCCAAGTGGTTGCTTATGCAGTAATTACGATACCCTTCTTGGTAGACTGTGAAAATTTGAACTGGATACAAATGCGTTTAAGTAAGGAAAAACTTTTTTTCTAATGCACGTGCACGCATAGTGCAGGTTTAGAATTAAAAATTTATAAGTCACCCCCGACGGCATGTAGCGCCAACTGGTTGCTTATGCAGTAATTACGATACCCTTCTTGCTAGACTGTGAACATTTGAACTGGATACAAATGCGTTTAAGTAAGGAAAAACTTTTTTTCTAATGCACGAGCACGCATAGTGCAGGTTTAGAATTAAAAATTTATAAGTCACCCCCGACGGCATGTAGCGATAAGTGGTTGCGTATGCAGTAATTACGATACCCTTCTTGGTAGACTGTAAAAATTTGAACTGGATACAAATGCGTTTAAGTAAGGAAAAACTTTTTTTTCTAATGCACGAGCACGATAGTTAAAGTTTAGAATTAAAAATTTATAAGTCACCCCCGACGGCATGTAGCGCCAAGTGGTTGCTTATGCAGTAATAACGATACCCTTCTTGGTAGACAGTGAAAATTTGAACTGGATACAAATGCGTTTAAGTAAGGAAAAACTTTTTTTCTAATGCACGAGCACGCATAGTGCAGGTTTAGAATTAAAAATTTATGTCACCCCCGACGGCATGTAGCGCCAAGTGGTTGCGTATGCAGTAATTACGATACCCTTCTTGCTAGACTGTGAAAATTTAAACAGGATACAAATGCGTTTAAGTAAGGAAAAACTTTTTTTTCTAATGCACGAGCACGATAGTTCAAGTTTAGAATTAAAAATTTATAAGTCACCCCCGACGGCATGTAGCGGCAAGTGGTTGCGTATGCAGTAATTACGATACCCTTCTTGGTAGACTGTAAAAATTTGAACTGGGTACAAATGCGTTTAAGTAAGGAAAAACTTTTTTTCTAATGCACGAGCACGCATAGTGCAGGTTTAGAATTAAAAATTTATGTCACCCCCGACGGCCTGTAGCGCCAAGTGGTTGCGTATGCAGTAATTACGATACCCTTCTTGGTAGACTGTGAAAATTTGAACTGGATACAAATGCGTTTAAGTAAGGAAAAACTTTTTTCTAATGCACGAGCACGCATAGTGCAGGTTTAGAATTAAAAATGTATGTCACCCCCGACGGCATGTAGCGCCAAGTGGTTGCGTATGCAGTAATTACGATACCCTTCTTGGTAGACTGTGAAAATTTGAACTGGATACAAATGCGTTTAAGTAAGGAAAAACTTTTTTTCTAATGCACGAGCACGCATAGTGCAGGCTTAGAATTAAAAATTTATGTCACCCCCGACGGCATGTAGCGCCAAGTGGTTGCGTATGCAGTAATTACGATACCCTTCTTGGTAGACTGTGAAAATTTGAACTGGATACAAATGCGTTTAAGTAAGGAAAAACTTCTTTTCTAATGCACGAGCACGCATAGTGCAGGTTTAGAATTAAAAATTTATGTCACCCCCGACGGCATGTAGCGCCAAGTGGTTGCGTATGCAGTAATTACGATACCCTTCTTGGTAGACTGTGAAAATTTGAACTGGATACAAATGCGTTTAAGTAAGAAAAAACTTTTTTCTAATGCACGAGCACGCATAGTGCAGGTTTAGAATTATAAATTTATGTCACCCCCGACGGCATGTAGCGCCAAGTGGTTGCGTATGCAGTAATTACGATACCCTTCTTGGTAGACTGTGAAAATTTGAACTGGATACAAATGCGTTTAAGTAAGGAAAAACTTTTTTTCCTAATGCACGAGCACGATAGTTCAAGTTTAGAATTAAAAATTTATAAGTCACCCCCGACGGCATGTAGCGCCAAGTGGTTGCGTATGCAGTAATTACGATACCCTTCTTGGTAGACTGTGAAAATTTGAACTGGGTACAAATGCGTTTAAGTAAGGAAAAACTTTTTTTCTAATGCACGAGCACGCATAGTGCAGGTTTAGAATTAAAAATTTGTCACCCCGGACGGCATGTAGCGCCAAGTGGTTGCGTATGCAGTAATTACGATACCCTTCTTGGTAGACTGTGAAAATTTGAACTGGATACAAATGCGTTTAAGTAAGGAAAAACTTTTTTTCTAATGCACGCGCACGCATAGTGCAAGTTTAGAAATAAAAATTTATAAGTCACCCCCGGCGGCATGTAGCGCCAAGTGGTTGCGTATGCAGTAATTACGATACCCTTCTTGGTAGACTGTGTACATTTGAACTGGATACAAATGCGTTTAAGTAAGGAAAACATTTTTTTTTCTAATGCACGCGCACGCATAGTGCAAGTTTAGAATTAAAAATTTATAAGTCATTCCCGACGGCATGTAGCGCCAAGTGGTTGCTTATGCAGTAATAACGATACCCTTCTTGGTAGACTGTGAAAATTTGAACTGGATACAAATGCGTTTAAGTAAGGAAATCATTTTTTTTTTCTAATGCACGCGCACGCATAGTGCAGGTTTAGAATTAAAAATTTGTCACCCCGGACGGCATGTAGCGCCAAGTGGTTGCGTATACAGTAATTACGATACCCTTCTTGGTAGACTGTGAAAATTTGAACTGGATACAAATGCGTTTAAGTAAGGAAAAACTTTTTTTCTAATGCACGAGCACGCATAGTGCAGGTTTAGAATTAAAAATTTATAAGTCACCCCCGACGGCATGTAGCGCCAAGTGGTTGCTTATGCAGTAATTACGATACCCTTCTTGGTAGACTGTGAAAATTTGAACTGGTTACAAATGCGTTTAAGTAAGGAAAACATTTTTTTCTAATGCACGCGCACGCATAGTGCAAGTTTAGAATTAAAAATTTATAAGTCACCCCCGACGGCATATAGCGCCAAGTGGTTGCTTATGCAGTAATTACGATACCCTTCTTGGTAGACTGTGAAAATTTGAACTGGATACAAATGCGTTTAAGTAAGGAAATAATTTTTTTTCTAATGCACGCGCACGCATAGTGCAAGTTTAGAATTAAAAATTTATAAGTCACCCCCGACGGCATGTAGCGCCAAGTGGTTGCGTATGCAGTAATTACGATACCCTTCTTGGTAGACTGTGAAAATTTGAACTGGGTACAAATGCGTTTAAGTAAGGAAAAACTTTTTTTCTAATGCACGAGCACGCATAGTGCAGGTTTAGAATTAAAAATTTGTCACCCCGGACGCCATGTAGCGCCAAGTGGTTGCGTATACAGTAATTACGATACCCTTCTTGGTAGACTGTGAAAATTTGAACTGGATACAAATGCGTTTAAGTAAGGAAAAACTTTTTTTCTAATGCACGAGCACGCATAGTGCAGGTTTAGAATTAAAAATTTATAAGTCACCCCCGACGGCATGTAGCGCCAAGTGGTTGCTTATGCAGTAATTACGATACCCTTCTTGGTAGACTGTGAAAATTTGAACTGGATACAAATGCGTTTAAGTAAGGAAAAACTTTTTTTCTAATGTACGAGCACGCATAGTGCAGGTTTAGAATTAAAAATTTATAAGTCACCCCCGACGGCATGTAGCGCCAAGTGGTTGCTTATGCAGTAATTACGATACCCTTCTTGCTAGACTGTGAAAATTTGAACTGGATACAAATGCGTTTAAGTAAGGAAAAACTTTTTTTCTTATGCACGAGCACGCATAGTGCAGGTTTAGAATTAAAAATTTATAAGTCACCCCCGACGCCATGTAGCGCCAATTGGTTGCGTATGCAGGAATTATACCCTTCTTGGTAGACTGTGAAAATTTGAACTGGATACAAATGCGTTTAAGTAAGGAAAAACTTTTTTTTCTAATGCACGAGCACGATAGTTCAAGTTTAGAATTAAAAATTTATAAGTCACACCCGACGGCATGTAGCGCTAAGTGGTTGCGTATGCAGTAATCACGATACCCTTCTTGGTAGACTGTGAAAATTTGAACTGGATACAAATGCGTTTAAGTAAGGAAAACATTTTTTTTTTCTAATGCACGACCACGATAGTTCAAGTTTAGAATTAAAAATTTATAAGTCACCCCCGACGGCATGTAGCGCCAAGTGGTTGCGTATGCAGTAATTACGATACCCTTCTTGGTAGACTGTGAAAATTTGAACTGGGTACAAATGCGTTTAAGTAAGGAAAAACTTTTTTTCTAATGCACGAGCACGCATAGTGCAGGTTTAGAATTAAAAATTTGTCACCCCCGACGGCATGTAGCGCCAAGTGGTTGCTTATGCAGTAATTACGATACCCTTCTTGGTAGACTGTGAAAATTTGAACTGGATACAAATGCGTTTAAGTAAGGAAAAACTTTTTTTCTAATGCACGAGCACGCATAGTGCAGGTTTAGAATTAAAAATTTATGTCACCCCCGACGGCATGTAGCGCCAAGTGGTTGCTTATGCAGTAATTACGATACCGTTCTTGCTAGACTGTGAAAATTTGGACTGGATACAAATGCGTTTAAGTAAGGAAAAACTTTTTTCTTATGCACGAGCACGCATAGTGCAGGTTTAGAATTAAAAATTTATAAGTCACCCCCGACGCCATGTAGCGCCAATTGGTTGCGTATGCAGTAATTATACCCTTCTTGGTAGACTGTGAAAATTTGAAGTGGATACAAATGCGTTTAAGTAAGGAAAAACTTTTGTTTCTAATGCACGAGCACGATAGTTCAAGTTTAGAATTAAAAATTTATGTCACCCCCGACGGCATGTAGCGCCAAGTGGTTGCTTATGCAGTAATAACGATACCCTTCTTGGTAGACTGTGAAAATTTGAACTGGATACAAATGCGTTTAAGTAAGGAAAAACTTTTTTTCTAATGCACGAGTACGCATAGTGCAGGTTTAGAATTAAAAATTTATGTCACCCCCGACAGCATGTAGCGTCAAGTGGTTGCGTATGCAGTAATTATACCCTTCTTGGTAGACTGTGAAAATTTGAACTGGATACAAATGCGTTTAAGTAAGGAAAAACTTTTTTTTCTAATGCACGAGCACGATAGTTCAAGTTTAGAATTAAAAATTTATAAGTCACCCCCGACGGCATGTAGCGCCAAGTGGTTGCGTATGCAGTAATTACGTTACCCTTCTTGGTAGACTGTGAAAATTTGAACTGGGTACAAATGCGTTTAAGTAAGGAAAAACTTTTTTCTAATGCACGAGCACGCATAGTGCAGGTTTAGAATTAAAAATTTATGTCACCCCCGACGGCATGTAGCGCCAAGTGGTTGCGTATGCAGTAATTACGATACCCTTCTTGGTAGACTGTGAAAATTTGAACTGGATACAAATGCGTTTAAGTAAGGAAAAACTTTTTTTCTAATGCACGAGCACGCATAGTGCAGGTTTAGAATTAAAAATTTATGTCACCCCCGACGGCATGTAGCGCCAAGTGGTTGCATATGCAGTAATTACGATACCCTTCTTGGTAGACTGTGAAAATTTGAACTGGATACAAATGCGTTTAAGTAAGGAAAAACTTTTTTTTCTAATGCACGAGCACGATAGTTCAAGTTTAGAATTAAAAATTTATAAGTCACCCCCGACGGCATGTAGCGCCAAGTGGTTGCTTATGCAGTAATTAAGATACCCTTCTTGATAGACAGTGAAAATTTGAACTAGATACAAATGCGTTTAAGTAAGGAAAAACTTTTTTTCTAATGCACGAGCACGCATAGTGCAGGTTTAGAATTAAAAATTTATGTCACCCCCGACGGCATGTAGCGCCAAGTGGTTGCATATGCAGTAATTACGATACCCTTCTTGGTAGACTGTGAAAATTTGAACTGGATACAAATGCGTTTAAGTAAGGAAAAACTTTTTTTCTAATGCACGAGCACGATAGTTCAAGTTTAGAATTAAAAATTTATGTCACCCCCGACGGCATGTAGCGCCAAGTGGTTGCATATGCAGTAATTACGATACCCTTGTTGGTAGACAGTGAAAATTTGAACTGGATACAAATGCGTTTAAGTAAGGAAAAACTTTTTTTCTAATGCACGAGCACGCACAGTGCAGGTTTAGAATTAAAAATTTATGTCACCCCCGACGGCATGTAGCGCCAAGTGGTTGCATATGCAGTAATTACGATACCCTTCTTGGTAGACTGTGAAAATTTGAACTGGATACAAATGCGTTTAAGTAAGGAAAAACTTTTTTTTCTAATGCACGAGCACGATAGTTCAAGTTTAAAATTATAAATTTATAAGTCACCCCCGACGGCATGTAGCGCCAAGTGGATGCGTATGCAGTAATTACGATACTTTTCTTGGTAGACTGTGAAAATTTGAACTGGGTACAAATGCGTTTAAGTAAGGAAAAACTTTTTTCTAATGCACGAGCACGCATAGTGCATGTTTAGAATTAAAAATTTATGTCACCCCCGACGGCATGTAGCGCCAAGTGGTTGCGTATGCAGTAATTACGATACCCTTCTTGGTAGACTGTGAAAATTTGAACTGGATACAAATGCGTTTAAGTAAGGAAAAACTTTTTTTTCTAATGCACGAGCACGATAGTTCAAGTTTAGAATTAAAAATTTATAAGTCACCCCCGACGGCATGTAGCGCCAAGTGGTTGCTTATGCAGTAAATACGATACCCTTCTTGGTAGACAGTGAAAATTTGAACTGGATACAAATGCGTTTAAGTAAGGAAAAACTTTTTTTCTAATGCACGAGCACGCATAGTGCAGGTTTAGAATTAAAAATTTATGTCACATCCGACGGCATGTAGCGCCAAGTGGTTGCATATGCAGTAATTACGATACCCTTCTTGGTAGACTGTGAAAATTTGAACTGGATACAAATGCGTTTAAGTAAGGAAAAACTTTTTTTTCTAATGCACGAGCACGATAGTTCAAGTTTAGAATTAAAAATTTATAAGTCACCCCCGACGGCATGTAGCGCCAAGTGGTTGCTTATGCAGTAATTAAGATACCCTTCTTGATAGACAGTGAAAATTTGAACTAGATACAAATGCGTTTAAGTAAGGAAAAACTTTTTTTCTAATGCACGAGCACGCATAGTGCAGGTTTAGAATTAAAAATTTGTCACCCCGGACGGCATGTAGC
Organism: Harpalus rubripes; assembly: GCA_963082715.1. Lineage (NCBI taxonomy): Eukaryota > Metazoa > Arthropoda > Insecta > Coleoptera > Carabidae > Harpalus > Harpalus rubripes. The sequence goes on along the minus strand of OY720458.1, from coordinate 27,636,944 downwards.
GCCAAGTGGTTGCGTATACAGTAATTACGATACCCTTCTTGGTAGACTGTGAAAATTTGAACTGGATACAAATGCGTTTAAGTAAGGAAAAACTTTTTTTCTAATGCACGAGCACGCATAGTGCAGGTTTGGAATTAAAAATTTATAAGTCACCCCCGACGGCATGTAGCGCCAAGTGGTTGCTTATGCAGTAATTACGATACCCTTCTTGGTAGACTGTGAAAATTTGAACTGGATACAAATGCGTTTAAGTAAGGAAAAACTTTTTTTCTAATGCACGAGCACGCATAGTGCAGGTTTAGAATTAAAAATTTATGTCACCCCCGACGGCATGTAGCGCCAAGTGGTTGCTTATGCAGTAATTACGATACCCTTCTTGCTAGACTGTGAAAATTTGAACTGGATACAAATGCGTTTAAGTAAGGAAAAACTTTTTTTCTTATGCACGAGCACGCATAGTGCAGGTTTAGAATTAAAAATTTATAAGTCATCCCCGACGCCATGTAGCGCCAAGTGGTTGCGTATGCAGTAATTACGATACCCTTCTTGGTAGACTGTGAAAATTTGAACTGGATACAAATGCGTTTAAGTAAGGTAAAACTTTTTTTCTAATGCACGAGCACGCATAGTGCAGGTTTAGAATTAAAAATTTATGTCACCCCCGACGGCATGTAGCGCCAAGTGGTAGCGTATGCAGTAATAACGATACCCTTCTTGGTAGACTGTGAAAATTTGAACTGGATACAAATGCGTTTAAGTAAGGAAAAACTTTTTTTCTAATGCACGAGCACGCATAGTGCAGGTTTAGAATTAAAAATTTATGTCACCCCCGACGGCATGTAGCGCCAAGTGGTTGCATATGCAGTAATTACGATACCCTTCTTGGTAGACTGTGAAAATTTGAACTGGATACAAATGCGTTTAAGTAAGGAAAAACTTTTTTTCTAATGCACGAGCACGCATAGTGCAGGTTTAGAATTAAAAATTTATGTCACCCCCGACGGCATGTAGCGCCACGTGGTTGCGTATGCAGTAATTACGATACCCTTCTTGGTAGACTGTGAAAATTTGAACTGGATACAAATGCGTTTAAGTAAGGAAAAACTTTTTTTCTAATGCACGAGCACGCATAGTGCAGGTTTAGAATTAAAAATTTATGTCACCCCCGACGGCATGTAGCGCCAAGTGGTTGCGTATGCAGTAATTACGATACCCTTCTTGGTAGACTGTAAAAATTTGAACTTTATACAAATGCGTTTAAGTAAGGAAAAACTTTTTTTCTAATGCACGAGCACGCATAGTGCAGGTTTAGAATTAAAAATTTATAAGTCACCCCCAACGGCATGTAGCGCCAATTGGTTGTGTATGCAGTAATTACGATATCCTTCTTGGTAGACTGTAAAAATTTGAACTGGATACAAATACGTTTAAGTAAGGAAAAACTTTTTTCTAATGCACGAGCACGCATAGTGCAGGTTTAGAATTAAAAATTTATAAGTCACCCCCGACGGCATGTAGCGCCAAGTGGTTGCTTATGCAGTAATTACGATACCCTTCTTGGTAGACTGTGAAAATTTGAACTGGATACAAATGCGTTTAAGTAAGGAAAAACTTTTTTTCTAATGCACGAGCACGCATAGTGCAGGTTTAGAATTAAAAATTTATGTCACCCCCGACGGCATGTAGCGCCAAGTGGTTGCTTATGCAGTAATTACGATACCCTTCTTGGTAGACTGTGAAAATTTGAACTGGATACAAATGCGTTCAAGTAAGGAAAAAATTTTTTCTAATGCACGAGCACGCATAGTGCAGGTTTAGAATTAAAAATTTATGTCACCCCCGACGGCATGTAGCGCCAAGTGGTTGCGTATACAGTAATTACGTTACCCTTCTTGGTAGACTGTGAAAATTTGAACTGGATTCAAATGCGTTTAAGTAAGGAAAAACTTTTTTCTAATGCACGAGCACGCATAGTGCAGGTTTAGAATTAAAAATTTATGTCACTTCCGACGGCATGTAGCGCCAAGTGGTTGCGTATGCAGTAATTACGATACCCTTCTTGGTAGACTGTGAAAATTTGAACTGGATACAAATGCGTTTAAGTAAGGAAAAACTTTTTATCTAATGCACGAGCACGTATAGTGCAGGTTTAGAATTAAAAATTTATGTCACCCCCGACGGCATGTAGCGCCAAGTGGTTGCTTATGCAGTAATAACGATACCCTTCTTGGTAGACTGTGAAAATTTGAACTGGATACAAATGCGTTTAAGTAAGGAAAAACTTTTTTTCTAATGCACGAGCACGCATAGTGCAGGTTTAGAATTAAAAATTTATGTCACCCCCGACAGCATGTAGCGTCAAGTGGTTGCGTATGCAGTAATTATACCCTTCTTGGTAGACTGTGAAAATTTGAACTGGATACAAATGCGTTTAAGTAAGGAAAAACTTTTTTTTCTAATGCACGAGCACGATAGTTCAAGTTTAGAATTAAAAATTTATAAGTCACCCCCGACGGCATGTAGCGCCAAGTGGTTGCGTATGCAGTAATTACGATATTCTTCTTGGTAGACTGTGAAAATTTGAACTGGGTACAAATGCGTTTAAGTAAGGAAAAACTTTTTTTCTAATGCACGAGCACGCATAGTGCAGGTTTATAATTAAAAATTTATGTCACCCCCGACGGCATGTAGCGCCAAGTGGTTGCGTATGCAGTAATTACGATACCCTTCTTGGTAGACTGTGAAAATTTGAACTGGATACAAATGCGTTTAAGTAAGGAAAAACTTTTTTTTCTAATGCACGAGCACGATAGTTCAAGTTTAGAATTAAAAATTTATAAGTCACCCCCGACGGCATGTAGCGCCAAGTGGTTGCTTATGCAGTAAATACGATACCCTTCTTGGTAGACAGTGAAAATTTGAACTGGATACAAATGCGTTTAAGTAAGGAAAAACTTTTTTTCTAATGCACGAGCACGCATAGTGCAGGTTTAGAATTAAAAATTTATGTCACCCCCGACGGCATGTAGCGCCAAGTGGTTGCATATGCAGTAATTACGATACCCTTCTTGGTAGACTGTGAAAATTTGAACTGGATACAAATGCGTTTAAGTAAGGAAAAACTTTTTTTTCTAATGCACGAGCACGATAGTTCAAGTTTAGAATTAAAAATTTATAAGTCACCCCCGACGGCATGTAGCGCCAAGTGGTTGCTTATGCAGTAATTAAGATACCCTTCTTGATAGACAGTGAAAATTTGAACTAGATACAAATGCGTTTAAGTAAGGAAAAACTTTTTTTCTAATGCACGAGCACGATAGTTCAAGTTTAGAATTAAAAATTTATGTCACCCCCGACGGCATGTAGCGCCAAGTAGTTGCATATGCAGTAATTACGATACCCTTCTTGGTAGACAGTGAAAATTTGAACTGGATACAAATGCGTTTAAGTAAGGAAAAACTTTTTTTCTAATGCACGAGCACGCACAGTGCAGGTTTAGAATTAAAAATTTATGTCACCCCCGACGGCATGTAGCGCCAAGTGGTTGCATATGCCGTAATTACGATACCCTTCTTGGTAGACTGTGAAAATTTGAACTGGATACAAATGCGTTTAAGTAAGGAAAAACTTTTTTTTCTAATGCACGAGCACGATAGTTCAAGTTTAGAATTAAAAATTTATAAGTCACCCCCGACGGCATGTAGCGCCAAGTGGTTGCGTATGCAGTAATTACGATACTTTTCTTGGTAGACTGTGAAAATTTGAACTGGGTACAAATGCGTTTAAGTAAGGAAAAACTTTTTTTCTAATGCACGAGCACGCATAGTGCAGGTTTAGAATTAAAAATTTATGTCACCCCCGACGGCATGTAGCGCCAAGTGGTTGCATATGCAGTAATTACGATACCCTTCTTGGTAGACTGTGAAAATTTGAACTGGATACAAATGCGTTTAAGTAAGGAAAAACTTTTTTTCTAATGCACGAGCACGATAGTTCAAGTTTAGAATTAAAAATTTATGTCACCCCCGACGGCATGTAGCGCCAAGTAGTTGCATATGCAGTAATTACGATACCCTTCTTGGTAGACAGTGAAAATTTGAACTGGATACAAATGCGTTTAAGTAAGGAAAAACTTTTTTTCTAATGCACGAGCACGCACAGTGCAGGTTTAGAATTAAAAATTTATGTCACCCCCGACGGCATGTAGCGCCAAGTGGTTGCATATGCCGTAATTACGATACCCTTCTTGGTAGACTGTGAAAATTTGAACTGGATACAAATGCGTTTAAGTAAGGAAAAACTTTTTTTTCTAATGCACGAGCATGATAGTTCAAGTTTAGAATTAAAAATTTATAAGTCACCCCCGACGGCATGTAGCGCCAAGTGGTTGCGTATGCAGTAATTACGATACTTTTCTTGGTAGACTGTGAAAATTTGAACTGGGTACAAATGCGTTTAAGTAAGGAAAAACTTTTTTTCTAATGCACGAGCACGCATAGTGCAGGTTTAGAATTAAAAATTTGTCACCCCGGACGGCATGTAGCGCCAAGTGGTTGCGTATGCAGTAATTACGATACCATTCTTGGTAGACTGTGAAAATTTGAACTGGATACAAATGCGTTTAAGTAAGGAAAAACTTTTTTTCTAATGCACGTGCACGCATAGTGCAGGTTTAGAATTAAAAATTTATAAGTCACCCCCGACGGCATGTAGCGCCAAGTGGTTGCTTATGCAGTAATTACGATACCTTTCTTGGTAGACTGTGAAAATTTGAACTGGATACAAATTCGTTTAAGTAAGGAAAATTTTTTTTTCTAATGCACGAGCACGCATAGTGCAGGTTTAGAATTAAAAATTTATGTCACCCCCGACGGCATGTAGCGCCAAGTGGTTGCATATGCAGTAATTACGATACCCTTCTTGGTAGACTGTGAAATTTTGAACTGGATACAAATGCGTTTAAGTAAGGAAAAACTTTTTTTCTAATGCACGAGCACGCATAGTGCAGGTTTAGAATTAAAAATTTATAAGTCACCCCCGACGGCATGTAGCGCCAAGTGGTTGCTTATGCAGTAATTACGATACCCTTCTTGGTAGACTGTGAAAATTTGAACTGGATACAAATGCGTTTAAGTAAGGAAAAACTTTTTTTCTAATGCACGAGTACGCATAGTGCAGGTTTAGAATTAAAAATTTTTGTCACCCGCGACGGCATGTAGCGCCAAGTGATTGCGTATGCAGTAATTACGATACCCTTCTTGGTAGACTGTGAAAATTTGAACTGGATACAATTGCGTTTAAGTAAGGAAAAACTTTTTTTCTAATGCACGAGCACGCATAGTGCAGGTTTAGAATTAAAAATTTATGTCACCCCCGACGGCATGTAGCGCCAAGTGGTTGCGTATGTAGTAATTACGATACCCTTCTTGGTAGACTGTGAAAATTTGAACTGGATACAAATGCGTTTAAGTAAGGAAAAACTTTTTTTCTAATGCACGAGCACGCATAGTGCAGGTTTAGAATTAAAAATTTGTGTCACCCCCGACGGCATGTAGCGCCAAGTGGTTGCGTATGCAGTAATAACGATACCCTTCTTGGTAGACTGTGAAAATTTGAACTGGATACAAATGCGTTTAAGTAAGGAAAAACTTTTTTTCTAATGCACGAGCACGCATAGTGCAGGTTTAGAATATTAGAATTAAAAATTTAAGTCACCCCCGACGGCATGTAGCGCCAAGTGGTTGCATATGCAGTAATTACGATACCCTTCTTGGTAGACTGTGAAAATTTGAACTGGATACAAATGCGTTTAAGTAAGGAAAAACTTTTTTTTCTAATGCACGAGCACGATAGTTCAAGTTTAGAATTAAAAATTTATAAGTCACCCCCGACGGCATGTAGCGCCAAGTGGTTGCTTATGCAGTAATTACGATACCCTTCTTGGTAGACAGTGAAAATTTGAACTGGATACAAATGCGTTTAAGTAAGGAAAAACTTTTTTTCTAATGCACGAGCACGCATAGTGCAGGTTTAGAATTAAAAATTTATGTCACCCCCGACGGCATGTAGCGCCAAGTGGTTGCATATGCAGTAATTACGATACCCTTCTTGGTAGACTGTGAAAATTTGAACTGGATACAAATGCGTTTAAGTAAGGAAAAACTTTTTTTTCTAATGCACGAGCACGATAGTTCAAGTTTAGAATTAAAAATTTATAAGTCACCCCCGACGGCATGTAGCGCCAAGTGGTTGCTTATGCAGTAATTACGATACCCTTCTTGGTAGACAGTGAAAATTTGAACTGGATACAAATGCGTTTAAGTAAGGAAAAACTTTTTTCTAATGCACGAGCACGCATAGTGCAGGTTTAGAATTAAAAATTTATGTCACCCCCGACGGCATGTAGCGCCAAGTGGTTGCATATGCAGTAATTACGATACCCTTCTTGGTAGACTGTGAAAATTTGAACTGGATACAAATGCGTTTAAGTAAGGAAAAACTTTTTTTTCTAATGCACGAGCACGATAGTTCAAGTTTAGAATTAAAAATTTATAAGTCACCCCCGACAACATGTAGCGCCAAGTGGTTGCGTATGCAGTAATTCCGATACTTTTCTTGGTAGACTGTGAAAATTTGAACTGGGTACAAATGCGTTTAAGTAAGGAAAAACTTTTTTTCTAATGCACGAGCACGCATAGTGCAGGTTTAGAATTAAAAATTTATGTCACCCGCGACGGCATGTAGCGCCAAGTGGTTGCGTATGCAGTAATTACGATACCCTTCTTGGTAGATTGTGAAAATTTGAACTGGATACAAATGCGTTTAAGTAAGGAAAAACTTTTTTTCTAATGCACGAGCACGCATAGTGCAGGTTTAGAATTAAAAATTTACGTCACCCCCGACGGCATGTAGCGCCAAGTGGTTGCGTATGCAGTAATTACGATACCCTTCTTGGTAGACTGTGAAAATTTGAACTGGATACAAATGCGTTTAAGTAAGGAAAAACTTTTTTTCTAATGCACGAGCACGCATAGTGCAGGTTTAGAATTAAAAATTTATGTCACCCCCGACGGCATGTAGCGCCAAGTGGTTGCGTATGCAGTAATTACGATACCCTTCTTGGTAGACTGTGAAAATTTGAACTGGATACAAATGCGTTTAAGTAAGGAAAATCTTCTTTTCTAATGCACGAGCACGCATAGTGCAGGTTTAGAATTAAAAATTTATGTCACCCCCGACGGCATGTAGCGCCAAGTGGTTGCTTATGCAGTAATTACGATACCCTTCTTGGTAGACAGTGAAAATTTAAACTGGATACAAATGCGTTTAAGTAAGGAAAAACTTTTTTTCTAATGCACGAGCACGCATAGTGCAGGTTTAGAATTAAAAATTTATGTCACCCTTGACGGCATGTAGCGCCAAGTGGTTGCGTATGCAGTAATTACGATACCCTTCTTGGTAGACTGTGAAAATTTGAACTGGGTACAAATGCGTTTAAGTAAGGAAAAACTTTTTTTCTAATGCACGAGCACGCATAGTGCAGGTTTAGAATTAAAAATTTATGTCACCCCCGACGGCATGTAGCGCCAAGTGGTTGCTTATGCAGTAATTACGATACCCTTCTTGGTAGACTGTGAAAATTTGAACTGGATACAAATGCGTTTAAGTAAAGAAAAACTTTTTTTCTAATGCACGAGCACGCATAGTGCAGGTTTAGAATTAAAAATTTATGTCACCCCCGACGGCATGTAGCGCCAAGTGGTTGCGTATGCAGTAATTACGATACCCTTCTTGGTAGACTGTGAAAATTTGAACTGGATACAAATGCGTTTAAGTAAGGAAAAACTTTTTTTCTAATGCACGAGCACGCATAGTGCAGGTTTAGAATTAAAAATGTATGTCACCCCCGACGGCATGTAGCGCCAAGTGGTTGCTTATGCAGTAATTACGATACCCTTCTTGGTAGACTGTGAAAATTTGAACTGGATACAAATGCGTTCAAGTAAGGAAAAACTTTTTTCTAATGCACGAGCACGCATAGTGCAGGTTTAGAATTAAAAATTTATGTCACCCCCGACGGCATGTAGCGCCAAGTGGTTGCTTGTGCAGTAATAACGATACCCTTCTTGGTAGACTGTGAAAATTTGAACTGGATACAAATGCGTTTAAGTAAGGAAAAACTTCTTTTCTAATGCACGAGCACGCATAGTGCAGGTTTAGAATTAAAAATTTATGTCACCCCCGACGGCATGTAGCGCCAAGTGGTTGCGTATGCAGTAATTACGATACCCTTCTTGGTAGACTGTGAAAATTTGAACTGGATACAAATGCGTTTAAGTAAGGAAAAACTTTTTTTCTAATGCACGAGCACGCATAGTGCAGGTTTAGAATTAAAAATTTATAAGTCACCCCCGACGGCATGTAGCGCCAAGTGATTGCGTATGCAGTAATTACGATACCCTTCTTGGTAGACTGTGAAAATTTGAACTGGATACAAATGCGTTTAAGTAAGGAAAAACTTTTTTTCTAATGCACGAGCACGCATAGTGCAGGTTTAGAATTAAAAATTTATAAGTCACCCCCGACGGCATGTAGCCCCAAGTGGTTGCTTATGCAGTAATTACGATACCCTTCTTGGTAGACAGTGTAAATTTGAACTGGATACAAATGCGTTTAAGTAAGGAAAAACTTTTTTTCTAATGCACGAGCACGCATAGTGCAGGATTAGAATTAAAAAATTATAAGTCACCCCCGACGGCATGTAGCGCCAAGTGGTTACTTATGCAGTAATTATGATACCCTTCTTGGTAGACTGTGAAAATTTGAACTGGATACAAATGCGTTTAAGTAAGGAAAAACTTTTTTTCTAATGCACGAGCACGCATAGTGCAGGTTTAAAATTAAAAATTTATGTCACCCCCGACGGCATGTAGCGCCAAGTGGTTGCGTATGCAGTAATTACGGTACCCTTCTTGGTAGACTTTAAAATTTTGAACTGGATACAAATGCGTTTAAGTAAGGAAAAACTTTTTTTTCTAATGCACGAGCACGCATAGTGCAGGATTAGAATTAAAAATTTATGTCACATCCGACGGCATGTAGCGCCAAGTGGTTGCGCATGCAGTAATTACGATACCCTTCTTGGTAGACTGTGAAAATTTGAACTGGATACAAATGCGTTTAAGTAAGGAAAAACTTTTTTTCTAATGCACGAGCACGCATAGTGCAGGTTTAGAATTAAAAATTTATGTCACCCCCGACGGCATGTAGCGCCAAGTGGTTGCGTATGCAGTAATTACGATACCCTTCTTGGTAGACTGTGAAAATTTGAACTGGATACAAATGCGTTTAAGTAAGGAAAAACTTTTTTTCTAATGCACGAGCACGCATAGTGCAGGTTTAGAATTAAAAATTTATGTCACCCCCGACGGCATGTAGCGCCAAGTGGTTGCGTATGGAGTAATTACGATACCCTTCTTGGTAGACTGTGAAAATTTGAACGGGATACAAATGCGTTTAAGTAAGGAAAAACTTCTTTTCTAATGCACGAGCACGCATAGTGCAGGTTTAGAATTAAAAATTTATAAGTCACCCCCGACGGCATGTAGCGCCAAGCGGTTGCTTATGCAGTAATTACGATACCCTTCTTGTTAGACTGTGAAAATTTGAACTGGATACAAATGCGTTTAAGTAAGGAAAAACTTTTTTTCTAATGCACGAGCACGCATAGTGCAGGTTTAGAATTAAAAATTTATGTCACCCCCGACGGCATGTAGCGCCAAGTGGTTGCGTATGCAGTAATTACGATACCCTTCCTGGTAGACTGTGAAAATTTGAACTGGATACAAATGCGTTTAAGTAAGGAAAAACTTTTTTCTAATGCACGAGCACGCATAGTGCAGGTTTAGAATTAAAAATTTATGTCACCCCCGACGGCATGTAGCGCCAAGTGGTTGCTTATGCAGTAATTACGATACCCTTCTTGGTAGACTATGAAAATTTGAACTGGATACAAATGCGTTTAAGTAAAGAAAAACTTTTTTTCTAATGCACGAGCACGCATAGTGCAGGTTTAGAATTAAAAATTTATGTCACCCCCGACGGCATGTAGCGCCAAGTGGTTGCGTATGCAGTAGATACGATTCCCTTCTTGGTAGACTGTGAAAATTTGAACTGGATACAAATGCGTTTAAGTAAGGAAAAACTTTTTTTCTAATGCACGAGCACGCATAGTGCAGGTTTAGAATTAAAAATTTATGTCACCCCCGACGGCATGTAGCGCCAAGTGGTTGCTTATGCAGTAATTACGATACCCTTCTTGGTAGACTGTGAAAATTTGAACTGGATACAAATGCGTTCAAGTAAGGAAAAAAATTTTTCTAATGCACGAGCACGCATAGTGCAGGTTTAGAATTAAAAATTTATGTCACCCCCGACGGCATGTAGCGCCAAGTGGTTGCGTATACAGTAATTACGTTACCCTTCTTGGTAGACTGTGAAAATTTGAACTGGATACAAATGCGTTTAAGTAAGGAAAAACTTTTTTCTAATGCACGAGCACGCATAGTGCAGGTTTAGAATTAAAAATTTATGTCACCCCCGACGGCATGTAGCGCCAAGTGGTTGCGTATGCAGTAATTACGATACCCTTCTTGGTAGACTGTGAAAATTTGAACTGGATACAAATGCGTTTAAGTAAGGAAAAACTTCTTTTCTAATGCACGAGCACGCATAGTGCAGGTTTAGAATTAAAAATTTATGTCACCCCCGACGGCATGTAGCGCCAAGTGGTTGCGTATGCAGTAATTACGATACCCTTCTTGGTAGACTGTGAAAATTTGAACTGGATACAAATGCGTTTAAGTAAGGAAAAACTTTTTTTCTAATGCACGAGCACGCATAGTGCAGGTTTAGAATTAAAAATTTATAAGTCACCCCCGACGGCATGTAGCGCCAAGTGATTGCGTATGCAGTAATTACGATACCCTTCTTGGTAGACTGTGAAAATTTGAACTGGATACAAATGCGTTTAAGTAAGGAAAAACTTTTTTTCTAATGCACGAGCACGCATAGTGCAGGTTTAGAATTAAAAATTTATGTCACCCCCGACGGCATGTAGCGCCAAGTGGTTGCGTATGCAGTAATTACGATACCCTTCTTGGTAGACTGTGAAAATTTGAACTGGATACAAATGCGTTTAAGTAAGGAAAAACTTTTTTTCTAATGCACGAGCACGCATAGTGCAGGTTTAGAATTAAAAATTTATAAGTCACCCCCGACGGCATGTAGCGCCAAGTGATTGCGTATGCAGTAATTACGATACCCTTCTTGGTAGACTGTGAAAATTTGAACTGGATACAAATGCGTTTAAGTAAGGAAAAACTTTTTTTCTAATGCACGAGCACGCATAGTGCAGGTTTAGAATTAAAAATTTATGTCACCCCCGACGGCATGTAGCGCCAAGTGGTTGCGTATGCAGTAATTACGATACCCTTCTTGGTAGACTGTGAAAATTTGAACGGGATACAAATGCGTTTAAGTAAGGAAAAACTTCTTTTCTAATGCACGAGCACGCATAGTGCAGGTTTAGAATTAAAAATTTATAAGTCACCCCCGACGGCATGTAGCGCCAAGAAGTTGCTTATGCAGTAATTACGATACCCTTCTTGGTAGACTGTGAAAGTTTTAACTGGATACAAATGCGTTTAAGTAAGGAAAAACTTTTTTCTAATGCACGAGCACGCATAGTACAGGTTTAGAATTAAAAATTTATAAGTCACCCCCGACGGCATGTAGCGCCAAGTGGTTGCGTATACAGTAATTACGTTACCCTTCTTGGTAGACTGTGAAAATTTGAACTGGATACAAATGCGTTTAAGTAAGGAAAAACTTTTTTCTAATGCACGAGCACGCATAGTGCAGGTTTAGAATTAAAAATTTATGTCACCCCCGACGGCATGTAGCGCCAAGTGGTTGCGTATGCAGTAAATACGATACCCTTCTTGGTAGACTGTGAAAATTTGAACTGGATACAAATGCGTTTAAGCAGGGAAAAACTTCTTTTCTAATGCACGAGCACGCATAGTGCAGGTTTAGAATTAAAAATTTATGTCACCCCCGACGGCATGTAGCGCCAAGTGGTTGCGTATGCAGTAATTACGATACGCTTCTTGGTAGACTGTGAAAATTTGAACTGGATACAAATGCGTTTAAGTAAGGAAAAACTTTTTTTCTAATGCACGAGCACGCATAGTGCAGGTTTAGAATTAAAAATTTATGTCACCCCCGACGGCATGTAGCGCCAAGAAGTTGCTTATGCAGTAATTACGATACCCTTCTTGGTAGACTGTGAAAATTTGAACTGGATACAAATGCGTTTAAGTAAGGAAAAACTTTTTTCTAATGCACGAGCACGCATAGTACAGGTTTAGAATTAAAAATTTATATGTCACTCCCGACGGCATGTAGCGCCAACTGGTTGCTTATGCAGTAATTACGATACTCTTCTTGGTAGACTGTGAAAATTTGAACTGGATACAAATGCGTTTAAGTAAGGAAAAACTTTTTTTCTAATGCACGAGCACGCATAGTGCAGGTTTAGAATTAAAAATTTATGTCACCCCCGACGGCATGTAGCGCCAAGTGGTTGCGTATGCAGTAATTACGATACCCTTCTTGGTAGACTGTGAAAATTTGAACTGGATACTAATGCGTTTAAGTAAGGAAAAACTTTTTTTCTAATGCACGAGCACGCATAGTGCAGGTTTAGAATTAAAAATTTATAAGTCACCCCCGACGGCATGTAGCGCCAAGTGGTTGCTTATGCAGTAATTACGATACCCTTCTTGGTAGACAGTTAAAATTTGAACTGGATACAAATGCGTTTAAGTAAGGAAAAACTTTTTTTCTAATGCACGAGCACGCATAGTACAGGTTTAGAATTAAAAATTTATAAGTCACCCCCGACGGCATGTAGCGCCAAGTGGTTGCTTATGCAGTAATTACGATACCCTTCTTGGTAGACTGTGAAAATTTGAACTGGATACAAATGCGTTTAAGTAAGGAAAAACTTTTTTTCTAATGCACGAGCACGCATAGTGCAGGTTTAGAATTAAAAATTTATGTCACCCCCGACGGCATGTAGCGCCAAGTGGTTGCGTATGCAGTAATTACGGTACCCTTCTTGGTAGACTTTAAAAATTTGAACTGGATACAAATGCGTTTAAGTAAGGAAAAACTTTTTTTTCTAATGCACGAGCACGCATAGTGCAGGTTTAGAATTAAAAATTTATGTCACCCCCGACGGCATGTAGCGCCAAGTGGTTGCGTATGCAGTAATTACGATACCCTTCTTGGTAGACTGTGAAAATTTGAACTGGATACAAATGCGTTTAAGTAAGGAAAAACTTTTTTTCTAATGCACGAGCACGCATAGTGCAGGTTTAGAATTAAAAATTTATGTCACCCCCGACGGCATGTAGCGCCAAGTGGTTGCGTATGCAGTAATTACGATACCCTTCTTGGTAGACTGTGAAAATTTGAACTGGATACAAATGCGTTTAAGTAAGGAAAAACTTTTTTTCTAATGCACGAGCACGCATAGTGCAGGTTTAGAATTAAAAATTTATGTCACCCCCGACGGCATGTAGCGCCAAGTGGTTGCGTATGCAGTAATTACGATACCCTTCTTGGTAGACTGTGAAAATTTGAACTGGATACAAATGCGTTTAAGTAAGGAAAAACTTTTTTTCTAATGCACGAGCACGCATAGTGCAGGTTTAGAATTAAAAATTTATGTCACCCCCGACGGCATGTAGCGCCAAGTGGTTGCGTATGCAGTAATTACGATACCCTTCTTGGTAGACTGTGAAAATTTGAACTGGATACTAATGCGTTTAAGTAAGGAAAAACTTTTTTTCTAATGCACGAGCACGCATAGTGCAGGTTTAGAATTAAAAATTTATAAGTCACCCCCGACGGCATGTAGCGCCAAGTGGTTGCTTATGCAGTAATTACGATACCCTTCTTGGTAGACAGTTAAAATTTGAACTGGATACAAATGCGTTTAAGTAAGGAAAAACTTTTTTTCTAATGCACGAGCACGCATAGTACAGGTTTAGAATTAAAAATTTATAAGTCACCCCCGACGGCATGTAGCGCCAAGTGGTTGCTTATGCAGTAATTACGATACCCTTCTTGGTAGACTGTGAAAATTTGAACTGGATACAAATGCGTTTAAGTAAGGAAAAACTTTTTTTCTAATGCACGAGCACGCATAGTGCAGGTTTAGAATTAAAAATTTATGTCACCCCCGACGGCATGTAGCGCCAAGTGGTTGCGTATGCAGTAATTACGGTACCCTTCTTGGTAGACTTTAAAAATTTGAACTGGATACAAATGCGTTTAAGTAAGGAAAAACTTTTTTTTCTAATGCACGAGCACGCATAGTGCAGGTTTAGAATTAAAAATTTATGTCACCCCCGACGGCATGTAGCGCCAAGTGGTTGCGTATGCAGTAATTACGATACCCTTCTTGGTAGACTGTGAAAATTTGAACTGGATACAAATGCGTTTAAGTAAGGAAAAACTTTTTTTCTAATGCACGAGCACGCATAGTGCAGGTTTAGAATTAAAAATTTATGTCACCCCCGACGGCATGTAGCGCCAAGTGGTTGCGTATGCAGTAATTACGATACCCTTCTTGGTAGACTGTGAAAATTTGAACTGGATACAAATGCGTTTAAGTAAGGAAAAACTTTTTTTTCTAATGCACGAGCACGCATAGTGCAGGTTTAGAATTAAAAATTTATAAGTCACCCCCGACGGCATGTAGCGCCAAGTGGTTGCTTATGCAGTAATTACGATACCCTTCTTGGTAGACAGTTAAAATTTGAACTGGATACAAATGCGTTTAAGTAAGGAAAAACTTTTTTTCTAATGCACGAGCACGCATAGTGCAGGTTTAGAATTAAAAATTTATGTCACCCCCGACGGCATGTAGCGCCAAGTGGTTGCGTATGCAGTAATTACGATACCCTTCTTGGTAGACTGTGAAAATTTGAACTGGATACAAATGCGTTTAAGTAAGGAAAAACTTTTTTTTCTAATGCACGAGCACGCATAGTGCAGGTTTAGAATTAAAAATTTATAAGTCACCCCCGACGGCATGTAGCGCCAAGTGGTTGCTTATGCAGTAATTACGATACCCTTCTTGGTAGACAGTTAAAATTTGAACTGGATACAAATGCGTTTAAGTAAGGAAAAACTTTTTTTCTAATGCACGAGCACGCATAGTGCAGGTTTAGAATTAAAAATTTATGTCACCCCCGACGGCATGTAGCGCCAAGTGGTTGCGTATGCAGTAATTACGATACCCTTCTTGGTAGACTGTGAAAATTTGAACTGGATACAAATGCGTTTAAGTAAGGAAAAACTTTTTTTCTAATGCACGAGCACGCAT
This sequence comes from Harpalus rubripes, assembly GCA_963082715.1. Classification (NCBI taxonomy): domain Eukaryota; kingdom Metazoa; phylum Arthropoda; class Insecta; order Coleoptera; family Carabidae; genus Harpalus; species Harpalus rubripes. The sequence goes on along the minus strand of OY720458.1, from coordinate 27,621,484 downwards.
AGTGCAGGTTTAGAATTAAAAATTTATGTCACCCCCGACGGCATGTAGCGCCAAGTGGTTGCGTATGCAGTAATTACGATACCCTTCTTGGTAGACTGTGAAAATTTGAACTGGATACTAATGCGTTTAAGTAAGGAAAAACTTTTTTTCTAATGCACGAGCACGCATAGTGCAGGTTTAGAATTAAAAATTTATAAGTCACCCCCGACGGCATGTAGCGCCAAGTGGTTGCTTATGCAGTAATTACGATACCCTTCTTGGTAGACAGTTAAAATTTGAACTGGATACAAATGCGTTTAAGTAAGGAAAAACTTTTTTTTCTAATGCACGAGCACGCATAGTGCAGGTTTAGAATTAAAAATTTATAAGTCACCCCCGACGGCATGTAGCGCCAAGTGGTTGCGTATGCAGTAATTACGATACCCTTCTTGGTAGACTGTGAAAATTTGAACTGGATACAAATGCGTTTAAGTAAGGAAAAACTTTTTTTTCTAATGCACGAGCACGCATAGTGCAGGTTTAGAATTAAAAATTTATGTCACCCCCGACGGCATGTAGCGCCAAGTGGTTGCGTATGCAGTAATTACGATACCCTTCTTGGTAGACTGTGAAAATTTGAACTGGATACTAATGCGTTTAAGTAAGGAAAAACTTTTTTTCTAATGCACGAGCACGCATAGTGCAGGTTTAGAATTAAAAATTTATAAGTCACCCCCGACGGCATGTAGCGCCAAGTGGTTGCTTATGCAGTAATTACGATACCCTTCTTGGTAGACAGTTAAAATTTGAACTGGATACAAATGCGTTTAAGTAAGGAAAAACTTTTTTTCTAATGCACGAGCACGCATAGTACAGGTTTAGAATTAAAAATTTATAAGTCACCCCCGACGGCATGTAGCGCCAAGTGGTTGCTTATGCAGTAATTACGATACCCTTCTTGGTAGACAGTTAAAATTTGAACTGGATACAAATGCGTTTAAGTAAGGAAAAACTTTTTTTTCTAATGCACGAGCACGCATAGTGCAGGTTTAGAATTAAAAATTTATAAGTCACCCCCGACGGCATGTAGCGCCAAGTGGTTGCGTATGCAGTAATTACGATACCCTTCTTGGTAGACTGTGAAAATTTGAACTGGATACAAATGCGTTTAAGTAAGGAAAAACTTTTTTTCTAATGCACGAGCACGCATAGTGCAGGTTTAGAATTAAAAATTTATGTCACCCCCGACGGCATGTAGCGCCAAGTGGTTGCGTATGCAGTAATTACGATACCCTTCTTGGTAGACTGTGAAAATTTGAACTGGATACTAATGCGTTTAAGTAAGGAAAAACTTTTTTTCTAATGCACGAGCACGCATAGTGCAGGTTTAGAATTAAAAATTTATAAGTCACCCCCGACGGCATGTAGCGCCAAGTGGTTGCTTATGCAGTAATTACGATACCCTTCTTGGTAGACTGTGAAAATTTGAACTGGATACAAATGCGTTTAAGTAAGGAAAAACTTTTTTTCTAATGCACGAGCACGCATAGTGCAGGTTTAGAATTAAAAATTTATGTCACCCCCGACGGCATGTAGCGCCAAGTGGTTGCGTATGCAGTAATTACGATACCCTTCTTGGTAGACTGTGAAAATTTGAACTGGATACAAATGCGTTTAAGTAAGGAAAAACTTTTTTTTCTAATGCACGAGCACGCATAGTGCAGGTTTAGAATTAAAAATTTATAAGTCACCCCCGACGGCATGTAGCGCCAAGTGGTTGCTTATGCAGTAATTACGATACCCTTCTTGGTAGACAGTTAAAATTTGAACTGGATACAAATGCGTTTAAGTAAGGAAAAACTTTTTTTCTAATGCACGAGCACGCATAGTGCAGGTTTAGAATTAAAAATTTATGTCACCCCCGACGGCATGTAGCGCCAAGTGGTTGCGTATGCAGTAATTACGATACCCTTCTTGGTAGACTGTGAAAATTTGAACTGGATACAAATGCGTTTAAGTAAGGAAAAACTTTTTTTCTAATGCACGAGCACGCATAGTGCAGGTTTAGAATTAAAAATTTATGTCACCCCCGACGGCATGTAGCGCCAAGTGGTTGCGTATGCAGTAATTACGATACCCTTCTTGGTAGACTGTGAAAATTTGAACTGGATACTAATGCGTTTAAGTAAGGAAAAACTTTTTTTCTAATGCACGAGCACGCATAGTGCAGGTTTAGAATTAAAAATTTATAAGTCACCCCCGACGGCATGTAGCGCCAAGTGGTTGCTTATGCAGTAATTACGATACCCTTCTTGGTAGACAGTTAAAATTTGAACTGGATACAAATGCGTTTAAGTAAGGAAAAACTTTTTTTCTAATGCACGAGCACGCATAGTACAGGTTTAGAATTAAAAATTTATAAGTCACCCCCGACGGCATGTAGCGCCAAGTGGTTGCTTATGCAGTAATTACGATACCCTTCTTGGTAGACTGTGAAAATTTGAACTGGATACAAATGCGTTTAAGTAAGGAAAAACTTTTTTTCTAATGCACGAGCACGCATAGTGCAGGTTTAGAATTAAAAATTTATGTCACCCCCGACGGCATGTAGCGCCAAGTGGTTGCGTATGCAGTAATTACGGTACCCTTCTTGGTAGACTTTAAAAATTTGAACTGGATACAAATGCGTTTAAGTAAGGAAAAACTTTTTTTTCTAATGCACGAGCACGCATAGTGCAGGTTTAGAATTAAAAATTTATGTCACCCCCGACGGCATGTAGCGCCAAGTGGTTGCGTATGCAGTAATTACGATACCCTTCTTGGTAGACTGTGAAAATTTGAACTGGATACAAATGCGTTTAAGTAAGGAAAAACTTTTTTTCTAATGCACGAGCACGCATAGTGCAGGTTTAGAATTAAAAATTTATGTCACCCCCGACGGCATGTAGCGCCAAGTGGTTGCGTATGCAGTAATTACGATACCCTTCTTGGTAGACTGTGAAAATTTGAACTGGATACAAATGCGTTTAAGTAAGGAAAAACTTTTTTTCTAATGCACGAGCACGCATAGTGCAGGTTTAGAATTAAAAATTTATGTCACCCCCGACGGCATGTAGCGCCAAGTGGTTGCGTATGCAGTAATTACGATACCCTTCTTGGTAGACTGTGAAAATTTGAACTGGATACAAATGCGTTTAAGTAAGGAAAAACTTTTTTTCTAATGCACGAGCACGCATAGTGCAGGTTTAGAATTAAAAATTTATGTCACCCCCGACGGCATGTAGCGCCAAGTGGTTGCGTATGCAGTAATTACGATACCCTTCTTGGTAGACTGTGAAAATTTGAACTGGATACTAATGCGTTTAAGTAAGGAAAAACTTTTTTTCTAATGCACGAGCACGCATAGTGCAGGTTTAGAATTAAAAATTTATAAGTCACCCCCGACGGCATGTAGCGCCAAGTGGTTGCTTATGCAGTAATTACGATACCCTTCTTGGTAGACAGTTAAAATTTGAACTGGATACAAATGCGTTTAAGTAAGGAAAAACTTTTTTTCTAATGCACGAGCACGCATAGTACAGGTTTAGAATTAAAAATTTATAAGTCACCCCCGACGGCATGTAGCGCCAAGTGGTTGCTTATGCAGTAATTACGATACCCTTCTTGGTAGACTGTGAAAATTTGAACTGGATACAAATGCGTTTAAGTAAGGAAAAACTTTTTTTCTAATGCACGAGCACGCATAGTGCAGGTTTAGAATTAAAAATTTATGTCACCCCCGACGGCATGTAGCGCCAAGTGGTTGCGTATGCAGTAATTACGGTACCCTTCTTGGTAGACTTTAAAAATTTGAACTGGATACAAATGCGTTTAAGTAAGGAAAAACTTTTTTTTCTAATGCACGAGCACGCATAGTGCAGGTTTAGAATTAAAAATTTATGTCACCCCCGACGGCATGTAGCGCCAAGTGGTTGCGTATGCAGTAATTACGATACCCTTCTTGGTAGACTGTGAAAATTTGAACTGGATACAAATGCGTTTAAGTAAGGAAAAACTTTTTTTCTAATGCACGAGCACGCATAGTGCAGGTTTAGAATTAAAAATTTATGTCACCCACGACGGCATGTAGCGCCAAGTGGTTGCGTATGCAGTAATTACGATACCCTTCTTGGTAGACTGTGAAAATTTGAACTGGATACAAATGCGTTTAAGTAAGGAAAAACTTTTTTTCTTATGCACGAGCACGCATAGTGCAGGTTTAGAATTAAAAATTTATAAGTCACCCCCGACGGCATGTAGCGCCAAGAGGTTGCTTACGCAGTAATTACGATACACTTCTTGGTAGACTGTGAAAATTTGAACTGGATACAAATGCGTTTAAGTAAGGAAAAACTATTTTCTAATGCACGAGCACGCATAGTGCAGGTTTAGAATTAAAAATTTATAAGTCACCCCCAACGGCATGGAGCGCCAATTGGTTGCATATGCAGTAATTACGATATCCTTCTTGGTAGACTGTGAAAATTTGAACTGGATACAAATACGTTTAAGTAAGGAAAAACTTTTTTCTAATGCACGAGCACGCATAGTACAGGTTTAGAATTAAAAATTTATAAGTCACCTCCGACGGCATGTAGCGCCAAGTGGTTGCTTATGCAGTAATTACGATACCCTTCTTGGTAGACTGTGAAAATTTGAACTGGATACAAATGCGTTTAAGTAAGGAAAAACTTTTTTTCTAATGCACGAGCACGCATAGTGCAGGTTTAGAATTAAAAATTTATAAGTCACCCCCGACGGCATGTACTGCCAAGTGGTTGCTTATGCAGTAATTACGATACTCTTCTTGGTAGACTGTGAAAATTTGAACTGGATACAAATGCGTTTAAGTAAGGAAAAACTTTTTTTCTAATGCACGAGCACGCATAGTGCAGGTTTAGAATTAAAAATTTATGTCACCCCCGACGGTATGTAGCGCCAAGTGGTTGCGTATGAAGTAATTACGATACCCTTCTTGGTAGACTGTGAAAATTTGAACTGGATACAAATGCGTTTAATTAAAGAAAAACTTTTTTTCTTATGCACGAGCACGCATAGTGCAGGTTTAGAATTAAAAATTTGTCACCCCCGACGGCATGTAGTGCCAAGTGGTTGCTTATGCAGTAATTACGATACCCTTCTTGGTAGACTGTGAAAATTTGAACTGGATACAAATGCGTTTAAGTAAGGAAAAACTTTTTTTCTAATGCACGAGCACGCATAGTGCAGGTTTAGAATTAAAAATTTGTCACCCCCGACGGCATGTAGCGCCAAGTGGTTGCGTATGCAGTAATTACGGTACCCTTCTTGGTAGACTTTAAAAATTTGAACTGGATACAAATGCGTTTAAGTAAGGAAAAACTTTTTTTTCTAATGCACGAGCACGCATAGTGCAGGTTTAGAATTAAAAATTTATGTCACCCCCGACGGCATGTAGCGCCAAGTGGTTGCGTATGCAGTAATTACGATACCCTTCTTGGTAGACTGTGAAAATTTGCACTGGATACAAATGCGTTTAAGTAAGGAAAAACTTTTTTTCTAATGCACGAGCACGCATAGTGCAGGTTTAGAATTAAAAATTTATAAGTCACCCCCGACGGCATGTAGCGCCAAGTGGTTGCTTATGCAGTAATTACGATACTCTTCTTGGTAGACTGTAAAAATTTGAACGGGATACAAATGCGTTTAAGTAAGGAAAAACTTTTTTTTTTAATGCACGAGCACGCATAGTGCAGGTTTAGAATTAAAAATTTATAAGTCACCCCCGACGGCATGTAGCGCCAAGTGGTTGCTTATGCAGTAATTACGATACCCTTCTTGGTAGACTGTGAAAATTTGAACTGGATACAAATGCGTTTAAGTAAGGAAAAACTTTTTTTCTAATGCACGAGCACGCATAGTGCAGGTTTGGAATTAAAAATTTGTCACCCCCGACGGCATGTAGCGCCAAGTGGTTGCGTATGCAGTAATTACGGTACCCTTCTTGGTAGACTTTAAAAATTTGAACTGGATACAAATGCGTTTAAGTAAGGAAAAACTTTTTTTTCTAATGCACGAGCACGCATAGTGCAGGTTTAGAATTAAAAATTTATGTCACCCCCGACGGCATGTAGCGCCAAGTGGTTGCGTATGCAGTAATTACGATACCCTTCTTGGTAGACTGTGAAAATTTGCACTGGATACAAATGCGTTTAAGTAAGGAAAAACTTTTTTTCTAATGCACGAGCACGCATAGTGCAGGTTTAGAATTAAAAATTTATAAGTCACCCCCGACGGCATATAGCGCCAAGTGGTTGCTTATGCAGTAATTACGATACTCTTCTTGGTAGACTGTAAAAATTTGAACGGGATACAAATGCGTTTAAGTAAGGAAAAACTTTTTTTCTAATGGACGAGCACGCATAGTGCAGGTTTAGAATTAAAAATTTATGTCACCCCCGACGGCATGTAGCGCCAAGTGGTTGCATATGCAGTAATTACGATACCCTTCTTGGTAGACTGTGAAAATTTGAACTGGATACAAATGCGTTTAAGTAAGGAAAAACTTTTTTCTAATGCACGAGCACGCATAGTGCAGGTTTAGAATTAAAAATTTATAACTGACCCCCAACGGCATGTAGCGCCAATTGGTTGCGTATGCAGTAATTACGATATCCTTCTTGGTAGACAGTGAAAATTTGCACTGGATACAAATACGTTTAAGTAAGGAAAAACTTTTTTCTATTGCACGAGCACGCATAGTGCAGGTTTAGAATTAAAAATTTATAAGTCACCCCCGACGGCATGTAGCGCCAAGTGGTTGCTTATGCAGTAATTACGATACCCTTCTTGGTAGACAGTGAAAATTTGAACTGGATACAAATGCGTTTAAGTAAGGAAAAACTTTTTTCTAATGCACGTGCACGCATAGTGCAGGTTTAGAATTAAAAATTTATAAGTCACCCCCGACGGCATGTAGCGCCAATTGGTTGTGTATGCAGTAATTACGATATCCTTCTTGGTACACTGTAAAAATTTGAACTGGATACAAATACGTTTAAGTAAGGAAAAACTTTTTTCTAATGCACGAGCACGCATAGTGCAGGTTTAGAATTAAAAATTTATAAGTCACCCCCGACGGCATGTAGCGCCAAGTGGTTGCTTATGCAGTAATTACGATACCCTTCTTGGTAGACAGTGAAAATTTGAACTGGATACAAATGCGTTTAAGTAAGGAAAAACTTTTTTTCTAATGCACGAGCACGCATAGTGCAGGTTTCGAATTAAAAATTTATAAGTCACCCCCGACGGCATGTAGCGCCAAGTGGTTGCTTATGCAGTAATTACGATACCCTTCTTGGTAGACTGTGAAAATTTGAACTGGATACAAATGCGTTTAAGTAAGGAAAAACTTTTTTTCTAATGCACGAGCACGCATAGTGCAGGTTTGGAATTAAAAATTTGTCACCCCCGACGGCATGTAGCGCCAAGTGGTTGCGTATGCAGTAATTACGGTACCCTTCTTGGTAGACTTTAAAAATTTGAACTGGATACAAATGCGTTTAAGTAAGGAAAAACTTTTTTTTCTAATGCACGAGCACGCATAGTGCAGGTTTAGAATTAAAAATTTATGTCACCCCCGACGGCATGTAGCGCCAAGTGGTTGCGTATGCAGTAATTACGATACCCTTCTTGGTAGACTGTGAAAATTTGCACTGGATACAAATGCGTTTAAGTAAGGAAAAACTTTTTTTCTAATGCACGAGCACGCATAGTGCAGGTTTAGAATTAAAAATTTATAAGTCACCCCCGACGGCATATAGCGCCAAGTGGTTGCTTATGCAGTAATTACGATACTCTTCTTGGTAGACTGTAAAAATTTGAACGGGATACAAATGCGTTTAAGTAAGGAAAAACTTTTTTTCTAATGGACGAGCACGCATAGTGCAGGTTTAGAATTAAAAATTTATGTCACCCCCGACGGCATGTAGCGCCAAGTGGTTGCATATGCAGTAATTACGATACCCTTCTTGGTAGACTGTGAAAATTTGAACTGGATACAAATGCGTTTAAGTAAGGAAAAACTTTTTTCTAATGCACGAGCACGCATAGTGCAGGTTTAGAATTAAAAATTTATAAGTCACCCCCAACGGCATGTAGCGCCAATTGGTTGCGTATGCAGTAATTACGATATCCTTCTTGGTAGACAGTGAAAATTTGCACTGGATACAAATACGTTTAAGTAAGGAAAAACTTTTTTCTAATGCACGAGCACGCATAGTGCAGGTTTAGAATTAAAAATTTATAAGTCACCCCCGACGGCATGTAGCGCCAAGTGGTTGCTTATGCAGTAATTACGATACCCTTCTTGGTAGACAGTGAAAATTTGAACTGGATACAAATGCGTTTAAGTAAGGAAAAACTTTTTTCTAATGCACGTGCACGCATAGTGCAGGTTTAGAATTAAAAATTTATAAGTCACCCCCGACGGCATGTAGCGCCAATTGGTTGTGTATTCAGTAATTACGATATCCTTCTTGGTACACTGTAAAAATTTGAACTGGATACAAATACGTTTAAGTAAGGAAAAACTTTTTTCTAATGCACGAGCACGCATAGTGCAGGTTTAGAATTAAAAATTTATAAGTCACCCCCGACGGCATGTAGCGCCAAGTGGTTGCTTATGCAGTAATTACGATACCCTTCTTGGTAGACAGTGAAAATTTGAACTGGATACAAATGCGTTTAAGTAAGGAAAAACTTTTTTTCTAATGCACGAGCACGCATAGTGCAGGTTTAGAATTAAAAATTTATAAGTCACCCCCGACGGCATGTAGCGCCAAGTGGTTGCTTATGCAGTAATTACGATACCCTTCTTGGTAGACTGTGAAAATTTGAACTGGATACAAATGCGTTTAAGTAAGGAAAAACTTTTTTTCTAATGCACGAGCACGCATAGTGCAGGTTTAAAATTAAAAATTTATGTCACCCCCGACGGCATGTAGCGCCAAGTGGTTGCGTATGCAGTAATTGCGATACCCTTCTTGGTAGACTGTGAAAATTTGAACTGGATACAAATGCGTTTAAGTAAGGAAAAACTTTTTTTCTTATGCACGAGCACGCATAGTGCAGGTTTAGAATTAAAAATTTATAAGTCACCCCCGACGGCATGTAGTGCCAAGTGGTTGCTTATGCAGTAATTACGATACCCTTCTTGGTAGACTGTGAAAATTTGAACTGGATACAAATGTGTTTAAGTAAGGAAAAACTTTTTTTCTAATGCACGAGCACGCATAGTGCAAGTTTAGAATTAAAAATTTATAAGTCACCCCCGACGGCATGTAGCGCCAAGTGGTTGCTTATGCAGTAATTACGATACCCTTCTTGCTAGACTGTGAAAATTTGAACTGGATACAAATGCGTTTAAGTAAGGAAAACATTTTTTTTCTAATGCACGAGCACGCATAGTACAGGTTTAGAATTAAAAATTTATAAGTCACCCCCGACGGCATGTAGCGCCAAGTGGTTGCTTATGCAGTAATTACGATACTCTTCTTGGTAGACTGTAAAAATTTGAACGGGATACAAATGCGTTTAAGTAAGGAAAAACTTTTTTTCTAATGGACGAGCACGCATAGTGCAGGTTTAGAATTAAAAATTTATGTCACCCCCGACGGCATGTAGCGCCAAGTGGTTGCATATGCAGTAATTACGATACCCTTCTTGGTAGACTGTGAAAATTTGAACTGGATACAAATGCGTTTAAGTAAGGAAAAACTTTTTTCTAATGCACGAGCACGCATAGTGCAGGTTTAGAATTAAAAATTTATAAGTCACCCCCAACGGCATGTAGCGCCAAGTGGTTGCGTATGCAGTAATTACGGTACCCTTCTTGGTAGACTTTAAAAATTTGAACTGGATACAAATGCGTTTAAGTAAGGAAAAACTTTTTTTTCTAATGCACGAGCACGCAAAGTGCAGGTTTAGAATTAAAAATTTATGTCACCCACGACGGCATGTAGCGCCAAGTGGTTGCGTATGCAGTAATTACGGTACCCTTCTTGGTAGACAGTGAAAATTTGAACTGGATACAAATGCGTTTAAGTAAGGAAAAACTTTTTTTCTAATGCACGTGCACGCATAGTGCAGGTTTAGAATTAAAAATTTATAAGTCACCCCCGACGGCATGTAGCGCCAATTGGTTGTGTATGCAGTAATTACGATATCCTTCTTGGTACACTGTGAAAATTTGAACTGGATACAAATACGTTTAAGTAAGGAAAAACTTTTTTCTAATGCACGAGCACGCATAGTGCAGGTTTAGAATTAAAAATTTATAAGTCACCCCCGACGGCATGTAGCGCCAATTGGTTGTGTATGCAGTAATTACGATATCCTTCTTGGTACACTGTGAAAATTTGAACTGGATACAAATGCGTTTAAGTAAGGAAAAACTTTTTTTCTAATGCACGAGCACGCATAGTGCAGGTTTAGAATTAAAAATTTATAAGTCACCCCCGACGGCATGTAGCGCCAAGTGGTTGCTTATGCAGTAATTACGATACCCTTCTTGGTAGACAGTGAAAATTTGAACTGGATACAAATGCGTTTAAGTAAGGAAAAACTTTTTTTCTAATGCACGAGCACGCATAGTGCAGGTTTAGAATTAAAAATTTATAAGTCACCCCCGACGGCATGTAGCGCCAAGTGGTTGCTTATGCAGTAATTACGATACCCTTCTTGGTAGACTGTGAAAATTTGAACTGGATACAAATGCGTTTAAGTAAGGAAAAACTTTTTTTCTAATGCACGAGCACGCATAGTGCAGGTTTAAAATTAAAAATTTATGTCACCCCCGACGGCATGTAGCGCCAAGTGGTTGCGTATGCAGTAATTACGATACCCTTCTTGGTAGACTGTGAAAATTTGAACTGGATACAAATGCGTTTAAGTAAGGAAAAACTTTTTTTCTTATGCACGAGCACGCATAGTGCAGGTTTAGAATTAAAAATTTATAAGTCACCCCCGACGGCATGTAGTGCCAAGTGGTTGCTTATGCAGTAATTACGATACCCTTCTTGGTAGACTGTGAAAATTTGAACTGGATACAAATGTGTTTAAGTAAGGAAATACTTTTTTCTAATGCACGAGCACGCACAGTGCAGGTTTAGAATTAAAAATTTATGTCACCCCCGACGGCATGTAGCGCCAAGTGGTTGCGTATGCAGTAATTACGGTACCCTTCTTGGTAGACTTTAAAAATTTGAACTGGATACAAATGCGTTTAAGTAAGGAAAAACTTTTTTTTCTAATGCACGAGCACGCAAAGTGCAGGTTTAGAATTAAAAATTTATGTCACCCACGACGGCATGTAGCGCCAAGTGGTTGCGTATGCAGTAATTACGGTACCCTTCTTGGTAGACAGTGAAAATTTGAACTGGATACAAATGCGTTTAAGTAAGGAAAAACTTTTTTTCTAATGCACGAGCACGCATAGTGCAGGTTTAGAATTAAAAATTTATAAGTCACCCCCGACGGCATGTAGCGCCAATTGGTTGTGTATGCAGTAATTACGATATCCTTCTTGGTACACTGTGAAAATTTGAACTGGATACAAATGCGTTTAAGTAAGGAAAAACTTTTTTTCTAATGCACGAGCACGCATAGTGCAGGTTTAGAATTAAAAATTTATAAGTCACCCCCGACGGCATGTAGCGCCAAGTGGTTGCTTATGCAGTAATTACGATACCCTTCTTGGTAGACTGTGAAAATTTGAACTGGATACAAATGCGTTTAAGTAAGGAAAAACTTTTTTTCTAATGCACGAGCACGCATAGTGCAGGTTTAAAATTAAAAATTTATGTCACCCCCGACGGCATGTAGCGCCAAGTGGTTGCGTATGCAGTAATTACGATACCCTTCTTGGTAGACTGTAAAAATTTGAACTGGATACAAATGCGTTTAAGTAAGGAAAAACTTTTTTTTCTAATGCACGAGCACGCATAGTGCAGGTTTAGAATTAAAAATTTATGTCACCCCCGACGGTATGTAGCGCCAAGTGGTTGCGTATGCAGTAATTACGATACCCTTCTTGGTAGACTGTGAAAATTTGCACTGGATACAAATGCGTTTAAGTAAGGAAAAACTTTTTTTCTAATGCACGAGCACGCATAGTGCAGGTTTAGAATTAAAAATTTATAAGTCACCCCCGACGGCATGTAGCGCCAAGTGGTTGCTTATGCAGTAATTACGATACCCTTCTTGGTAGACTGTGAAAATTTGAACTGGATACAAATGCGTTTAAGTAAGGAAAAACTTTTTTTCTAATGCACGAGCACGCATAGTGCAGGTTTAAAATTAAAAATTTATGTCACCCCCGACGGCATGTAGCGCCAAGTGGTTGCGTATGCAGTAATTGCGATACCCTTCTTGGTAGACTGTGAAAATTTGAACTGGATACAAATGCGTTTAAGTAAGGAAAAACTTTTTTTCTTATGCACGAGCACGCATAGTGCAGGTTTAGAATTAAAAATTTATAAGTCACCCCCGACGGCATGTAGTGCCAAGTGGTTGCTTATGCAGTAATTACGATACCCTTCTTGGTAGACTGTGAAAATTTGAACTGGATACAAATGTGTTTAAGTAAGGAAAAACTTTTTTTCTAATGCACGAGCACGCATAGTGCAAGTTTAGAATTAAAAATTTATAAGTCACCCCCGACGGCATGTAGCGCCAAGTGGTTGCTTATGCAGTAATTACGATACCCTTCTTGCTAGACTGTGAAAATTTGAACTGGATACAAATGCGTTTAAGTAAGGAAAACATTTTTTTTCTAATGCACGAGCACGCATAGTACAGGTTTAGAATTAAAAATTTATAAGTCACCCCCGACGGCATGTAGCGCCAAGTGGTTGCTTATGCAGTAATTACGATACTCTTCTTGGTAGACTGTAAAAATTTGAACGGGATACAAATGCGTTTAAGTAAGGAAAAACTTTTTTTCTAATGGACGAGCACGCATAGTGCAGGTTTAGAATTAAAAATTTATGTCACCCCCGACGGCATGTAGCGCCAAGTGGTTGCATATGCAGTAATTACGATACCCTTCTTGGTAGACTGTGAAAATTTGAACTGGATACAAATGCGTTTAAGTAAGGAAAAACTTTTTTCTAATGCACGAGCACGCATAGTGCAGGTTTAGAATTAAAAATTTATAAGTCACCCCCAACGGCATGTAGCGCCAAGTGGTTGCGTATGCAGTAATTACGGTACCCTTCTTGGTAGACTTTAAAAATTTGAACTGGATACAAATGCGTTTAAGTAAGGAAAAACTTTTTTTTCTAATGCACGAGCACGCAAAGTGCAGGTTTAGAATTAAAAATTTATGTCACCCACGACGGCATGTAGCGCCAAGTGGTTGCGTATGCAGTAATTACGGTACCCTTCTTGGTAGACAGTGAAAATTTGAACTGGATACAAATGCGTTTAAGTAAGGAAAAACTTTTTTTCTAATGCACGTGCACGCATAGTGCAGGTTTAGAATTAAAAATTTATAAGTCACCCCCGACGGCATGTAGCGCCAATTGGTTGTGTATGCAGTAATTACGATATCCTTCTTGGTACACTGTGAAAATTTGAACTGGATACAAATACGTTTAAGTAAGGAAAAACTTTTTTCTAATGCACGAGCACGCATAGTGCAGGTTTAGAATTAAAAATTTATAAGTCACCCCCGACGGCATGTAGCGCCAATTGGTTGTGTATGCAGTAATTACGATATCCTTCTTGGTACACTGTGAAAATTTGAACTGGATACAAATGCGTTTAAGTAAGGAAAAACTTTTTTTCTAATGCACGAGCACGCATAGTGCAGGTTTAGAATTAAAAATTTATAAGTCACCCCCGACGGCATGTAGCGCCAAGTGGTTGCTTATGCAGTAATTACGATACCCTTCTTGGTAGACAGTGAAAATTTGAACTGGATACAAATGCGTTTAAGTAAGGAAAAACTTTTTTTCTAATGCACGAGCACGCATAGTGCAGGTTTAGAATTAAAAATTTATAAGTCACCCCCGACGGCATGTAGCGCCAAGTGGTTGCTTATGCAGTAATTACGATACCCTTCTTGGTAGACTGTGAAAATTTGAACTGGATACAAATGCGTTTAAGTAAGGAAAAACTTTTTTTCTAATGCACGAGCACGCATAGTGCAGGTTTAAAATTAAAAATTTATGTCACCCCCGACGGCATGTAGCGCCAAGTGGTTGCGTATGCAGTAATTACGATACCCTTCTTGGTAGACTGTGAAAATTTGAACTGGATACAAATGCGTTTAAGTAAGGAAAAACTTTTTTTCTTATGCACGAGCACGCATAGTGCAGGTTTAGAATTAAAAATTTATAAGTCACCCCCGACGGCATGTAGTGCCAAGTGGTTGCTTATGCAGTAATTACGATACCCTTCTTGGTAGACTGTGAAAATTTGAACTGGATACAAATGTGTTTAAGTAAGGAAATACTTTTTTCTAATGCACGAGCACGCACAGTGCAGGTTTAGAATTAAAAATTTATGTCACCCTTGACGGCATGTAGCGCCAAGTGGTTGCGTATGCAGTAATTACGGTACCCTTCTTGGTAGACTTTAAAAATTTGAACTGGATACAAATGCGTTTAAGTAAGGAAAAACTTTTTTTTCTAATGCACGAGCACGCAAAGTGCAGGTTTAGAATTAAAAATTTATGTCACCCACGACGGCATGTAGCGCCAAGTGGTTGCGTATGCAGTAATTACGGTACCCTTCTTGGTAGACAGTGAAAATTTGAACTGGATACAAATGCGTTTAAGTAAGGAAAAACTTTTTTTCTAATGCACGAGCACGCATAGTGCAGGTTTAGAATTAAAAATTTATAAGTCACCCCCGACGGCATGTAGCGCCAATTGGTTGTGTATGCAGTAATTACGATATCCTTCTTGGTACACTGTGAAAATTTGAACTGGATACAAATGCGTTTAAGTAAGGAAAAACTTTTTTTCTAATGCACGAGCACGCATAGTGCAGGTTTAGAATTAAAAATTTATAAGTCACCCCCGACGGCATGTAGCGCCAAGTGGTTGCTTATGCAGTAATTACGATACCCTTCTTGGTAGACTGTGAAAATTTGAACTGGATACAAATGCGTTTAAGTAAGGAAAAACTTTTTTTCTAATGCACGAGCACGCATAGTGCAGGTTTAAAATTAAAAATTTATGTCACCCCCGACGGCATGTAGCGCCAAGTGGTTGCGTATGCAGTAATTACGATACCCTTCTTGGTAGACTGTAAAAATTTGAACTGGATACAAATGCGTTTAAGTAAGGAAAAACTTTTTTTTCTAATGCACGAGCACGCATAGTGCAGGTTTAGAATTAAAAATTTATGTCACCCCCGACGGTATGTAGCGCCAAGTGGTTGCGTATGCAGTAATTACGATACCCTTCTTGGTAGACTGTGAAAATTTGCACTGGATACAAATGCGTTTAAGTAAGGAAAAACTTTTTTTCTAATGCACGAGCACGCATAGTGCAGGTTTAGAATTAAAAATTTATGTCACCCCCGACGGCATGTAGCGCCAAGTGGTTGCGTATGCAGTAATTACGGTACCCTTCTTGGTAGACTTTAAAAATTTGAACTGGATACAAATGCGTTTAAGTAAGGAAAAACTTTTTTCTAATGCACGAGCACGCATAGTACAGGTTTAGAATTAAAAATTTATAAGTCACCCCCGACGGCATGTAGCGCCAAGTGGTTGCTTATGCAGTAATTACGATACTCTTCTTGGTAGACTGTAAAAATTTGAACGGGATACAAATGCGTTTAAGTAAGGAAAAACATTTTTTCTAATGGACGAGCACGCATAGTGCAGGTTTAGAATTAAAAATTTATGTCACCCCCGACGGCATATAGCGCCAAGTGGTTGCATATGCAGTAATTACGATACCCTTCTTGGTAGACTGTGAAAATTTGAACTGGATACAAATGCGTTTAAGTAAGGAAAAACTTTTTTCTAATGCACGAGCACGCATAGTGCAGGTTTAGAATTAAAAATTTATAAGTCACCCCCAACGGCATGTAGCGCCAATTGGTTGCGTATGCAGTAATTACGATACCCTTCTTGGTAGACAGTGAAAATTTGAACTGGATACAAATGCGTTTAAGTAAGGAAAAACTTTTTTTCTAATGGACGAGCACGCATAGTGCAGGTTTAGAATTAAAAATTTATGTCACCCCCGACGGCATGTAGCGCCAAGTGGTTGCTTATGCAGTAATTACGATACCCTTCTTGGTAGACTGTGAAAATTTGAACTGGATACAAATGCGTTTAAGTAAGGAAAAACTTTTTTTCTAATGCACGAGCACGCATAGTGCAGGTTTAAAATTAAAAATTTATGTCACCCCCGACGGCATGTAGCGCCAAGTGGTTGCGTATGCAGTAATTACGATACCCTTCTTGGTAGACTGTGAAAATTTGAACTGGATACAAATGCGTTTAAGTAAGGAAAAACTTTTTTTCTTATGCACGAGCACGCATAGTGCAGGTTTAGAATTAAAAATTTATAAGTCACCCCCGACGGCATGTAGTGCCAAGTGGTTGCTTATGCAGTAATTACGATACCCTTCTTGGTAGACTGTGAAAATTTGAACTGGATACAAATGTGTTTAAGTAAGGAAATACTTTTTTCTAATGCACGAGCACGCACAGTGCAGGTTTAGAATTAAAAATTTATGTCACCCCCGACGGCATGTAGCGCCAAGTGGTTGCGTATGCAGTAATTACGGTACCCTTCTTGGTAGACTTTAAAAATTTGAACTGGATACAAATGCGTTTAAGTAAGGAAAAACTTTTTTTTCTAATGCACGAGCACGCAAAGTGCAGGTTTAGAATTAAAAATTTATGTCACCCACGACGGCATGTAGCGCCAAGTGGTTGCGTATGCAGTAATTACGGTACCCTTCTTGGTAGACAGTGAAAATTTGAACTGGATACAAATGCGTTTAAGTAAGGAAAAACTTTTTTCTAATGCACGAGCACGCATAGTGCAGGTTTAGAATTAAAAATTTATAAGTCACCCCCGACGGCATGTAGCGCCAATTGGTTGTGTATGCAGTAATTACGATATCCTTCTTGGTACACTGTGAAAATTTGAACTGGATACAAATACGTTTAAGTAAGGAAAAACTTTTTTCTAATGCACGAGCACGCATAGTGCAGGTTTAGAATTAAAAATTTATAAGTCACCCCCGACGGCATGTAGCGCCAATTGGTTGTGTATGCAGTAATTACGATATCCTTCTTGGTACACTGTGAAAATTTGAACTGGATACAAATGCGTTTAAGTAAGGAAAAACTTTTTTTCTAATGCACGAGCACGCATAGTGCAGGTTTAGAATTAAAAATTTATAAGTCACCCCCGACGGCATGTAGCGCCAAGTGGTTGCTTATGCAGTAATTACGATACCCTTCTTGGTAGACAGTGAAAATTTGAACTGGATACAAATGCGTTTAAGTAAGGAAAAACTTTTTTTCTAATGCACGAGCACGCATAGTGCAGGTTTAGAATTAAAAATTTATAAGTCACCCCCGACGGCATGTAGCGCCAAGTGGTTGCTTATGCAGTAATTACGATACCCTTCTTGGTAGACTGTGAAAATTTGAACTGGATACAAATGCGTTTAAGTAAGGAAAAACTTTTTTTCTAATGCACGAGCACGCATAGTGCAGGTTTAAAATTAAAAATTTATGTCACCCCCGACGGCATGTAGCGCCAAGTGGTTGCGTATGCAGTAATTACGATACCCTTCTTGGTAGACTGTGAAAATTTGAACTGGATACAAATGCGTTTAAGTAAGGAAAAACTTTTTTTCTTATGCACGAGCACGCATAGTGCAGGTTTAGAATTAAAAATTTATAAGTCACCCCCGACGGCATGTAGTGCCAAGTGGTTGCTTATGCAGTAATTACGATACCCTTCTTGGTAGACTGTGAAAATTTGAACTGGATACAAATGTGTTTAAGTAAGGAAATACTTTTTTCTAATGCACGAGCACGCACAGTGCAGGTTTAGAATTAAAAATTTATGTCACCCCCGACGGCATGTAGCGCCAAGTGGTTGCGTATGCAGTAATTACGGTACCCTTCTTGGTAGACTTTAAAAATTTGAACTGGATACAAATGCGTTTAAGTAAGGAAAAACTTTTTTTTCTAATGCACGAGCACGCAAAGTGCAGGTTTAGAATTAAAAATTTATGTCACCCACGACGGCATGTAGCGCCAAGTGGTTGCGTATGCAGTAATTACGGTACCCTTCTTGGTAGACAGTGAAAATTTGAACTGGATACAAATGCGTTTAAGTAAGGAAAAACTTTTTTTCTAATGCACGTGCACGCATAGTGCAGGTTTAGAATTAAAAATTTATAAGTCACCCCCGACGGCATGTAGCGGCAATTGGTTGTGTATGCAGTAATTACGATATCCTTCTTTGTACACTGTGAAAATTTGAACTGGATACAAATACGTTTAAGTAAGGAAAAACTTTTTTCTAATGCACGAGCACGCATAGTGCAGGTTTAGAATTAAAAATTTATAAGTCACCCCCGACGGCATGTAGCGCCAATTGGTTGTGTATGCAGTAATTACGATATCCTTCTTGGTACACTGTGAAAATTTGAACTGGATACAAATGCGTTTAAGTAAGGAAAAACTTTTTTTCTAATGCACGAGCACGCATAGTGCAGGTTTAGAATTAAAAATTTATAAGTCACCCCCGACGGCATGTAGCGCCAAGTGGTTGCTTATGCAGTAATTACGATACCCTTCTTGGTAGACTGTGAAAATTTGAACTGGATACAAATGCGTTTAAGTAAGGAAAAACTTTTTTTCTAATGCACTAGCACGCATAGTGCAGGTTTAAAATTAAAAATTTATGTCACCCCCGACGGCATGTAGCGCCAAGTGGTTGCGTATGCAGTAATTACGATACCCTTCTTGGTAGACTGTAAAAATTTGAACTGGATACAAATGCGTTTAAGTAAGGAAAAACTTTTTTTTCTAATGCACGAGCAGGCATAGTGCAGGTTTAGAATTAAAAATTTATGTCACCCCCGACGGTATGTAGCGCCAAGTGGTTGCGTATGCAGTAATTACGATACCCTTCTTGGTAGACTGTGAAAATTTGCACTGGATACAAATGCGTTTAAGTAAGGAAAAACTTTTTTTCTAATGCACGAGCACGCATAGTGCAGGTTTAGAATTAAAAATTTATGTCACCCCCGACGGCATGTAGCGCCAAGTGGTTGCGTATGCAGTAATTACGGTACTCTTCTTGGTAGACTTTAAAAATTTGAACTGGATACAAATGCGTTTAAGTAAGGAAAAACTTTTTCTAATGCACGAGCACGCATAGTACAGGTTTAGAATTAAAAATTTATAAGTCACCCCCGACGGCATGTAGCGCCAAGTGGTTGCTTATGCAGTAATTACGATACTCTTCTTGGTAGACTGTAAAAATTTGAACGGGATACAAATGCGTTTAAGTAAGGAAAAACTTTTTTTCTAATGGACGAGCACGCATAGTGCAGGTTTAGAATTAAAAATTTATGTCACCCCCGACGGCATGTAGCGCCAAGTGGTTGCATATGCAGTAATTACGATACCCTTCTTGGTAGACTGTGAAAATTTGAACTGGATACAAATGCGTTTAAGTAAGGAAAAACTTTTTTCTAATGCACGAGCACGCATAGTGCAGGTTTAGAATTAAAAATTTATAAGTCACCCCCAACGGCATGTAGCGCCAATTGGTTGCGTATGCAGTAATTACGGTACCCTTCTTGGTAGACAGTGAAAATTTGAACTAGATACAAATGCGTTTAAGTAAGGAAAAACTTTTTTTCTAATGGACGAGCACGCATAGTGCAGGTTTAGAATTAAAAATTTATGTCACCCCCGACGGCATGTAGCGCCAAGTGGTTGCATATGCAGTAATTACGATACCCTTCTTGGTAGACTGTGAAAATTTGAACTGGATACAAATGCGTTTAAGTAAGGAAAAACTTTTTTCTAATGCACGAGCACGCATAGTGCAGGTTTAGAATTAAAAATTTATAAGTCACCCCCAACGGCATGTAGCGCCAATTGGTTGCGTATGCAGTAATTACGATATCCTTCTTGGTAGACAGTGAAAATTTGCACGGGATACAAATACGTTTAAGTAAGGAAAAACTTTTTTCTAATGCACGAGCACGCATAGTGCAGGTTTAGAATTAAAAATTTATAAGTCACCCCCGACGGCATGTAGCGCCAAGTGGTTGCTTATGCAGTAATTACGATACCCTTCTTGGTAGACAGTGAAAATTTGAACTGGATACAAATGCGTTTAAGTAAGGAAAAACTTTTTTTCTAATGCACTAGCACGCATAGTGCAGGTTTAAAATTAAAAATTTATGTCACCCCCGACGGCATGTAGCGCCAAGTGGTTGCGTATGCAGTAATTACGATACCCTTCTTGGTAGACTGTAAAAATTTGAACTGGATACAAATGCGTTTAAGTAAGGAAAAACTTTTTTTTCTAATGCACGAGCACGCATAGTGCAGGTTTAGAATTAAAAATTTATGTCACCCCCGACGGTATGTAGCGCCAAGTGGTTGCGTATGCAGTAATTACGATACCCTTCTTGGTAGACTGTGAAAATTTGCACTGGATACAAATGCGTTTAAGTAAGGAAAAACTTTTTTTCTAATGCACGAGCACGCATAGTGCAGGTTTAGAATTAAAAATTTATGTCACCCCCGACGGCATGTAGCGCCAAGTGGTTGCGTATGCAGTAATTACGGTACCCTTCTTGGTAGACTTTAAAAATTTGAACTGGATACAAATGCGTTTAAGTAAGGAAAAACTTTTTCTAATGCACGAGCACGCATAGTACAGGTTTAGAATTAAAAATTTATAAGTCACCCCCGACGGCATGTAGCGCCAAGTGGTTGCTTATGCAGTAATTACGATACTCTTCTTGGTAGACTGTAAAAATTTGAACGGGATACAAATGCGTTTAAGTAAGGAAAAACTTTTTTTCTAATGGACGAGCACGCATAGTGCAGGTTTAGAATTAAAAATTTATGTCACCCCCGACGGCATGTAGCGCCAAGTGGTTGCATATGCAGTAATTACGATACCCTTCTTGGTAGACTGTGAAAATTTGAACTGGATACAAATGCGTTTAAGTAAGGAAAAACTTTTTTCTAATGCACGAGCACGCATAGTGCAGGTTTAGAATTAAAAATTTATAAGTCACCCCCAACGGCATGTAGCGCCAATTGGTTGCGTATGCAGTAATTACGGTACCCTTCTTGGTAGACAGTGAAAATTTGAACTGGATACAAATGCGTTTAAGTAAGGAAAAACTTTTTTTCTAATGGACGAGCACGCATAGTGCAGGTTTAGAATTAAAAATTTATGTCACCCCCGACGGCATGTAGCGCCAAGTGGTTGCATATGCAGTAATTACGATACCCTTCTTGGTAGACTGTGAAAATTTGAACTGGATACAAATGCGTTTAAGTAAGGAAAAACTTTTTTCTAATGCACGAGCACGCATAGTGCAGGTTTAGAATTAAAAATTTATAAGTCACCCCCAACGGCATGTAGCGCCAATTGGTTGCGTATGCAGTAATTACGATATCCTTCTTGGTAGACAGTGAAAATTTGCACTGGATACAAATACGTTTAAGTAAGGAAAAACTTTTTTCTAATGCACGAGCACGCATAGTGCAGGTTTAGAATTAAAAATTTATAAGTCACCCCCGACGGCATGTAGCGCCAAGTGGTTGCTTATGCAGTAATTACGATACCCTTCTTGGTAGACAGTGAAAATTTGAACTGGATACAAATGCGTTTAAGTAAGGAAAAACTTTTTTTCTAATGCACGTGCACGCATAGTGCAGGTTTAGAATTAAAAATTTATAAGTCACCCCCGACGGCATGTAGCGCCAATTGGTTGTGTATGCAGTAATTACGATATCCTTCTTGGTACACTGTAAAAATTTGAACTGGATACAAATACGTTTAAGTAAGGAAAAACTTTTTTCTAATGCACGAGCACGCATAGTGCAGGTTTAGAATTAAAAATTTATAAGTCACCCCCGACGGCATGTAGCGCCAAGTGGTTGCTTATGCAGTAATTACGATACCCTTCTTGGTAGACAGTGAAAATTTGAACTGGATACAAATGCGTTTAAGTAAGGAAAAACTTTTTTTCTAATGCACGAGCACGCATAGTGCAGGTTTAGAATTAAAAATTTATAAGTCACCCCCGACGGCATGTAGCGCCAAGTGGTTGCTTATGCAGTAATTACGATACCCTTCTTGGTAGACTGTGAAAATTTGAACTGGATACAAATGCGTTTAAGTAAGGAAAAACTTTTTTTCTAATGCACGAGCACGCATAGTGCAGGTTTAAAATTAAAAATTTATGTCACCCCCGACGGCATGTAGCGCCAAGTGGTTGCGTATGCAGTAATTGCGATACCCTTCTTGGTAGACTGTGAAAATTTGAACTGGATACAAATGCGTTTAAGTAAGGAAAAACTTTTTTTCTTATGCACGAGCACGCATAGTGCAGGTTTAGAATTAAAAATTTATAAGTCACCCCCGACGGCATGTAGTGCCAAGTGGTTGCTTATGCAGTAATTACGATACCCTTCTTGGTAGACTGTGAAAATTTGAACTGGATACAAATGTGTTTAAGTAAGGAAAAACTTTTTTTCTAATGCACGAGCACGCATAGTGCAAGTTTAGAATTAAAAATTTATAAGTCACCCCCGACGGCATGTAGCGCCAAGTGGTTGCTTATGCAGTAATTACGATACCCTTCTTGCTAGACTGTGAAAATTTTAACTGGATACAAATGCGTTTAAGTAAGGAAAACATTTTTTTTCTAATGCACGAGCACGCATAGTACAGGTTTAGAATTAAAAATTTATAAGTCACCCCCGACGGCATGTAGCGCCAAGTGGTTGCTTATGCAGTAATTACGATACTCTTCTTGGTAGACTGTAAAAATTTGAACGGGATACAAATGCGTTTAAGTAAGGAAAAACTTTTTTTCTAATGGACGAGCACGCATAGTGCAGGTTTAGAATTAAAAATTTATGTCACCCCCGACGGCATGTAGCGCCAAGTGGTTGCATATGCAGTAATTACGATACCCTTCTTGGTAGACTGTGAAAATTTGAACTGGATACAAATGCGTTTAAGTAAGGAAAAACTTTTTTCTAATGCACGAGCACGCATAGTGCAGGTTTAGAATTAAAAATTTATAAGTCACCCCCAACGGCATGTAGCGCCAATTGGTTGCGTATGCAGTAATTACGATATCCTTCTTGGTAGACTGTGAAAATTTGCACTGGATACAAATACGTTTAAGTAAGGAAAAACTTTTTTCTAATGCACGAGCACGCATAGTGCAGGTTTAGAATTAAAAATTTATAAGTCACCCCCGACGGCATGTAGCGCCAAGTGGTTGCTTATGCAGTAATTACGATACCCTTCTTGGTAGACAGTGAAAATTTGAACTGGATACAAATGCGTTTAAGTAAGGAAAAACTTTTTTTCTAATGCACGTGCACGCATAGTGCAGGTTTAGAATTAAAAATTTATAAGTCACCCCCGACGGCATGTAGCGCCAATTGGTTGTGTATGCAGTAATTACGATATCCTTCTTGGTATACTGTGAAAATTTGAACTGGATACAAATACGTTTAAGTAAGGAAAAACTTTTTTCTAATGCACGAGCACGCATAGTGCAGGTTTAGAATTAAAAATTTATAAGTCACCCCCGACGGCATGTAGCGCCAAGTGGTTGCTTATGCAGTAATTACGATACCCTTCTTGGTAGACAGTGAAAATTTGAACTGGATACAAATGCGTTTAAGTAAGGAAAAACTTTTTTTCTAATGCACGAGCACGCATAGTGCAGGTTTAGAATTAAAAATTTATAAGTCACCCCCGACGGCATGTAGCGCCAAGTAGTTGCTTATGCAGTAATTACGATACCCTTCTTGGTAGACTGTGAAAATTTGAACTGGATACAAATGCGTTTAAGTAAGGAAAAACTTTTTTTCTAATGCACGAGCACGCATAGTGCAGGTTTAAAATTAAAAATTTATGTCACCCCCGACGGCATGTAGCGCCAAGTGGTTGCGTATGCAGTAATTACGATACCCTTCTTGGTAGACTGTGAAAATTTGAACTGGATACAAATGCGTTTAAGTAAGGAAAAACTTTTTTTCTTATGCACGAGCACGCATAGTGCAGGTTTAGAATTAAAAATTTATAAGTCACCCCCGACGGCATGTAGTGCCAAGTGGTTGCTTATGCAGTAATTACGATACCCTTCTTGGTAGACTGTGAAAATTTGAACTGGATACAAATGTGTTTAAGTAAGGAAATACTTTTTTCTAATGCACGAGCACGCACAGTGCAGGTTTAGAATTAAAAATTTATGTCACCCCCGACGGCATGTAGCGCCAAGTGGTTGCGTATGCAGTAATTACGGTACCCTTCTTGGTAGACTTTAAAAATTTGAACTGGATACAAATGCGTTTAAGTAAGGAAAAACTTTTTTTTCTAATGCACGAGCACGCAAAGTGCAGGTTTAGAATTAAAAATTTATGTCACCCACGACGGCATGTAGCGCCAAGTGGTTGCGTATGCAGTAATTACGGTACCCTTCTTGGTAGACAGTGAAAATTTGAACTGGATACAAATGCGTTTAAGTAAGGAAAAACTTTTTTTCTAATGCACGTGCACGCATAGTGCAGGTTTAGAATTAAAAATTTATAAGTCACCCCCGACGGCATGTAGCGCCAATTGGTTGTGTATGCAGTAATTACGATATCCTTCTTGGTACACTGTGAAAATTTGAACTGGATACAAATACGTTTAAGTAAGGAATAACTTTTTTCTAATGCACGAGCACGCATAGTGCAGGTTTAGAATTAAAAATTTATAAGTCACCCCCGACGGCATGTAGCGCCAATTGGTTGTGTATGCAGTAATTACGATATCCTTCTTGGTACACTGTGAAAATTTGAACTGGATACAAATGCGTTTAAGTAAGGAAAAACTTTTTTTCTAATGCACGAGCACGCATAGTGCAGGTTTAGAATTAAAAATTTATAAGTCACCCCCGACGGCATGTAGCGCCAAGTGGTTGCTTATGCAGTAATTACGATACCCTTCTTGGTAGACAGTGAAAATTTGAACTGGATACAAATGCGTTTAAGTAAGGAAAAACTTTTTTTCTAATGCACGAGCACGCATAGTGCAGGTTTAGAATTAAAAATTTATAAGTCACCCCCGACGGCATGTAGCGCCAAGTGGTTGCTTATGCAGTAATAACGATACTTTTCTTGGTAGACTGTGAAAATTTGAACTGGATACAAATGCGTTTAAGTAAGGAAAAACTTTTTTTCTAATGCACGAGCACGCATAGTGCAGGTTTAAAATTAAAAATTTATGTCACCCCCGACGGCATGTAGCGCCAAGTGGTTGCGTATGCAGTAATTACGATACCCTTCTTGGTAGACTGTGAAAATTTGAACTGGATACAAATGCGTTTAAGTAAGGAAAAACTTTTTTTCTTATGCACGAGCACGCATAGTGCAGGTTTAGAATTAAAAATTTATAAGTCACCCCCGACGGCATGTAGTGCCAAGTGGTTGCTTATGCAGTAATTACGATACCCTTCTTGGTAGACTGTGAAAATTTGAACTGGATACAAATGTGTTTAAGTAAGGAAATACTTTTTTCTAATGCGCGAGCACGCACAGTGCAGGTTTAGAATTAAAAATTTATGTCACCCCCGACGGCATGTAGCGCCAAGTGGTTGCGTATGCAGTAATTACGGTACCCTTCTTGGTAGACTTTAAAAATTTGAACTGGATACAAATGCGTTTAAGTAAGGAAAAACTTTTTTTTCTAATGCACGAGCACGCAAAGTGCAGGTTTAGAATTAAAAATTTATGTCACCCACGACGGCATGTAGCGCCAAGTGGTTGCGTATGCAGTAATTACGGTACCCTTCTTGGTAGACAGTGAAAATTTGAACTGGATACAAATGCGTTTAAGTAAGGAAAAACTTTTTTTCTAATGCACGTGCACGCATAGTGCAGGTTTAGAATTAAAAATTTATAAGTCACCCCCGACGGCATGTAGCGCCAATTGGTTGTGTATGCAGTAATTACGATATCCTTCTTGGTACACTGTGAAAATTTGAACTGGATACAAATACGTTTAAGTAAGGAAAAACTTTTTTCTAATGCACGAGCACGCATAGTGCAGGTTTAGAATTAAAAATTTATAAGTCACCCCCGACGGCATGTAGCGCCAATTGGTTGTGTATGCAGTAATTACGATATCCTTCTTGGTACACTGTGAAAATTTGAACTGGATACAAATGCGTTTAAGTAAGGAAAAACTTTTTTTCTAATGCACGAGCACGCATAGTGCAGGTTTAGAATTAAAAATTTATAAGTCACCCCCGACGGCATGTAGCGCCAAGTGGTTGCTTATGCAGTAATTACGATACCCTTCTTGGTAGACTGTGAAAATTTGAACTGGATACAAATGCGTTTAAGTAAGGAAAAACTTTTTTTCTAATGCACGAGCACGCATAGTGCAGGTTTAAAATTAAAAATTTATGTCACCCCCGACGGCATGTAGCGCCAAGTGGTTGCGTATGCAGTAATTACGATACCCTTCTTGGTAGACTGTAAAAATTTGAACTGGATACAAATGCGTTTAAGTAAGGAAAAACTTTTTTTTCTAATGCACGAGCACGCATAGTGCAGGTTTAGAATTAAAAATTTATGTCACCCCCGACGGTATGTAGCGCCAAGTGGTTGCGTATGCAGTAATTACGATACCCTTCTTGGTAGACTGTGAAAATTTGCACTGGATACAAATGCGTTTAAGTAAGGAAAAACTTTTTTTCTAATGCACGAGCACGCATAGTGCAGGTTTAGAATTAAAAATTTATGTCACCCCCGACGGCATGTAGCGCCAAGTGGTTGCGTATGCAGTAATTACGGTACCCTTCTTGGTAGACTTTAAAAATTTGAACTGGATACAAATGCGTTTAAGTAAGGAAAAACTTTTTTCTAATGCACGAGCACGCATAGTACAGGTTTAGAATTAAAAATTTATAAGTCACCCCCGACGGCATGTAGCGCCAAGTGGTTGGTTATGCAGTAATTACGATACTCTTCTTGGTAGACTGTAAAAATTTGAACGGGATACAAATGCGTTTAAGTAAGGAAAAACTTTTTTTCTAATGGACGAGCACGCATAGTGCAGGTTTAGAATTAAAAATTTATGTCACCCCCGACGGCATGTAGCGCCAAGTGGTTGCATATGCAGTAATTACGATACCCTTCTTGGTAGACTGTGAAAATTTGAACTGGATACAAATGCGTTTAAGTAAGGAAAAACTTTTTTCTAATGCACGAGCACGCATAGTGCAGGTTTAGAATTAAAAATTTATAAGTCACCCCCAACGGCATGTAGCGCCAATTGGTTGCGTATACAGTAATTACGATATCCTTCTTGGTAGACTGTGAAAATTTGCACTGGATACAAATACGTTTAAGTAAGGAAAAACTTTTTTCTAATGCACGAGCACGCATAGTGCAGGTTTATAATTAAAAATTTATAAGTCACCCCCGACGGCATGTAGCGCCAAGTGGTTGCTTATGCAGTAATTACGATACCCTTCTTGGTAGACAGTGAAAATTTGAACTGGATACAAATGCGTTTAAGTAAGGAAAAACTTTTTTTCTAATGCACGTGCACGCATAGTGCAGGTTTAGAATTAAAAATTTATAAGTCACCCCCGACGGCATGTAGCGCCAATTGGTTGTGTATGCAGTAATTACGATATCCTTCTTGGTACACTGTGAAAATTTGAACTGGATACAAATACGTTTAAGTAAGGAAAAACTTTTTTCTAATGCACGAGCACGCATAGTGCAGGTTTAGAATTAAAAATTTATAAGTCACCCCCGACGGCATGTAGCGCCAAGTGGTTGCTTATGCAGTAATTACGATACCCTTCTTGGTAGACAGTGAAAATTTGAACTGGATACAAATGCGTTTAAGTAAGGAAAAACTTTTTTTCTAATGCACGAGCACGCATAGTGCAGGTTTAGAATTAAAAATTTATAAGTCACCCCCGACGGCATGTAGCGCCAAGTGGTTGCTTATGCAGTAATTACGATACCCTTCTTCGTAGACTGTGAAAATTTGAACTGGATACAAATGCGTTTAAGTAAGGAAAAACTTTTTTTCTAATGCACGAGCACGCATAGTGCAGGTTTAAAATTAAAAATTTATGTCACCCCCGACGGCATGTAGCGCCAAGTGGTTGCGTATGCAGTAATAACGATACCCTTCTTGGTAGACTGTAAAAATTTGAACTGGATACAAATGCGTTTAAGTAAGGAAAAACTTTTTTTCTTATGCACGAGCACGCATAGTGCAGGTTTAGAATTAAAAATTTATAAGTCACCCCCGACGGCATGTAGCGCCAAGTGGTTGCTTATGCAGTAATTACGATACCCTTCTTGGTAGACTGTGAAAATTTGAACTGGATACAAATGCGTTTAAGTAAGGAAAAACTTTTTTTCTAATGCACGAGCACGCACAGTGCAGGTTTAGAATTAAAAATTTATGTCACCCCCGACGGCATGTAGCGCCAAGTGGTTGCTTATGCAGTAATTACGATACCCTTCTTGGTAGACAGTGAAAATTTGAACTGGATACAAATGCGTTTAAGTAAGGAAAAACTTTTTTTCTAATGCACGTGCACGCATAGTGCAGGTTTAGAATTAAAAATTTATAAGTCACCCCCGACGGCATGTAGCGCCAATTGGTTGTGTATGCAGTAATTACGGTACCCTTCTTGGTAGACTGTGAAAATTTGAACTGGATACAAATGCGTTTAAGTAAGGAAAAACTTTTTTTCTAATGCACGAGCACGCATAGTGCAGGTTTAGAATTAAAAATTTATGTCACCCCCGACGGCATGTAGCGCCAAGTGGTTGCGTATGCAGTAATTACGGTACCCTTCTTGGTAGACTTTAAAAATTTGAACTGGATACAAATGCGTTTAAGTAAGGAAAAACTTTTTTTTCTAATGCACGAGCACGCATAGTGCAGGTTTAGAATTAAAAATTTATGTCACCCCCGACGGCATGTAGCGCCAAGTGGTTGCGTATGCAGTAATTACGATACCCTTCTTGGTAGACTGTGAAAATTTGAACTGGATACAAATGCGTTTAAGTAAGGAAAAACTTTTTTTCTAATGCACGAGCACGCATAGTGCAGGTTTAGAATTAAAAATTTATGTCACCCACGACGGCATGTAGCGCCAAGTGGTTGCGTATGCAGTAATTACGATACCCTTCTTGGTAGACTGTGAAAATTTGAACTGGATACAAATGCGTTTAAGTAAGGAAAAACTTTTTTTCTAATGCACGAGCACGCATAGTGCAGGTTTAGAATTAAAAATTTATGTCACCCCCGACGGCATGTAGCGCCAAGTGGTTGCGTATGCAGTAATTACGATACCCTTCTTGGTAGACTGTGAAAATTTGAACGGGATACAAATGCGTTTAAGTAAGGAAAAACTTCTTTTCTAATGCACGAGCACGCATAGTGCAGGTTTAGAATTAAAAATTTATAAGTCACCCCCGACGGCATGTAGCGCCAAGAAGTTGCTTATGCAGTAGTTACGATACCCTTCTTGGTAGACTGTGAAAATTTGAACTAGATACAAATGCGCTTAAGTAAGGAAAAACTTCTTTTCTAATGCACGAGCACGCATAGTGCAGGTTTAGAATTAAAAATTTATAAGTCACCCCCGACGGCATGTAGCGCCAAGAGGTTGCTTATGCAGTAATTACTAAACCCTTCTTGGTAGACTGTGAAAATTTGAACTGTATACAAATGCGTTTAAGTAAGGAAAAACTTTTTTCTAATGCACGAGCACGCATAGTACAGGTTTAGAATTAAAAATTTATAAGTCACCCCCGACGGCATGTAGCGCCAAGAGGTTGCTTATGCAGTAATTACGATACCCTTCTTGGTAGACTTTGAAAATTTGAACTGGATACAAATGCGTTTAAGTAAGGAAAAACTTTTTTTCTAATGCACGAGCACGCATAGTGCAGGTTTAGAAATAAAAATTTATGTCACCCCCGACGGCATGTAGCGCCAAGTAATAGCGTATGCAGTAATTACGATACCCTTCTTGGTAGACTGTGAAAATTTGAACTGGATACAAATGCGTTTAAGTAAGGAAAAACTTTTTTTCTTATGCACGAGCACGCATAGTGCAGGTTTAGAATTAAAAATTTATAAGTCACCCCCGACGGCATGTAGCGCCAAGTGGTTGCTTATGCAGTAATTACGATACCCTTCTTGGTAGACGTTGAAAATTTGAACTGGATACAAATGCGCTTAAGTAAGGAAAAACTTTTTTTTCTAATGCACGAGCACGCAAAGTGCAGGTTTAGAATTAAAAATTTATAAGTCACCCCGACGGCATGTAGCGCCAAGTGGTTGCTTATGCAGTAATTACGATACTCTTCTTGGTAGACTGTGAAAATTTGAACTGGATACAAATGCGTTTAAGTAAGGAAAAACTTTTTTTCTAATGCACGAGCACGCATAGTGCAGGTTTAGAATTAAAAATTTATGTCACCCCCGACGGCATGTAGCGCCAAGTGGTTGCGTATGCAGTAATTACGATACCCTTCTTGGTAGACTGTGAAAATTTGAACTGGATACAAATGCGTTTAAGTAAGGTAAAACTTTTTTTCTTATGCACGAGCACGCATAGTGCAGGTTTAGAATTAAAAATTTATAAGTCACCCCCGACGGCATGTAGCGCCAAGTGGTTGCTTATGCAGTAATTACGATACTCTTCTTGGTAGACTGTAAAAATTTGAACTGAATACAAATGCGTTTAAGTAAGGAAAAACTTTTTTTCTAATGCACGAGCACGCATAGTGCAGGTTTAGAATTAAAAATTTATGTCACCCCCGACGGCATGTAGCGCCAAGTGGTTGCGTATGCAGTAATTACGATACCCTTCTTGGTAGACTGTGAAAATTTGAACTGGATACAAATGCGTTTAAGTAAGGAAAAACTTTTTTCTTATGCACGAGCACGCATAGTGCAGGTTTAGAATTAAAAATTTATAAGTCACCCCCGACGGCATGTAGCGCCAAGTGGTTGCTTATGCAGTAATTACGATACCCTTCTTGGTAGACTGTGAAAATTTGAACTGGATACAAATGCGTTTAAGTAAGGAAAAACTTTTTTTCTAATGCACGAGCACGCATAGTCCAGGTTTAGAACTAAAAATTTATGTCACCCCCGACGGCATGTAGCGCCAAGTGGTTGCGTATGCAGTAATTACGATACCCTTCTTGGTAGACTGTGAAAATTTGAACTGGATACAAATGCGTTTAAGTAAGGAAAAACTTTTTTTCTTATGCACGAGCACGCATAGTGCAGGTTTAGAATTAAAAATTTATAAGTCACCCCCGACGGCATGTAGCGCCAAGTGGTTGCTTATGCAGTATTTACGATACTCTTCTTGGTAGACTGTGAAAATTTGAACTGGATACAAATGCGTTTAAGTAAGGAAAAACTTTTTTTCTTATGCACGAGCACGCATAGTGCAGGTTTAGAATTAAAAATTTATAAGTCACCCCCGACGGCATGTAGCGCCAAGTGGTTGCGTATGCAGTAATTACGATACCCTTCTTGGTAGACTGTGAAAATTTGAACTGGATACAAATGCGTTTAAGTAAGGAAAAACTTTTTTCTAATGCACGAGCACGCATAGTGCAGGTTTAGAGTTAAAAATTTATGTCACCCCCGACGGCATGTAGCGCCAAGTGGTTGCGTATGCAGTAATTACGATACCCTTCTTAGTAGACTGTGAAAATTTGAACTGGATACAAATGCGTTTAAGTAAGGAAAAACTTTTTTTCTAATGCACGTGCACGCATAGTGCAGGTTTAGTATTAAAAATTTATAAGTCACCCCCGACGGCATGTAGCGCCAAGTGGTTGCTTATGCAGTAATTACGATACCCTTCTTGGTAGACTGTAAAAATTTGAACTGGATACAAATGCGTTTAAGTAAGGAAAAACTTTTTTTCTTATGCACGAGCACGCATAGTGCAGGTTTAGAATTAAAAATTTATAAGTCACCCCCGACGGCATGTAGCGCCAAGTGGTTGCTTATGCAGTAATTACGATACCCTTCTTGGTAGACTGTGAAAATTTGAACTGGATACAAATGCGTTTAAGTAAGGAAAAACTTTTTTTCTAATGCACGAGCACGCATAGTGCAGGTTTAGAAATAAAAATTTATAAGTCACCCCCGACGGCATGTAGCGCCAAGTGGTTGCTTATGCAGTAGTTACGATACTCTTCTTGGTAGACTGTGAAAATTTGAACTGGATACAAATGCGTTTAAGTAAGGAAAAACTTTTTTTCTAATGCACGAGCACGCATAGTGCAGGTTTAGAATTAAAAATTTATGTCACCCCCGACGGCATGTAGCGCCAATTGGTTGCATATGCAGTAATTACGATACCCTTCTTGGTAGACTGTGAAAATTTGAACTGGATACAAATGCGTTTAAGTAAGGAAAAACTTTTTTTCTTATGCACGAGCACGCATAGTGCAGGTTTAGAATTAAAAATTTATAAGTCACCCCCGACGGCATGTAGCGCCAAGTGGTTGCTTATGCAGTAATTACGATACCCTTATTGGTAGACTGTGAAAATTTGAACTGGATACAAATGCGTTTAAGTAAGGAAAAACTTTTTTTCTAATGCACGAGCACGCATAGTGCAGGTTTAGAATTAAAAATTTATAAGTCACCCCCGACGGCATGTAGCGCCAAGTGGTTGCTTATGCAGTAATTACGTTACTCTTCTTGGTAGACTGTGAAAATTTGAACTGGATACAAATGCGTTTAAGTAAGGAAAAACTTTTTTTCTAATGCACGAGCACGCATAGTGCAGGTTTAGAGTTAAAAATTTATGTCACCCCCGACGGCATGTAGCGCCAAGTGGTTGCGTATGCAGTAATTACGATACCCTTCTTGGTAGACTGTGAAAATTTGAACTGGATACAAATGCGTTTAAGTAAGGAAAAACTTTTTTTCTAATGCACGTGCACGCATAGTGCAGGTTTAGAATTAAAAATTTATAAGTCACCCCCGACGGCATGTAGCGCCAAGTGGTTGCTTATGTAGTAATTACGATACCCTTCTTGGTAGACAGTGAAAATTTGAACTGGATACAAATGCGTTTAAGTAAGGAAAAACTTTTTTTCTTATGCACGAGCACGCATAGTGCAGGTTTAGAATTAAAAATTTATAAGTCACCGCCGACGGCATGTAGCGCCAAGTGGTTGCTTATGCAGTAATTACGATACCCTTCTTGGTAGACTGTGAAAATTTGAACTGGATACAAATGCGTTTAAGTAAGGAAAAACTTTTTTTCTAATGCACGAGCACGCATAGTCCAGGTTTAGAACTAAAAATTTATGTCACCCCCGACGGCATGTAGCGCCAAGTGGTTGCGTATGCAGTAATTACGATACCCTTCTTGGTAGACTGTGAAATTTTGAACTGGATACAAATGCGTTTAAGTAAGGAAAAACTTTTTTTCTAATGCACGAGCACGCATAGTGCAGGTTTAGAATTAAAAATTTATAAGTCACCCCCGACGGCATGTAGCGCCAAGTGGTTGCTTATGCAGTAATTACGATACTCTTCTTGGTAGACTGTAAAAATTTGAACTGGATACAAATGCGTTTAAGTAAGGAAAAACTTTTTTTCTAATGCACGAGCACGCATAGTGCAGGTTTAGAATTAAAAATTTATGTCACCCCCGACGGCATGTAGCGCCAATTGGTTGCGTATGCAGTAATTACGATACCCTTCTTGGTAGACTGTGAAAATTTGAACTGGATACAAATGCGTTTAAGTAAGGAAAAACTTTTTTTCTTATGCACGAGCACGCATAGTGCAGGTTTAGAATTAA
Organism: Harpalus rubripes; assembly: GCA_963082715.1. Lineage (NCBI taxonomy): Eukaryota > Metazoa > Arthropoda > Insecta > Coleoptera > Carabidae > Harpalus > Harpalus rubripes. Next base: position 27,587,326 of record OY720458.1, on the reverse strand, counting down.
AAATTTATAAGTCACCCCCGACGGCATGTAGCGCCAAGTGGTTGCTTATGCAGTAATTACGATACTCTTCTTGGTAGACTGTGAAAATTTGAACTGGATACAAATGCGTTTAAGTAAGGAAAAACTTTTTTTCTTATGCACGAGCACGCATAGTGCAGGTTTAGAATTAAAAATTTATAAGTCACCCCCGACGGCATGTAGCGCCAAGTGGTTGCGTATGCAGTAATTACGATACCCTTCTTGGTAGACTGTGAAAATTTGAACTGGATACAAATGCGTTTAAGTAAGGAAAAACTTTTTTCTAATGCACGAGCACGCATAGTGCAGGTTTAGAGTTAAAAATTTATGTCACCCCCGACGGCATGTAGCGCCAAGTGGTTGCGTATGCAGTAATTACGATACCCTTCTTGGTAGACTGTGAAAATTTGAACTGGATACAAATGCGTTTAAGTAAGGAAAAACTTTTTTTTTATGCACGAGCACGCATAGTGCAGGTTTAGAATTAAAAATTTATAAGTCACCCCCGACGGCATGTAGCGCCAAGTGGTTGCTTATGCAGTAATTACGATACCCTTTTTGGTAGACTGTGAAAATTTGAACTGGATACAAATGCGTTTAAGTAAGGAAAAACTTTTTTTCTAATGCACGAGCACGCATAGTGCAGGTTTAGAATTAAAAATTTATGTCACCCCCGACGGCATGTAGCGCCAAGTGGTTGCGTATGCAGTAATTTCGATACCCTTCTTGGTAGACTGTGAAAATTTGAACTGGATACAAATGCGTTTAAGTAAGGAAAAACTTTTTTTCTTATGCACGAGCACGCATAGTGCAGGTTTAGAATTAAAAATTTATGTCACCCCCGACGGCATGTAGCGCCAAGTGGTTGCTTATGTAGTAATTACGATACCCTTCTTGGTAGACAGTGAAAATTTGAACTGGATACAAATGCGTTTAAGTAAGGAAAAACTTTTTTCTTATGCACGAGCACGCATAGTGCAGGTTTAGAATTAAAAATTTATAAGTCACCCTCGACGGCATGTAGCGCCAAGTGGTTGCTTATGCAGTAATTAGGATACCCTTCTTGGTAGACTGTGAAAATTTGAACTTGATACAAATGCGTTTAAGTAAGGAAAAACTTTTTTTCTAATGCACGAGCACGCATAGTGCAGGTTTAGAATTAAAAATTTATGTCAACCCCGACGGCATGTAGCGCCAAGTGGTTGCGTATGCAGTAATTACGATACCCTTCTTGGTAGACTGTGAAAATTTAAACTGGATACAAATGCGTTTAAGTAAGGAAAAACTTTTTTTCTTATGCACGAGCGCGCATAGTGCAGGTTTAGAATTAAAAATTTATAAGTCACCCTCGACGGCATGTAGCGCCAAGTGGTTGCTTATGCAGTAATTACGATACTCTTCTTGGTAGACTGTAAAAATTTGAACTGGATACAAATGCGTTTAAGTAAGGAAAAACTTTTTTTCTAATGCACGAGCACGCATAGTGCAGGTTTAGAATTAAAAATTTATGTCACCCCCGACGGCATGTAGCGCCAAGTGGTTGCGTATGCAGTAATTACGATACCTTTCTTGGTAGACTGTGAAAATTTGAACTGGATACAAATGCGTTTAAGTAATGAAAAACTTTTTTTCTTATGCACGAGCACGCATAGTGCAGGTTTAGAATTAAAAATTTATAAGTCACCCCCGACCTCATGTAGCGCCAAGTGGTTGCGTATGCAGTAATTACGATACCCTTCTTGGTAGACTGTGAAAATTTGAAATGGATACAAATGCGTTTAAGTAAGGAAAAACTTTTTTTCTTATGCACGAGCACGCATAGTGCAGGTTTAGAATTAAAAATTTATAAGTCACCCCCGACGGCATGTAGCGCCAAGTGGTTGCTTATGCAGTAATTACGATACCCTTCTTGGTAGACTGTGAAAATTTGAACTGGATACAAATGCGTTTAAGTAAGGAAAAACTTTTTTTCTAATGCACGAGCACGCATAGTGCAGGTTTAGAATTAAAAATTTATGTCACCCCCGACGGCATGTAGCGCCAAGTGGTTGCGTATGCAGTAATTACGATACCCTTCTTGGTAGACTGTGAAAATTTGAACTGGATACAAATGCGTTTAAGTAAGGAAAAACTTTTTTTCTAATGCACGAGCACGCATAGTGCAGGTTTAGAATTAAAAATTTATGTCACCCCCGACGGCATGTAGCGCCAAGTGGTTGCGTATGCAGTAATTACGATACCCTTCTTGGTAGACTGTGAAAATTTGAACTGGATACAAATGCGTTTAAGTAATGAAAAACTTTTTTTCTTATGCACGAGCACGCATAGTGCAGGTTTAGAATTAAAAATTTATAAGTCACCCCCGACGGCATGTAGCGCCAAGTGGTTGCTTATGCAGTAATTACGATACCCTTCTTGGTAGACTGTGAAAATTTGAACTGGATACAAATGCGTTTAAGTAAGGAAAAACTTTTTTTCTAATGCACGAGCACGCATAGTGCAGGTTTAGAATTAAAAATTTATAAGTCACCCCCGACGCCATGTAGCGCCAAGTGGTTGCGTATGCAGTAATTACGATACCCTTCTTGGTAGACTGTGAAAATTTGAACTGGATACAAATGCGTTTAAGTAAGGAAAAACTTTTTTTCTAATGCACGTGCACGCATAGTGCAGGTTTAGAATTAAAAATTTATAAGTCACCCCCGACGGCATGTAGCGCCAAGTGGTTGCTTATGCAGTAATTACGATACCCTTCTTGGTAGACTGTGAAAATTTGAACTGGATACAAATGCGTTTAAGTAAGGAAAAACTTTTTTTCTAATGCACGAGCACGCATAGTGCAGGTTTAGAATTAAAAATTTATGTCACCCCCGACGGCATGTAGCGCCAAGTGGTTGCGTATGCAGTAATTACGATACCCTTCTTGGTAGACTGTGAAAATTTGAACTGGATATAAATGCGTTTAAGTAAGGAAAAACTTTTTTTCTTATGCACGAGCACGCATAGTGCAGGATTAGAATTAAAAATTTATAAGTCACCCCCGACGGCATGTAGCGCCAAGTGGTTGCTTATACAGTAATTACGATACCCTTCTTGGTAGACTGTGAAAATTTGAACTGGATACAAATGCATTTAAGTAAGGAAAAACTTTTTTTCTAATGCACGTGCACGCATAGTGCAGGTTTAAAATTAAAAATTTATGTCACCCCCGACGGCATGTAGCGCCAAGTGGTTGCGTATGCAGTAATTACGATACCCTTCTTGGTGGACTGTGAAAATTTGAACTGGATACAAATGCGTTTAAGGTAGGAAAAACTTTTTTCTAATGCACGTGCACGCATAGTGCAGGTTTAGAATTAAAAATTTATGTCACCCCCGACGGCATGTAGCGCCAAGTGGTTGCGTATGCAGTAATTACGATACCCTTCTTGGTAGACTGTGAAAATTTGAACTGGATACAAATGCGTTTAAGTAAGGAAAAACTTTTTTTCTAATGCACGAGCACGCATAGTGCAGGTTTAGAATTAATAATTTATAAGTTACCCCCAACGGCATGTAGCGCCAATTGGTTGTGTATGCAGTAATTACGATATCCTTCTTGGTAGACTGTGAAAATTTGAACTGGATACAAATACGTTTAAGTAAGGAAAAACTTTTTTCTAATGCACGAGCACGCATAGTGCAGGTTTAGAATTAAAAATTTATAAGTCACCCCCGACGGCATGTAGCGCCAAGTGGTTGCTTATGCAGTAATTACGATACCGTTCTTGGTAGACAGTGAAAATTTGAACTGGATACAAATGCGTTTAAGTAAGGAAAAACTTTTTTTCTAATGCACGAGCACGCATAGTGCAGGTATAGAATTAAAAATTTATAAGTCACCCCCGACGGCATGTAGCGCCAAGTGGTTGCTTATGCAGTAATTACGATACCCTTCTTGGTAGACTGTGAAAATTTGAACTGGATACAAATGCGTTTAAGTAAGGAAAAACTTTTTTTCTAATGCACGAGCACGCATAGTGCAGGTTTAGAATTAAAAATTTATAAGTCACCCCCGACGGCATGTAGCGCCAAGTGGTTGCTTATGCAGTAATTACGATACTCTTCTTGGTAGACTGTGAAAATTTGAACAGGATACAAATGCGTTTAAGTAAGGAAAAACTTTTTTTCTAATGCACGAGCACGCATAGTGCAGGTTTAGAATTAAAAATTTATGTCACGCCCGACGGCATGTAGCGCCAAGTGGTTGCGTATGCAGTAATTACAATACCCTTCTTGGTAGACTGTGAAAATTTGAACTGGATACAAATGCGTTTAAGTAAGGAAAAACTTTTTTTCTTATGCACGAGCACGCATAGTGCAGGTTTAGAATTAAAAATTTATAAGTCACCCCCGACGGCATGTAGCGCCAAGTGGTTGCTTATGCAGTAATTACGATACCCTTCTTGGTAGACTGTGAAAATTTGAACTGGATACAAATGCGTTTAAGTAAGGACAAACTTTTTTTCTAATGCACGAGCACGCATAGTGCAGGTTTAGAATTCAAAATTTATGTCACCCCCGACGGCATGTAGCGCCAAGTGGTTGCGTATGCAGTAATTACGATACCCTTCTTGGTAGACTGTGAAAATTTGAACTGGATATAAATGCGTTTAAGTAAGGAAAAACTTTTTTCTTATGCACGAGCACGCATAGTGCAGGTTTAGAATTAAAAATTTATAAGTCACCCCCGACGGCATGTAGCGCCAAGTGGTTGCTTATACAGTAATTACGATACCCTTCTTGGTAGACTGTGAAAATTTGAACTGGATACAAATGCATTTAAGTAAGGAAAAACTTTTTTTCTAATGCACGTGCACGCATAGTGCAGGTTTAAAATTAAAAATTTATGTCACCCCCGACGGCATGTAGCGCCAAGTGGTTGCGTATGCCGTAATTACGATACCCTTCTTGGTGAACTGTGAAAATTTGAACTGGATACAAATGCGTTTAAGTAAGGAAAAACTTTTTTCTAATGCACGTGCACGCATAGTGCAGGTTTAGAATTAAAAATTTATAAGTCACCCCCGACGGCATGTAGCGCCAAGTGGTTGCTTATGTAGTAATTACGATACCCTTCTTGGTAGACTGTGAAAATTTGAACTGGATACAAATGCGTTTAAGTAAGGAAAAACTTTTTTTCTAATGCACGAGCACGCATAGTGCAGGTTTAGAATTAAAAATTTATGTCACCCCCGACGGCATGTAGCGCCAAGTGGTTGCGTATGCAGTAATAACGATACCCTTCTTGGTAGACTGTGAAAATTTGAACTGGATACAAATGCGTTTAAGTAAGGAAAAACTTTTTTTCTAATGCACGAGCACGCATAGTGCAGGTTTAGAATTAATAATTTATAAGTTACCCCCAACGGCATGTAGCGCCAATTGGTTGTGTATGCAGTAATTACGATATCCTTCTTGGTAGACTGTGAAAATTTGAACTGGATACAAATACGTTTAAGTAAGGAAAAACTTTTTTCTAATGCACGAGCACGCATAGTGCAGGTTTAGAATTAAAAATTTATGTCACCCCCGACGGCATGTAGCGCCAAGTGGTTGCGTATGCCGTAATTACGATACTCTTCTTGGTAGACTGTGAAAATTTGAACAGGATACAAATGCGTTTAAGTAAGGAAAAACTTTTTTTCTAATGCACGAGCACGCATAGTGCAGGTTTAGAATTAAAAATTTATGTCACGCCCGACGGCATGTAGCGCCAAGTGGTTGCGTATGCAGTAATTACGATACCCTTCTTGGTAGACTGTGAAAATTTGAACTGGATACAAATGCGTTTAAGTAAGGAAAAACTTTTTTTCTTATGCACGAGCACGCATAGTGCAGGTTTAGAATTAAAAATTTATAAGTCACCCCCGACGGCATGTAGGCCAAGTGGTTGCTTATGCAGTAATTACGATACCCTTCTTGGTAGACCGTGAAAATCTGAACTGGATACAAATGCGTTTAAGTAAGGAAAAACTTTTTTTCTAATGCACGAGCACGCATAGTGCAGGTTTAGAATTAAAAATTTATGTCACCCCCGACGGCATGTAGCGCCAAGTGGTTGCTTATGTAGTAATTACGATACCCTTCTTGGTAGACAGTGAAAATTTGAACTGGATACAAATGCGTTTAAGTAAGGAAAAACTTTTTTTCTTATGCACGAGCACGCATAGTGCAGGTTTAGAATTAAAAATTTATAAGTCACCCCCGACGGCATGTAGCGCCAACTGGTTGCTAATGCAGTAATTACGATACCCTTCTTGGTAGACTGTGAAAATTTGAACTGGATACAAATGCGTTTAAGTAAGGAAAAACTTTTTTTCTAATGCACGAGCACGCATAGTGCAGGTTTAGAATTAATAATTTATAAGTTACCCCCAACGGCATGTAGCGCCAATTGGTTGTGTATGCAGTAATTACGATATCCTTCTTGGTAGACTGTGAAAATTTGAACTGGATACAAATACGTTTAAGTAAGGAAAAACTTTTTTCTAATGCACGAGCACGCATAGTGCAGGTTTAGAATTAAAAATTTATAAGTCACCCCCGACGGCATGTAGCGCCAAGTGGTTGCTTATGCAGTAATTACGATACCGTTCTTGGTAGACAGTGAAAATTTGAACTGGATACAAATGCGTTTAAGTAAGGAAAAACTTTTTTTCTAATGCACGAGCACGCATAGTGCAGGTATAGAATTAAAAATTTATAAGTCACCCCCGACGGCGTGTAGCGCCAAGTGGTTGCTTATGCAGTAATTACGATACCCTTCTTGGTAGGCTGTGAAAATTTGAACTGGATACAAATGCGTTTAAGTAAGGAAAAACTTTTTTTCTAATGCACGAGCACGCATAGTGCAGGTTTAGAATTAAAAATTTATAAGTCACCCCCGACGGCATGTAGGCCAAGTGGTTGCTTATGCAGTAATTACGATACCCTTCTTGGTAGACCGTGAAAATCTGAACTGGATACAAATGCGTTTAAGTAAGGAAAAACTTTTTTCTAATGCACGAGCACGCATAGTGCAGGTTTAGAATTAAAAATTTATGTCACCCCCGACGGCATGTAGCGCCAAGTGGTTGCTTATGTAGTAATTACGATACCCTTCTTGGTAGACAGTGAAAATTTGAACTGGATACAAATGCGTTTAAGTAAGGAAAAACTTTTTTTCTTATGCACGAGCACGCATAGTGCAGGTTTAGAATTAAAAATTTATAAGTCACCCCCGACGGCATGTAGCGCCAACTGGTTGCTTATGCAGTAATTACGATACCCTTCTTGGTAGACTGTGAAAATTTGAACTGGATACAAATGCGTTTAAGTAAGGAAAAACTTTTTTTCTAATGCACGAGCACGCATAGTGCAGGTTTAGAATTAAAAATTTATAAGTCACCCCCGACGGCATGTAGCGCCAAGTGGTTGCGTATGCAGTAATTACGATACCCTTCTTGGTAGACTGTGAAAATTTGAACTGGATACAAATGCGTTTAAGTAAGGAAAAACTTTTTTTCTTATGCACGAGCACGCATAGTGCAGGTTTAGAATTAAAAATTTATAAGTCACCCCCGACGGCATGTAGCGCCAAGTGGTTGCGTATGCAGTAATTATGATACCCTTCTTGGTAGACTGTGAAAATTTGAACTGGATACAAGTGCGTTTAAGTAAGGAAAAACTTTTTTTCTAATGCACGTGCACGCATAGTGCAGGTTTAGAATTAAAAATTTATAAGTCACCCCCGACGGCATGTAGCGCCAAGTGTTTGCTTATGTAGTAATTACGATACCCTTCTTGGTAGACTGTAAAAATTTGAGCTGGATACAAATGCGTTTAAGTAAGGAAAAACTTTTTTTCTAATGCACGAGCACGCATAGTGCAGGTTTAGAATTAAAAATTTATAAGTCACCCCCAACGGCATGTAGCGCCAATTGGTTGTGTATGCAGTAATTACGATACCCTTCTTGGTAGACTGTGAAAATTTGAACTGGATACAAATGCGTTTAAGTAAGGAAAAACTTTTTTTCTAATGCACGTGCACGCATAGTGCAGGTTTAGAATTAAAAATTTATAAGTCACCCCCGACGGCATGTAGCGCCAAGTGGTTGCGTATGCAGTAATTACGATACCCTTCTTGGTAGACTGTGAAAATTTGAACTGGATACAAATGCGTTTAAGTAAGGAAAAACTTTTTTTCTTATGCACGAGCACGCATAGTGCAGGTTTAGAATTAAAAATTTATAAGTCACCCCCGACGGCATGTAACGCCAAGTGGTTGCTTATGCAGTAATTACGATACCCTTCTTGGTAGACTGTGAAAATTTGAACTGGATACAAATGCGTTTAAGTAAGGAAAAACTTTTTTTCTAATGCACGAGCACGCATAGTGCAGGTTTAGAATTAAAAATTTATGTCACCCCCGACGGCATGTAGCGCCAAGTGGTTGCGTATGCAGTAATTACGATACCCTTCTTGGTAGACTGTGAAAATTTGAACTGGATACAAATGCGTTTAAGTAAGGAAAAACTTTTTTTCTTATGCACGAGCACGCATAGTGCAGGTTTAGAATTAAAAATTTATAAGTCACCCCCGACGGCATGTAGCGCCAAGTGGTTGCTTATACAGTAATTACGATACCCTTCTTGGTAGACTGTGGAAATTTGAACTGGATACAAATGCATTTAAGTAAGGAAAAACTTTTTCTCTAATGCACGTGCACGCATAGTGCAGGATTAGAATTAAAAATTTATGTCACCCCCGACAGCATGTAGCGCCAAGTGGTTGCATATGCAGTAATTACGATACCCTTCTTGGTAGACTGTGAAAATTTGAACTGGATACAAATGCGTTTAAGTAAGGAAAAACTTTTTTTCTTATGCACGAGCACGCATAGTGCAGGTTTAGAATTAAAAATTTATAAGTCACCCCCGACGGCATGTAGCGCCAAGTGGTTGCTTATACAGTAATTACGATACCCTTCTTGGTAGACTGTGGAAATTTGAACTGGATACAAATGCATTTAAGTAAGGAAAAACTTTTTCTCTAATGCACGTGCACGCATAGTGCAGGATTAGAATTAAAAATTTATGTCACCCCCGACAGCATGTAGCGCCAAGTGGTTGCATATGCAGTAATTACGATACCCTTCTTGGTAGACTGTGAAAATTTGAACTGGATACAAATGCGTTTAAGTAAGGAAAAACTTTTTTTCTAATGCACGTGCACGCATAGTGCAGGTTTAGAATTAAAAATTTATAAGTCACCCCCGACGGCATGTAGCGCCAAGTGGTTGCTTATGTAGTAATTACGATACCCTTCTTGGTAGACTGTGAAAATTTGAACTGGATACAAATGCGTTTAAGTAAGGAAAAACTTTTTTTCTAATGCACGAGCACGCATAGTGCAGGTTTAGAATTAAAAATTTATGTCATCCCCGACGGCATGTAGCGCCAAGTGGTTGCGTATGCAGTAATTACGATACCCTTCTTGGTAGACTGTGAAAATTTGAACTGGATACAAATGCGTTTAAGTAAGGAAAAACTTTTTTTCTAATGCACGAGCACGCATAGTGCAGGTTTAGAATTAAAAATTTATAAGTCACCCCCGACGGCATGTAGCGCCAAGTGGTTGCTTATGCAGTAATTACGATACCCTTCTTGGTACACAGTGAAAATTTGAACTGGATACAAATGCGTTTAAGTAAGGAAAAACTTTTTTTCTAATGCACGAGCACGCATAGTGCAGGTTTAGAATTAAAAATTTATAAGTCACCCCCGACGGCATGTAGCGCCAAGTGGTTGATTATGCAGTAATTACGATACCCTTCTTGGTACACAGTGAAAATTTGAACTGGATACAAATGCGTTTAAGTAAGGAAAAACTTTTTTTCTAATGCACGAGCACGCATAGTGCAGGTTTAGAATTAAAAATTTATAAGTCACCCCCGACGGCATGTAGCGCCAAGTGGTTGCTTATGCAGTAATTACGATACCCTTCTTGGTACACAGTGAAAATTTGAACTGGATACAAATGCGTTTAAGTAAGGAAAAACTTTTTTTCTAATGCACGAGCACGCATAGTGCAGGTTTAGAATTAAAAATTTATAAGTCACCCCCGACGGCATGTAGCGCCAAGTGGTTGCTTATGCAGTAATTACGATACCCTTCTTGGTACACAGTGAAAATTTGAACTGGATACAAATGCGTTTAAGTAAGGAAAAACTTTTTTTCTAATGCACGAGCACGCATAGTGCAGGTTTAGAATTAAAAATTTATAAGTCACCCCCGACGGCATGTAGCGCCAAGTGGTTGCTTATACAGTAATTACGATACCCTTCTTGGTAGACTGTGGAAATTTGAACTGGATACAAATGCATTTAAGTAAGGAAAAACTTTTTCTCTAATGCACGTGCACGCATAGTGCAGGATTAGAATTAAAAATTTATGTCACCCCCGACAGCATGTAGCGCCAAGTGGTTGCATATGCAGTAATTACGATACCCTTCTTGGTAGACTGTGAAAATTTGAACTGGATACAAATGCGTTTAAGTAAGGAAAAACTTTTTTTCTTATGCACGAGCACGCATAGTGCAGGTTTAGAATTAAAAATTTATAAGTCACCCCCGACGGCATGTAGCGCCAAGTGGTTGCTTATACAGTAATTACGATACCCTTCTTGGTAGACTGTGGAAATTTGAACTGGATACAAATGCATTTAAGTAAGGAAAAACTTTTTCTCTAATGCACGTGCACGCATAGTGCAGGATTAGAATTAAAAATTTATGTCACCCCCGACAGCATGTAGCGCCAAGTGGTTGCATATGCAGTAATTACGATACCCTTCTTGGTAGACTGTGAAAATTTGAACTGGATACAAATGCGTTTAAGTAAGGAAAAACTTTTTTTCTTATGCACGAGCACGCATAGTGCAGGTTTAGAATTAAAAATTTATAAGTCACCCCCGACGGCATGTAGCGCCAAGTGGTTGCTTATACAGTAATTACGATACCCTTCTTGGTAGACTGTGAAAATTTGAAATGGATACAAATGCGTTTAAGTAAGGAAAAACTTTTTTTCTTATGCACGAGCACGCATAGTGCAGGTTTAGAATTAAAAATTTATAAGTCACCCCCGACGGCATGTAGCGCCAAGTGGTTGCTTATACAGTAATTACGATACCCTTCTTGGTAGACTGTGGAAATTTGAACTGGATACAAATGCATTTAAGTAAGGAAAAACTTTTTCTCTAATGCACGTGCACGCATAGTGCAGGATTAGAATTAAAAATTTATGTCACCCCCGACAGCATGTAGCGCCAAGTGGTTGCATATGCAGTAATTACGATACCCTTCTTGGTAGACTGTGAAAATTTGAACTGGATACAAATGCGTTTAAGTAAGGAAAAACTTTTTTTCTAATGCACGAGCACGCATAGTGCAGGTTTAGAATTAAAAATTTATGTCACCCCCGACGGCATGTAGCGCCAAGTGGTTGCGTATGCAGTAATTACGATACCCTTCTTGGTAGACTGTGAAAATTTGAACTGGATACAAATGCGTTTAAGTAAGGAAAAACTTTTTTTCTTATGCACGAGCACGCATAGTGCAGGTTTAGAATTAAAAATTTATAAGTCACCCCCGACGGCATGTAGCGCCAAGTGGTTGCTTATACAGTAATTACGATACCCTTCTTGGTAGACTGTGGAAATTTGAACTGGATACAAATGCATTTAAGTAAGGAAAAACTTTTTCTCTAATGCACGTGCACGCATAGTGCAGGATTAGAATTAAAAATTTATGTCACCCCCGACAGCATGTAGCGCCAAGTGGTTGCATATGCAGTAATTACGATACCCTTCTTGGTAGACTGTGAAAATTTGAACTGGATACAAATGCGTTTAAGTAAGGAAAAACTTTTTTTCTTATGCACGAGCACGCATAGTGCAGGTTTAGAATTAAAAATTTATAAGTCACCCCCGACGGCATGTAGCGCCAAGTGGTTGCTTATACAGTAATTACGATACCCTTCTTGGTAGACTGTGGAAATTTGAACTGGATACAAATGCATTTAAGTAAGGAAAAACTTTTTCTCTAATGCACGTGCACGCATAGTGCAGGATTAGAATTAAAAATTTATGTCACCCCCGACAGCATGTAGCGCCAAGTGGTTGCATATGCAGTAATTACGATACCCTTCTTGGTAGACTGTGAAAATTTGAACTGGATACAAATGCGTTTAAGTAAGGAAAAACTTTTTTTCTAATGCACGTGCACGCATAGTGCAGGTTTAGAATTAAAAATTTATAAGTCACCCCCGACGGCATGTAGCGCCAAGTGGTTGCTTATGTAGTAATTACGATACCCTTCTTGGTAGACTGTGAAAATTTGAACTGGATACAAATGCGTTTAAGTAAGGAAAAACTTTTTTTCTAATGCACGAGCACGCATAGTGCAGGTTTAGAATTAAAAATTTATGTCATCCCCGACGGCATGTAGCGCCAAGTGGTTGCGTATGCAGTAATTACGATACCCTTCTTGGTAGACTGTGAAAATTTGAACTGGATACAAATGCGTTTAAGTAAGGAAAAACTTTTTTTCTAATGCACGAGCACGCATAGTGCAGGTTTAGAATTAAAAATTTATAAGTCACCCCCGACGGCATGTAGCGCCAAGTGGTTGCTTATGCAGTAATTACGATACCCTTCTTGGTACACAGTGAAAATTTGAACTGGATACAAATGCGTTTAAGTAAGGAAAAACTTTTTTTCTAATGCACGAGCACGCATAGTGCAGGTTTAGAATTAAAAATTTATAAGTCACCCCCGACGGCATGTAGCGCCAAGTGGTTGATTATGCAGTAATTACGATACCCTTCTTGGTACACAGTGAAAATTTGAACTGGATACAAATGCGTTTAAGTAAGGAAAAACTTTTTTTCTAATGCACGAGCACGCATAGTGCAGGTTTAGAATTAAAAATTTATAAGTCACCCCCGACGGCATGTAGCGCCAAGTGGTTGCTTATGCAGTAATTACGATACCCTTCTTGGTACACAGTGAAAATTTGAACTGGATACAAATGCGTTTAAGTAAGGAAAAACTTTTTTTCTAATGCACGAGCACGCATAGTGCAGGTTTAGAATTAAAAATTTATAAGTCACCCCCGACGGCATGTAGCGCCAAGTGGTTGCTTATGCAGTAATTACGATACCCTTCTTGGTACACAGTGAAAATTTGAACTGGATACAAATGCGTTTAAGTAAGGAAAAACTTTTTTTCTAATGCACGAGCACGCATAGTGCAGGTTTAGAATTAAAAATTTATAAGTCACCCCCGACGGCATGTAGCGCCAAGTGGTTGCTTATACAGTAATTACGATACCCTTCTTGGTAGACTGTGGAAATTTGAACTGGATACAAATGCATTTAAGTAAGGAAAAACTTTTTCTCTAATGCACGTGCACGCATAGTGCAGGATTAGAATTAAAAATTTATGTCACCCCCGACAGCATGTAGCGCCAAGTGGTTGCATATGCAGTAATTACGATACCCTTCTTGGTAGACTGTGAAAATTTGAACTGGATACAAATACGTTTAAGTAAGGAAAAACTTTTTTTCTTATGCACGAGCACGCATAGTGCAGGTTTAGAATTAAAAATTTATAAGTCACCCCCGACGGCATGTAGCGCCAAGTGGTTGCTTATACAGTAATTACGATACCCTTCTTGGTAGACTGTGGAAATTTGAACTGGATACAAATGCATTTAAGTAAGGAAAAACTTTTTCTCTAATGCACGTGCACGCATAGTGCAGGATTAGAATTAAAAATTTATGTCACCCCCGACAGCATGTAGCGCCAAGTGGTTGCATATGCAGTAATTACGATACCCTTCTTGGTAGACTGTGAAAATTTGAACTGGATACAAATGCGTTTAAGTAAGGAAAAACTTTTTTTCTTATGCACGAGCACGCATAGTGCAGGTTTAGAATTAAAAATTTATAAGTCACCCCCGACGGCATGTAGCGCCAAGTGGTTGCTTATACAGTAATTACGATACCCTTCTTGGTAGACTGTGAAAATTTGAACTGGATACAAATGCGTTTAAGTAAGGAAAAACTTTTTTTCTTATGCACGAGCACGCATAGTGCAGGTTTAGAATTAAAAATTTATAAGTCACCCCCGACGGCATGTAGCGCCAAGTGGTTGCTTATACAGTAATTACGATACCCTTCTTGGTAGACTGTGGAAATTTGAACTGGATACAAATGCATTTAAGTAAGGAAAAACTTTTTCTCTAATGCACGTGCACGCATAGTGCAGGATTAGAATTAAAAATTTATGTCACCCCCGACAGCATGTAGCGCCAAGTGGTTGCATATGCAGTAATTACGATACCCTTCTTGGTAGACTGTGAAAATTTGAACTGGATACAAATGCGTTTAAGTAAGGAAAAACTTTTTTTCTAATGCACGTGCACGCATAGTGCAGGTTTAGAATTAAAAATTTATAAGTCACCCCCGACGGCATGTAGCGCCAAGTGGTTGCTTATGTAGTAATTACGATACCCTTCTTGGTAGACTGTGAAAATTTGAACTGGATACAAATGCGTTTAAGTAAGGAAAAACTTTTTTTCTAATGCACGAGCACGCATAGTGCAGGTTTAGAATTAAAAATTTATGTCATCCCCGACGGCATGTAGCGCCAAGTGGTTGCGTATGCAGTAATTACGATACCCTTTGTTAAGTTAAGTTCGAAGGACCAAGTCGCTAATGGACTAATTGTATGTTGTTATTTGCAATAATCGCGAGTGGACTGTATTATTAAATTTGTTTGAGGTATCACAAGCAAAAGCAAGAGTACTGACCTTGACTTAAGGAGACTTTAAAAAAAAGGGGCAGGGACTTGGGATCTAATGACAGGAAACAGGAATGGGAATCGCTGGATGCGTCTTGAAGCGGTGACGAAACAGGAGTAGGAGACGCTGGTTGCGTCTCAAAGCGGTGATGGGTTCGGATGCGTGAGGAGATGGACACGCTGCGCTTGCATGTGCGCAACGGCAGTAGGGATCTAGTTGAGACGGCTGAATGCCGCTATTCTGGTTGATGATGCGTTGCGCTTGAGGGCACGCAACAGTAGTGGAGATCTGGTTGAAACGGCAATCCTTTGCTGTCCTGGTCGATGCTCGTTCTGGCTCGACTTGAAGACGATTGCCGTTGTCCTGGTCGACGCTCAAATTAGCTCGACTTGAAGACAGGGTTTGAGCTCAAATGGCCCACTGCTGGCGAATACAATACTATTCACAAGCACGAATAAACACTTACACTTTCACTATTTCTGAAAGGAAAAGATCCCCACTAGACAATTAAACGACGATATTCAATCAATAATATTTAATTATTCAAATTTAAGATTATAAGGTGGAATTCAAAGCCAAGATGCAAAAATTAATAATGAATTTTTGATTTTTTAAAGAAAGATTCAGAGAGAATGAAAAACACGAGTGAACCCTCACTTGGTTCGTCACCGACTTTTTTGTTTATATATTTTTTTTTTCATCGTTAAGGGTTTTTAATTGTTGCATCTTTTCTTCTTTACAGATGACTATGATTACAAAATATGAATACAGAGTTGACTTGGTTTTTTAAACAATAATAATAACATTTTTATAATCGTCAGTAACTCTGATCTTGCTTGTCACACCTCATAACAAACTTAACATATTCCCGGGCACAAGAAATTTGCGTGGTGCATAATAATTAATTCGATTTGGCGAAAAAATGCACTGCAACTAACAATTGCTTGGAAAAAACAAGTACGAACAGAAAAAACAAAAAATAATCAACTCGACAGAAACATCGAGTGACAGTTAACAAGTGACATTATGTCTATCTGACAATATGTCAGAGTGGCATAATGTCAAAATGACATTTTGTGTCAAAGTGACATTTTTACAAATTAACAAAACAACAATAATGAAAATTGACGACAATTAAGCTATCTATTGAGTTGGTAGTGGACATAATTTATTAATTGGGCGTTTGATTACACCGTTTTCTGTTTTTACCAACGCGACGCGAGCTATTTTGTCGTTTCCAAAGTATAATTTAGTGATAATTCCTAATGGCCATTCTAATGGTGGTAATCGAATTTCTTTAATTATGACTACCTGCCCAATTTTTACTGTGTTAGTTGATGTTAGCCATTTTTGGCGTATCTGTAGAGAAGTTAAATACTCTAATTGCCATTTTTCCCAATATGATTTTATTAGTGAGTCTAGTAAATATTTGCGATGTACCAAAGTGGATTTGGATTTGAGTGGTTCAGCTATAGGCAATCGTTTTAATGGGGTTTGAAGCAGAAAATGGGCCGGTGTTAATAACTCTGGATTGAGTTCTGCACCTTGTACACATAGAGGACGAGAATTTAAAACTGCTTCTATTTGTGTTAAGAGCGTTATCAGTTCTTCGTAGCTTAATAATTGTTTACCTATGACTCTGAATAAGTGTTTCTTACAGCTTTTTATTACAGATTCCCAAATCCCTGCGAAGTTAGCACTGTATGGCGGGATTGTTTTCCACTCTATTCCATTCATTGCTAATTCGTTGGATAATGTTTTATGAAATGTAGTCGACTGCACAAAATTATACAGTTCATTAAACTTGTTTCGAGCCCCTATGAAAGTAGTGCTATTATCGGAATATAAATGTGAAACGGGGCCTCTCCTTGATACAAATCTTTTAAACGCGTTAATAAACGAATTTACTGTTAGATCTGAAACCAATTCAATATGAACAGCCTTTATAGTTAGACAAATGAAAATGCAAATGTATGCCTTTTTTGCGTGTTGGCCTTTATGTCTTGATTTTATGAATTTAATTGGGCCTGCATAATCTACACCTGTGTAAACAAATGGCTTTGAAACAGTTACTCGATAATCCGGTAAATCCCCCATCTTAGGTTGTGTGCTAATCGGTCTTGCCTTAAAACATTTATTACATTTGTATAAATTTCGTTTGATTGCATTTCTACCGGCAATAATCCAATATTTCTGACGAATTATTGCTAGTAACAAATCTGTTCCCGCATGACAATTTGAAATATGATAATAACCTATAATTAATTCGACTATGTGATCAGATTTTGGCAGCAAAATTGGATGTTTAACTTCAAATGGCAATGTTGCATTGAATAATCTTCCGCCAACTCTTAATATTCCGTTTTCGTCTACAAATGGGGAAAGTTTTAATATTTGTTTGTTTTTTATTGACCGATTATTTCCCTCTTGAAGCGTTTTTATTATTTCATAGAAGTATACAAATTGTACAGCCCTTAAAATATATATTTCTGCTATGGCTAAGTTTGACGCGGATATGTAACCTTTGAAAAGTAATTTTTTGCCAAACTTTAAAATGTAACTTGTTACCCTTAACAATTTGCTCCAAGAGGATATATTTTGTGCCAAAGTGTATAAAATGGGATAATGAATCACAGATGCAGTGGTATTAAATGTTTTCGAATTAATTTCCGGTAATTGGTCAACAGACAAAGTATTTAATTGATGAATAGGCCAATTTTCGATTGTTGACTGTAACCAATCGGGGCCATTCCACCATAAATTACATGTAATTAATTGGGCTGGGAGCATCCCTCTAGATATTAAATCGCTAGGGTTTTCTTTCCCTGCCACATAATAAAAACAACTTGGATCTAAATTTTCTTGTATTTGCGCAACTCTGTTGCTTACAAATGTTGTCCATCTATGCGGAGATGATTTTATCCATGATAATGTGATCATAGAATCAGAAAAAGCATATATTTTATCAATTGGGTATTTTTTAATTATATAATCTTTAACATGTTTTACAAGTTTTGCCATAAGAAGAGCAGCACACAATTCGAGCCTGGCTAAAGTGATTATTTTCATAGGAGCTACCTTGGATTTTGAACATAATAGTCTAATTGTGACATTATTTAAATTTACTACTTGAAGATAGATGACGCAACCATACGCCTTTGTACTAGCATCGCAAAAGGCAACCAGGTTTACTCGGCAGCCTTCCGAAATGCCTATATGTCTAGGGACCGACAATTTCTCTAAACAGTTGAATTCTGCGATCAATTTGCAAAAATTCGAGGTTATGTTTTTGGGTGGTATGTCATCCCAATCAACGCCGGCTTGCCATAACTCCTTTATTAATAATTTGGCATATAATATTACAGGTGAGACTAATCCAAGCACGTCAAATAATCTGGCAACTGTTGACAATATAATTCTTTTTGTGCAGTGTGCTGTGTCAAAGTTTGACGTTTGGAATGTGAAAGTGTCAGTGTTAGGATTCCAAGATATTCCTAAAATCTTTAAGTTTTCTCCCTTTGACAAGTCTATACTGGTTTTGTGTGAGGTTGGTAAACTCTCAATGAGTGATGTATTGTTACTCGCCCATTTTATCAAATCGAAACCTCCAGCTGACATTAAATTAATTAAATCCGTTATAAGACTACTAGCTTCAGTTGAATTTATAACAAATACGACTAAGTCGTCCATATATAATTCAGTCTTTGCCCGATTTGTCACATTTGGATAATTTTTACTTTCGTCTTCCGCTAATTGTCGGATAGTTCGCATTGCTAAGTAAGGGCTAGATTTTATTCCAAAACAAACACAATTAAATTGAAAAGTTTTTATCGCTTCAGAGGTGTCAAATCTATAAAGAATTTTCTGATATTTTCTATGTTGTTCTGACACTAATACTTGTAAATACATCTGTTTTATGTCAGTTGTCAAGGCTATGGGAAATAATCTAAAATTTAACAATAAATTAAATAAATCTGCTTGCAAATTTGGGCCAGAGTACAATAAATCATTCAGAGACAGTCCAGTATGAGTTTTAGCGCTAGCATCCAGAACTATTCTAACTTTTGTTGTAGCTTTGTCTTCGCGAATGACAGCATGATGTGGAATAAAATAGCCTTCATTATTCGTCACTTCTGACAGATAACCTTTTTGTAAATATTCATTTATTATGTCATTGTATTGACGTTGCAAATCTACTGACTGACTAAAACGTTTTTCTAAATGTAAGAGCCGACGTTCGGCTATTAAGCGAGAATTTCCCAACAAATTAGGATCTCTCTCAAATGGTAAGTTTACTATGTATCTGCCATTTTCTAAACGTTTAGTGGTTTCCGTAAATATTTTTTCACATTCAGCGTTTTCAGGACTCTTTATTGTGTGACTTGGAACTTCTTCTAGTTCCCAAAACTTGTGCAAACAAGATACTAAATTATTTTGTGCAAATGCAGAAAATGATGAAAAGGATTCAGAAGGTACAACTTTATTATTTATTTCTCCGATTAGCACATAACCTAATGTTGTATCATAGGCTACTGGTGCGGTTCCTAATCGATTCGATAGTATTAAAGAGGGATATATTTGAGCCCCTAGAATTACGTCAATTTTTCCCGGTACATTCCAGGAATTATCGGCTAAAAGAATGGATTTTAAGGACCGAAACTTTGAAGCATCTAGTTTACACGAAGGTAAATTATCAGTTATACATTCTACTACTAATGCATTTAAATTGTACTTATGAGGCGATACTCTCGATTCTATGTCAAAATTTACATACCCATAAACTGGGCGACTTGTCATCCCGATCCCCCGAATTTTTGAGTTTTCGAGCGGTGTGATCGGTAATTTTAATTTTTCACAACAATTCTTTGTTATAAGATTATTTTGTGACCCATTGTCTAATAGACATCTAATCATTAGTTTCTTTTTATTTATGTTCGTTGCATAAACTTGTGCTGTCGACAACAAAACATAACCATTATTATTTGTGGATACATGACATGAAGTGTCAATTTTCTCCGGTTCCGTTATTTGTTTGGTTGGAGATTGAGTAGAAGATGAAAAATGCAAAAATGTATGATGTTTTTTGTTACATTCCCGGCATCTATAGCGTGATGGACAGTTTTTTACTGAATGAACATTGGATAAGCAATTATAACATGCATTTTTTGATTTTATAAATCCAAATCTGTCTTGTACTGACATTTTATGGAATTTTTCGCAAAAATACAGATTGGAATGTTCCGCACTGTTGCACAAAATACAAGGTATTTTACAAGGTATTTTTTGTTTTGGTTTTTCATCTGCCGCCAAAAATGTGCGTGAATGATTCGCCACTTTTGGCGATCCCTTTACAGATGAAAAACGCTCCAAGATCTTTGCCTGATCTCTAACAAAATCTAAGAAGTTTTTGCAAGTAGGAAATTCCGTTTCGCGGAATATCGTATCAAATAGCAATACTATTTCTGGATCCACCTTTTTGGATGCGCAGTTTAATAGCACGAAATCCAGAATGTCTGGAATATTAAGTTGCTTGATAGCCTCTACGGAGGCGGAAAATTTATTGACAAACGTTGTCAAATGACTTGGGTTTTTTGAACTAAATTTTATATTGAAAATATTGTCTAAGTATTGCTTAGCCATTGTTCTTTCATCCTGGTATTGCTTTACCAGGCCGTCCCAAATAATGTCATAGTTTTCAGGTGTGGGCAATATCCCCCCTGTTATTTCTAGAGCATTGCCCGTAAGTTTGCCTATTAGATAACTAATTTTTTGTTCGTTTGAGAGCGCCTCGTTTTCATGTACATTTGATTTGAATGATTGATAAAATAACGGCCACATTTCTACTTTCCCATTAAAAGATGGCAATTCAATAGCGGGCAGTTTTTTACATTTATTTAGTGCAGTACTAGATTTTGACGGCTGCGCTTTGGGGGCCAACAAGGACAGCTCACTTCTCGTTCTTTTTATTTTTGAAAAATACATTTCTATTGTCATTAATGTATCAAAATTTGGATTAAAATTAGCATCAATAGATAGCTCAAGGTCATTTATACGAATTAAGGCATTTTTAAATTCCTCCCTTAACAAATCGACTTCTTGGGATTTGTCCAAGAAGCGTTCATTGGCGCATGTGTCCGTTGGAGTGCACTTTTTCGCGAGATCGTGTATTTTTACAATACGGGATTCGTAGCCTCTTGCTAGGGCCTTTAACGTTTTTAAATCAACTTCCATAGTACTAAAATTGACAGTGGAACATCCGGCTCGAAGGACCAAATTTTTATGTTAAGTTAAGTTCGAAGGACCAAGTCGCTAATGGACTAATTGTATGTTGTTATTTGCAATAATCGCGAGTGGACTGTATTATTAAATTTGTTTGAGGTATCACAAGCAAAAGCAAGAGTACTGACCTTGACTTAAGGAGACTTTAAAAAAAAGGGGCAGGGACTTGGGATCTAATGACAGGAAACAGGAATGGGAATCGCTGGATGCGTCTTGAAGCGGTGACGAAACAGGAGTAGGAGACGCTGGTTGCGTCTCAAAGCGGTGATGGGTTCGGATGCGTGAGGAGATGGACACGCTGCGCTTGCATGTGCGCAACGGCAGTAGGGATCTAGTTGAGACGGCTGAATGTCGCTATTCTGGTTGATGATGCGTTGCGCTTGAGGGCACGCAACAGTAGTGGAGATCTGGTTGAAACGGCAATCCTTTGCTGTCCTGGTCGATGCTCGTTCTGGCTCGACTTGAAGACGATTGCCGTTGTCCTGGTCGACGCTCAAATTAGCTCGACTTGAAGACAGGGTTTGAGCTCAAATGGCCCACTGCTGGCGAATACAATACTATTCACAAGCACGAATAAACACTTACACTTTCACTATTTCTGAAAGGAAAAGATCCCCACTAGACAATTAAACGACGATATTCAATCAATAATATTTAATTATTCAAATTTAAGATTATAAGGTGGAATTCAAAGCCAAGATGCAAAAATTAATAATGAATTTTTGATTTTTTAAAGAAAGATTCAGAGAGAATGAAAAACACGAGTGAACCCTCACTTGGTTCGTCACCGACTTTTTTGTTTATATATTTTTTTTTTCATCGTTAAGGGTTTTTAATTGTTGCATCTTTTCTTCTTTACAGATGACTATGATTACAAAATATGAATACAGAGTTGACTTGGTTTTTTAAACAATAATAATAACATTTTTATAATCGTCAGTAACTCTGATCTTGCTTGTCACACCTCATAACAAACTTAACACCCTTCTTGGTAGACTGTGAAAATTTGAACTGGATACAAATGCGTTTAAGTAAGGAAAAACTTTTTTTCTAATGCACGAGCACGCATAGTGCAGGTTTAGAATTAAAAATTTATAAGTCACCCCCGACGGCATGTAGCGCCAAGTGGTTGCTTATGCAGTAATTACGATACCCTTCTTGGTACACAGTGAAAATTTGAACTGGATACAAATGCGTTTAAGTAAGGAAAAACTTTTTTTCTAATGCACGAGCACGCATAGTGCAGGTTTAGAATTAAAAATTTATAAGTCACCCCCGACGGCATGTAGCGCCAAGTGGTTGCTTATGCAGTAATTACGATACCCTTCTTGGTACACAGTGAAAATTTGAACTGGATACAAATGCGTTTAAGTAAGGAAAAACTTTTTTTCTAATGCACGAGCACGCATAGTGCAGGTTTAGAATTAAAAATTTATAAGTCACCCCCGACGGCATGTAGCGCCAAGTGGTTGCTTATGCAGTAATTACGATACCCTTCTTGGTACACAGTGAAAATTTGAACTGGATACAAATGCGTTTAAGTAAGGAAAAACTTTTTTTCTAATGCACGAGCACGCATAGTGCAGGTTTAGAATTAAAAATTTATAAGTCACCCCCGACAGCATGTAGCGCCAAGTGGTTGCTTATGCAGTAATTACGATACCCTTCTTGGTACACAGTGAAAATTTGAACTGGATACAAATGCGTTTAAGTAAGGAAAAACTTTTTTTCTAATGCACGAGCACGCATAGTGCAGGTTTAAAATTAAAAATTTATAAGTCACCCCCGACGGCATGTAGCGCCAAGTGGTTGCTTATACAGTAATTACGATACCCTTCTTGGTAGACTGTGGAAATTTGAACTGGATACAAATGCATTTAAGTAAGGAAAAACTTTTTCTCTAATGCACGTGCACGCATAGTGCAGGATTAGAATTAAAAATTTATGTCACCCCCGACAGCATGTAGCGCCAAGTGGTTGCATATGCAGTAATTACGATACCCTTCTTGGTAGACTGTGAAAATTTGAACTGGATACAAATGCGTTTAAGTAAGGAAAAACTTTTTTTCTTATGCACGAGCACGCATAGTGCAGGTTTAGAATTAAAAATTTGTAAGTCACCCCCGACGGCATGTAGCGCCAAGTGGTTGCTTATCCAGTAATTACGATACCCTTCTTGGTAGACTGTGGAAATTTGAACTGGATACAAATGCATTTAAGTAAGGAAAAACTTTTTCTCTAATGCACGTGCACGCATAGTGCAGGATTAGAATTAAAAATTTATGTCACCCCCGACAGCATGTAGCGCCAAGTGGTTGCATATGCAGTAATTACGATACCCTTCTTGGTAGACTGTGAAAATTTGAACTGGATACAAATGCGTTTAAGTAAGGAAAAACTTTTTTTCTTATGCACGAGCACGCATAGTGCAGGTTTAGAATTAAAAATTTATAAGTCACCCCCGACGGCATGTAGCGCCAAGTGGTTGCTTATACAGTAATTACGATACCCTTCTTGGTAGACTGTGGAAATTTGAACTGGATACAAATGCATATAAGTAAGGAAAAACTTTTTCTCTAATGCACGTGCACGCATAGTGCAGGATTAGAATTAAAAATTTATGTCACCCCCGACAGCATGTAGCGCCAAGTGGTTGCATATGCAGTAATTACGATACCCTTCTTGGTAGACTGTGAAAATTTGAACTGGATACAAATGCGTTTAAGTAAGGAAAAACTTTTTTTCTTATGCACGAGCACGCATAGTGCAGGTTTAGAATTAAAAATTTGTAAGTCACCCCCGACGGCATGTTGCGCTAAGTGGTTGCTTATACAGTAATTACGATACCCTTCTTGGTAGACTGTGAAAATTTGAACTGGATACAAATGCATTTAAGTAAGGAAAAACTTTTTTTCTAATGCACGAGCACGCATAGTGCAGGTTTAGAATTAAAAATTTATGTCACCCCCGACGGCATGTAGCGCCAAGTGGTTGCATATGCAGTAATTACGATACCCTTCTTGGTAGACTGTGAAAATTTGAACTGGATACAAATGCGTTTAAGTAAGGAAAAACTTTTTTTCTAATGCACGAGCACGCATAGTGCAGGTTTAGAATTAAAAATTTATAAGTCACCCCCGACGGCATGTAGCGCCAAGTGGTTGCGTATGCAGTAATTACGATACCCTTCTTGGTAGACTGTGAAAATTTGAACTGGATACAAATGCGTTTAAGTAAGGAAAAACTTTTTTTCTAATGCACGAGCACGCATAGTGCAGGTTTAGAATTAAAAATTTATAAGTCACCCCCGACGGCATGTAGCGCCAAGTGGTTGCTTATGCAGTAATTACGATACCCTTCTTGGTACACAGTGAAAATTTGAACTGGATACAAATGCGTTTAAGTAAGGAAAAACTTTTTTTCTAATGCACGAGCACGCATAGTGCAGGTTTAGAATTAAAAATTTATAAGTCACCCCCGACGGCATGTAGCGCCAAGTGGTTGCTTATGCAGTAATTACGATACCCTTCTTGGTACACAGTGAAAATTTGAACTGGATACAAATGCGTTTAAGTAAGGAAAAACTTTTTTTTCTAATGCACGAGCACGCATAGTGCAGGTTTAGAATTAAAAATTTATAAGTCACCCCCGACGGCATGTAGCGCCAAGTGGTTGCTTATGCAGTAATTACGATACCCTTCTTGGTACACAGTGAAAATTTGAACTGGATACAAATGCGTTTAAGTAAGGAAAAACTTTTTTTCTAATGCACGAGCACGCATAGAGCAGGTTTAGAATTAAAAATTTATAAGTCACCCCCGACGGCATGTAGCGCCAAGTGGTTGCTTATGCAGTAATTACGATACCCTTCTTGGTACACAGTGAAAATTTGAACTGGATACAAATGCGTTTAAGTAAGGAAAAACTTTTTTTCTAATGCACGAGCACGCATAGTGCAGGTTTAGAATTAAAAATTTATAAGTCACCCCCGACGGCATGTAGCGCCAAGTGGTTGCTTATACAGTAATTACGATACCCTTCTTGGTAGACTGTGGAAATTTGAACTGGATACAAATGCATTTAAGTAAGGAAAAACTTTTTCTCTAATGCACGTGCACGCATAGTGCAGGATTAGAATTAAAAATTTATGTCACCCCCGTCAGCATGTAGCGCCAAGTGGTTGCATATGCAGTAATTACGATACCCTTCTTGGTAGACTGTGAAAATTTGAACTGGATACAAATGCGTTTAAGTAAGGAAAAACTTTTTTTCTTATGCACGAGCACGCATAGTGCAGGTTTAGAATTAAAAATTTATAAGTCACCCCCGACGGCATGTAGCGCCAAGTGGTTGCTTATACAGTAATTACGATACCCTTCTTGGTAGACTGTGGAAATTTGAACTGGATACAAATGCATTTAAGTAAGGAAAAACTTTTTCTCTAATGCACGTGCACGCATAGTGCAGGATTAGAATTAAAAATTTATGTCACCCCCGACAGCATGTAGCGCCAAGTGGTTGCATATGCAGTAATAACGATACCCTTCTTGGTAGACTGTGAAAATTTGAACTGGATACAAATGCGTTTAAGTAAGGAAAAACTTTTTTTCTTATGCACGAGCACGCATAGTGCAGGTTTAGAATTAAAAATTTATAAGTCACCCCCGACGGCATGTAGCGGCAAGTGGTTGCGTATGCAGTAATTACGATACCCTTCTTGGTAGACTGTGAAAATTTGAACTGGATACAAGTGCGTTTAAGTAAGGAAAAACTTTTTTTCTAATGCACGTGCACGCATAGTGCAGGTTTAGAATTAAAAATTTATAAGTCACCCCCGACGGCATGTAGCGCCAAGTGTTTGCTTATGTAGTAATTACGATGCCCTTCTTGGTAGACTGTAAAAATTTGAACTGGATACAAATGCGTTTAAGTAAGGAAAAACTTTTTTTCTAATGCACGAGCACGCATAGTGCAGGATTAGAATTAAAAATTTATGTCACCCCCGACAGCATGTAGCGCCAAGTGGTTGCATATGCAGTAATTACGATACCCTTCTTGGTAGACTGTGAAAATTTGAACTGGATACAAATGCGTTTAAGTAAGGAAAAACTTTTTTTCTTATGCACGAGCACGCATAGTGCAGGTTTAGAATTAAAAATTTATAAGTCACCCCCGACGGCATGTTGCGCCAAGTGGTTGCTTATACAGTAATTACGATACCCTTCTTGGTAGACTGTGAAAATTTGAACTGGATACAAATGCATTTAAGTAAGGAAAAACTTTTTTGCTAATGCACGTGCACGCATAGTGCACGTTTAGAATTAAAAATTTATGTCACCCCCGACGGCATGTAGCGCCAAGTGGTTGCGTATGCAGTAATTACGATACCCTTCTTGGTAGACTGTGAAAATTTGAACTGGATACAAATGCGTTTAAGTAAGGAAAAACTTTTTTTCTAATGCACGTGCACGCATAGTGCAGGTTTAGAATTAAAAATTTATAAGTCACCCCCGACGGCATGTAGGCCAAGTGGTTGCTTATGCAGTAATTACGATACCCTTCTTGGTAGACTGTGAAAATTTGAACTGGATACAAATGCATTTAAGTAAGGAAAAACTTTTTTTCTAATGCACGTGCACGCATAGTGCAGGTTTAGAATTAAAAATTTATGTCACCCCCGACGGCATGTAGCGCCAAGTGGTTGCGTATGCAGTAATTACGATACCCTTCTTGGTAGACTGTGAAAATTTGAACTGGATACAAATGCGTTTAAGTAAGGAAAAACTTTTTTTCTAATGCACGTGCACGCATAGTGCAGGTTTAGAATTAAAAATTTATAAGTCACCCCCGACGGCATGTAGCGCCAAGTGGTTGCTTATGTAGTAATAACGATACCCTTCTTGGTAGACTGTGAAAATTTGAACTGGATACAAATGCGTTTAAGTAAGGAAAAACTTTTTTTCTAATGCACGAGCACGCATAGTGCAGGTTTAGAATTAAAAATTTATGTCATCCCCGACGGCATGTAGCGCCAAGTGGTTGCGTATGCAGTAATTACGATACCCTTCTTGGTAGACTGTGAAAATTTGAGCTGGATACAAATGCGTTTAAGTAAGGAAAAACTTTTTTTCTAATGCACGAGCACGCATAGTGCAGGTTTAGAATTAAAAATTTATAAGTCACCCCCAACGGCATGTAGCGCCAATTGGTTGTGTATGCAGTAATTACGATATCCTTCTTGGTACACTGTGAAAATTTGAACTGGATACAAATGCGTTTAAGTAAGGAAAAACTTTTTTTCTAATGCACGAGCACGCATAGTGCAGGTTTAGAATTAAAAATTTATGTCATCCCCGACGGCATGTAGCGCCAAGTGGTTGCGTATGCAGTAATTACGATACCCTTCTTGGTAGACTGTGAAAATTTGAACTGGATACAAATGCGTTTAAGTTAGGAAAAACTTTTTTTCTAATGCACGAGCACGCATAGTGCAGGTTTAGAATTAAAAATTTATAAGTCACCCCCGACGGCATGTAGCGCCAAGTGGTTGCTTATGCAGTAATTACGATACCCTTCTTGGTACACAGTGAAAATTTGAACTGGATACAAGTGCGTTTAAGTAAGGAAAAACTTTTTTTCTAATGCACGTGCACGCATAGTGCAGGTTTAGAATTAAAAATTTATAAGTCACCCCCGACGGCATGTAGCGCCAAGTGTTTGCTTATGTAGTAATTACGATACCCTTCTTGGTAGACTGTAAAAATTTGAACTGGATACAAATGCGTTTAAGTAAGGAAAAACTTTTTTTCTAATGCACGAGCACGCATAGTGCAGGATTAGAATTAAAAATTTATGTCACCCCCGACAGCATGTAGCGCCAAGTGGTTGCATATGCAGTAATTACGATACCCTTCTTGGTAGACTGTGAAAATTTGAACTGGATACAAATGCATTTAAGTAAGGAAAAACTTTTTTTCTAATGCACGTGCACGCATAGTGCACGTTTAGAATTAAAAATTTATGTCACCCCCGACGGCATGTAGCGCCAAGTGGTTGCGTATGCAGTAATTACGATACCCTTCTTGGTAGACTGTGAAAATTTGAACTGGATACAAATGCGTTTAAGTAAGGAAAAACTTTTTTTCTAATGCACGTGCACGCATAGTGCAGGTTTAGAATTAAAAATTTATAAGTCACCCCCGACGGCATGTAGGCCAAGTGGTTGCTTATGCAGTAATTACGATACCCTTCTTGGTAGACTGTGAAAATTTGAACTGGATACAAATGCATTTAAGTAAGGAAAAACTTTTTTTCTAATGCACGTGCACGCATAGTGCAGGTTTAGAATTAAAAATTTATGTCACCCCCGACGGCATGTAGCGCCAAGTGGTTGCGTATGCAGTAATTACGATACCCTTCTTGGTAGACTGTGAAAATTTGAACTGGATACAAATGCGTTTAAGTAAGGAAAAACTTTTTTTCTAATGCACGTGCACGCATAGTGCAGGTTTAGAATTAAAAATTTATAAGTCACCCCCGACGGCATGTAGCGCCAAGTGGTTGCTTATGTAGTAATAACGATACCCTTCTTGGTAGACTGTGAAAATTTGAACTGGATACAAATGCGTTTAAGTAAGGAAAAACTTTTTTTCTAATGCACGAGCACGCATAGTGCAGGTTTAGAATTAAAAATTTATGTCATCCCCGACGGCATGTAGCGCCAAGTGGTTGCGTATGCAGTAATTACGATACCCTTCTTGGTAGACTGTGAAAATTTGAGCTGGATACAAATGCGTTTAAGTAAGGAAAAACTTTTTTTCTAATGCACGAGCACGCATAGTGCAGGTTTAGAATTAAAAATTTATAAGTCACCCCCAACGGCATGTAGCGCCAATTGGTTGTGTATGCAGTAATTACGATACCCTTCTTGGTAGACTGTGAAAATTTGAACTGGATACAAATGCGTTTAAGTAAGGAAAAACTTTTTTTCTAATGCACGAGCACGCATAGTGCAGGTTTAGAATTAAATATTTATAAGTCACCCCCGACGGCATGTAGGCCAAGCGGTTACTTATGCAATAATTACGATACCCTTCTTGGTAGACTGTGAAAATTTGAACTGGATACAAATGCGTTTAAGTAAGGAAAAACTTTTTTTCTAATGCACGTGCACGCATAGTGCAGGTTTAGAATTAAAAATTTATAAGTCACCCCCGACGGCTTGTAGCGCCAAGTGGTTGCTTATGTAGTAATTACGATACCCTTCTTGGTAGACTGTGAAAATTTGAACTGGATACAAATGCGTTTAAGTAAGGAAAAACTTTTTTTCTAATGCACGAGCACGCATAGTGCAGGTTTAGAATTAAAAATTTATGTCATCCCCGACGGCATGTAGCGCCAAGTGGTTGCTTATGTAGTAATTACGATACCCTTCTTGGTAGACTGTGAAAATTTGAACTGGATACAAATGCGTTTAAGTAAGGAAAAACTTTTTTTCTAATGCACGAGCACGCATAGTGCAGGTTTAGAATTAAAAATTTATGTCATCCCCGACGGCATGTAGCGCCAAGTGGTTGCGTATGCAGTAATTACGATACCCTTCTTGGTAGACTGTGAAAATTTGAACTGGATACAAATGCGTTTAAGTAAGGAAAAACTTTTTTTCTAATGCACGAGCACGCATAGTGCAGGTTTAGAATTAAAAAAATTTATAAGTCACCCCCAACGGCATGTAGCGCCAAGTGGTTGCGTATGCAGTAATTACGATACCCTTCTTGGTAGACTGTGAAAATTTGAACTGGATACAAATGCGTTTAAGTAAGGAAAAACTTTTTTTCTAATGCACGTGCACGCATAGTGCAGGTTTAGAATTAAAAATTTATAAGTCACCCCCAACGGCATGTAGCGCCAATTGGTTGTGTATGCAGTAATTACGATACCCTTCTTGGTAGACTGTGAAAATTTGAACTGGATACAAATGCGTTTAAGTAAGGAAAAACTTTTTTTCTAATGCACGTGCACGCATAGTGCAGGTTTAGAATTAAAAATTTATAAGTCACCCCCGACGGCATGTAGCGCCAAGTGGTTGCTTATGCAGTAATTACGATACTCTTCTTGGTAGACTGTGAAAATTTGAACAGGATACAAATGCGTTTAAGTAAGGAAAAACTTTTTTTCTAATGCACGAGCACGCATAGTGCAGGTTTAGAATTAAAAATTTATGTCACGCCCGACGGCATGTAGCGCCAAGTGGTTGCGTATGCAGTAATTACGATACCCTTCTTGGTAGACTGTGAAAATTTGAACTGGATACAAATGCGTTTAAGTAAGGAAAAACTTTTTTTCTTATGCACGAGCACGCATAGTGCAGGTTTAGAATTAAAAATTTATAAGTCACCCCCGACGGCATGTAGGCCAAGTGGTTGCTTATGCAGTAATTACGATACCCTTCTTGGTAGACTGTGAAAATTTGAACTGGATACAAATGCATTTAAGTAAGGAAAAACTTTTTTTCTAATGCACGTGCACGCATAGTGCAGGTTTAGAATTAAAAATTTATGTCACCCCCGACGGCATGTAGCGCCAAGTGGTTGCGTATGCAGTAATTACGATACCCTTCTTGGTAGACTGTGAAAATTTGAACTGGATACAAATGCGTTTAAGTAAGGAAAAACTTTTTTTCTAATGCACGTGCACGCATAGTGCAGGTTTAGAATTAAAAATTTATAAGTCACCCCCGACGGCATGTAGCGCCAAGTGGTTGCTTATGTAGTAATAACGATACCCTTCTTGGTAGACTGTGAAAATTTGAACTGGATACAAATGCGTTTAAGTAAGGAAAAACTTTTTTTCTAATGCACGAGCACGCATAGTGCAGGTTTAGAATTAAAAATTTATGTCATCCCCGACGGCATGTAGCGCCAAGTGGTTGCGTATGCAGTAATTACGATACCCTTCTTGGTAGACTGTGAAAATTTGAGCTGGATACAAATGCGTTTAAGTAAGGAAAAACTTTTTTTCTAATGCACGAGCACGCATAGTGCAGGTTTAGAAATAAAAATTTATAAGTCACCCCCAACGGCATGTAGCGCCAATTGGTTGTGTATGCAGTAATTACGATACCCTTCTTGGTAGACTGTGAAAATTTGAACTGGATACAAATGCGTTTAAGTAAGGAAAAACTTTTTTTCTAATGCACGAGCACGCATAGTGCAGGTTTAGAATTAAAAATTTATAAGTCACCCCCGACGGCATGTAGCGCCAAGTGGTTGCGTATGCAGTAATTACGATACCCTTCTTGGTAGACTGTGAAAATTTGAACTGGATACAAGTGCGTTTAATTAAGGAAAAACTTTTTTTCTAATGCACGTGCACGCATAGTGCAGGTTTAGAATTAAAAATTTATAAGTCACCCCCGACGGCATGTAGCGCCAAGTGTTTGCTTATGTAGTAACTACGATACCCTTCTTGGTAGACTGTAAAAATTTGAACTGGATACAAATGCGTTTAAGTAAGGAAAAACTTTTTTCTAATGCACGAGCACGCATAGTGCAGGTTTAGAATTAAAAATTTATGTCACCCCCGACGGCATGTAGCGCCAAGTGGTTGCGTATGCAGTAATTACGATACCCTTCTTGGTAGACTGTGAAAATTTGAGCTGGATACAAATGCGTTTAAGTAAGGAAAAACTTTTTTTCTAATGCACGAGCACGCATAGTGCAGGTTTAGAATTAAAAATTTATAAGTCACCCCCAACGGCATGTAGCGCCAATTGGTTGTGTATGCAGTAATTACGATACCCTTCTTGGTAGACTGTGAAAATTTGAACTGGATACAAATGCGTTTAAGTAAGGAAAAACTTTTTTTCTAATGCACGAGCACGCATAGTGCAGGTTTAGAATTAAAAATTTATGTCATCCCCGACGGCATGTAGCGCCAAGTGGTTGCGTATGCAGTAATTACGATACCCTTCTTGGTAGACTGTGAAAATTTGAACTGGATACAAATGCGTTTAAGTAAGGAAAAACTTTTTTTCTAATGCACGAGCACGCATAGTGCAGGTTTAGAATTAAAAAAATTTATAAGTCACCCCCAACGGCATGTAGCGCCAATTGGTTGTGTATGCAGTAATTACGATATCCTTCTTGGTAGACTGTGAAAATTTGAACTGGATACAAATGCGTTTAAGTAAGGAAAAACTTTTTTTCTAATGCACGAGCACGCATAGTGCAGGTTTAGAATTAAAAATTTATAAGTCACCCCCGACGGCATGTAGCGCCAAGTGGTTGCTTATGCAGTAATTACGATACCCTTCTTGGTAGACAGTGAAAATTTGAACTGGATACAAATGCGTTTAAGTAAGGAAAAACTTTTTTTCTAATGCACGAGCACGCATAGTGCAGGTTTAGAATTAAAGATTTATAAGTCACCCCCGACGGCATGTAGCGCCAAGTGGTTGCTTATGCAGTAATTACGATACCCTTCTTGGTAGACTGTGAAAATTTGAACTGGATACAAATGCGTTTAAGTAAGGAAAAACTTTTTTTCTAATGCACGAGCACGCATAGTGCAGGTTTAGAATTAAAAATTTATAAGTCACCCCCGACGGCATGTAGGCCAAGTGGTTGCTTATGCAGTAATTACGATACCCTTCTTGGTAGACCGTGAAAATTTGAACTGGATACAAATGCGTTTAAGTAAGGAAAAACTTTTTTTCTTATGCACGAGCACGCATAGTGCAGGTTTAGAATTAAAAATTTATAAGTCACCCCCGACGGCATGTAGCGCCAAGTGGTTGCTTATGCAGTAATTACGATACCCTTCTTGGTAGACTGTGAAAATTTGAACTGGATACAAATGCGTTTAAGTAAGGAAAAACTTTTTTTCTTATGCACGAGCACGCATAGTGCAGGTTTAGAATTAAAAATTTATAAGTCACCCCCGACGGCATGTAGCGCCAAGTGGTTGCGTATGCAGTAATTACGATACCCTTCTTGGTAGACTGTGAAAATTTGAACTGGATACAAATGCGTTTAAGTAAGGAAAAACTTTTTTTCTTATGCACGTGCACGCGTAGTGCAGGTTTAGAATTAAAGATTTATAAGTCACCCCCGACGGCATGTAGCGCCAAGTGGTTGCTTATGCAGTAATTACGATACCCTTCTTGGTAGACTGTGAAAATTTGAACTGGATACAAATGCGTTTAAGTAAGGAAAAACTTTTTTTCTAATGCACGAGCACGCATAGTGCAGGTTTAGAATTAAAAATTTATAAGTCACCCCCGACGGCATGTAGGCCAAGTGGTTGCTTATGCAGTAATTACGATACCCTTCTTGGTAGACCGTGAAAATTTGAACTGGATACAAATGCGTTTAAGTAAGGAAAAACTTTTTTTCTTATGCACGAGCACGCATAGTGCAGGTTTAGAATTAAAAATTTATAAGTCACCCCCGACGGCATGTAGCGCCAAGTGGTTGCTTATGCAGTAATTACGATACCCTTCTTGGTAGACTGTGAAAATTTGAACTGGATACAAATGCGTTTAAGTAAGGAAAAACTTTTTTTCTTATGCACGAGCACGCATAGTGCAGGTTTAGAATTAAAAATTTATAAGTCACCCCCGACGGCATGTAGCGCCAAGTGGTTGCGTATGCAGTAATTACGATACCCTTCTTGGTAGACTGTGAAAATTTGAACTGGATACAAATGCGTTTAAGTAAGGAAAAACTTTTTTTCTTATGCACGTGCACGCATAGTGCAGGTTTAGAATTAAAAATTTATAAGTCACCCCCGACGGCATGTAGCGCCAAGTGTTTGCTTATGTAGTAATTACGATACCCTTCTTGGTAGACTCTGAAAATTTAAACTGGATACAAATGCGTTTAAGTAAGGAAAAACTTTTTTTCTAATGCACGAGCACGCATAGTGCAGGTTTAGAATTAAAAATTTATGTCATCCCCGACGGCATGTAGCGCCAAGTGGTTGCATATGCAGTAATTACGATACCCTTCTTGGTAGACTGTGAAAATTTGAGCTGGATACAAATGCGTTTAAGTAAGGAAAAACTTTTTTTCTAATGCACGAGCACGCATAGTGCAGGTTTAGAATTAAAAATTTATAAGTCACCCCCAACGGCATGTAGCGCCAATTGGTTGTGTATGCAGTAATTACGATATCCTTCTTGGTAGACTGTGAAAATTTGAACTGGATACAAATGCGTTTAAGTAAGGAAAAACTTTTTTTCTCATACACGAGCACGCATAGTGCAGGTTTAGAATTAAAAATTTATGTCACCCCCGACGGCATGTAGCGCCAAGTGGTTGCGTATGCAGTAATTACGATACCCTTCTTGGTAGACTGTGAAAATTTGAACTGGACACAAATGCGTTTAAGTAAGGAAAAACTTTTTTTCTAATGCACGAGCACGCATAGTGCAGGTTTAGAATTAAAAATTTATGTCACCCCCGACGGCATGTAGCGCCAAGTGGTTGCGTATGCAGTAATTACGATACCCTTCTTGGTAGACTGTGAAAATTTGAACTGGATACAAATGCGTTTAAGTAAGGAAAAACTTTTTTCTAATGCACGAGCACGCATAGTGCAGGTTTAGAATTAAAAAATTATGTCACCCACGACGGCATGTAGCGCCAAGTGGTTGCGTATGCAGTAATTACGATACCCTTCTTGGTAGACTGTGAAAATTTGAACTGGATACAAATGCATTTAAGTAAGGAAAAACTTTTTTTCTAATGCACGAGCACGCATAGTGCAGGTTTAGAATTAAAAATTTATGTCACCCCCGATGGCATGTAGCGCCAAGTGGTTGCGTATGCAGTAATTACGATACCCTTCTTGGTAGACTGTGAAAATTTGAACGGGATACAAATGCGTTTAAGTAAGGAAAATCTTCTTTTCTAATGCACGAGCACGCATAGTGCAGGTTTAGAATTAAAAATTTATAAGTCACCCCCGACGACATGTAGCGCCAAGAGGTTGCTTATGCAGTAATTACGATACCCTTCTTGGTAGACTGTGAAAATTTGAACTGGATACAAATGCGTTTAAGTAAGGAAAAACTTTTTTCTAATGCACGAGCACGCATAGTGCAGGTTTAGAATTAAAAATTTATAAGTCA
This sequence comes from Harpalus rubripes, assembly GCA_963082715.1. Classification (NCBI taxonomy): domain Eukaryota; kingdom Metazoa; phylum Arthropoda; class Insecta; order Coleoptera; family Carabidae; genus Harpalus; species Harpalus rubripes. The sequence continues at coordinate 27,552,014 of OY720458.1, read as the reverse complement.
CCCCCGACGGCATGTAGGCCAAGTGGTTGCTTATGCAGTAATTACGATACCCTTCTTGGTAGACTGTGAAAATTTGAACTGGATACAAATGCGTTTAAGTAAGGAAAAACTTTTTTTCTAATGCACGAGCACGCATAGTGCAGGTTTAGAATTAAAAATTTATGTCACCCCCGACGGCATGTAGCGCCAAGTGGTTGCGTATGCAGTAATTACGATACCCTTCGTGGTAGACTGTGAAAATTTGAACTGGATACAAATGCGTTTAAGTAAGGAAAAACTTTTTTCTAATGCACGTGCACGCATAGTGCAGGTTTAGAATTAAAAATTTATGTCACCCCCGACGGCATGTAGCGCCAAGTGGTTGCTTATGCAGTAATTACGATACCCTTCTTGGTAGACTGTGAAAATTTGAACTGGATACAAATGCGTTTAAGTAAGGAAAAACTTTTTTTCTAATGCACGAGCACGCATAGTGCAGGTTTAGAATTAAAAATTTATGTCACCCCCGACGGCATGTAGCGCCAAGTGGTTGCGTATGCAGTAATTACGATACCCTTCTTGGTAGACTGTGAAAATTTGAACTGGATACAAAAGCGTTTAAGTAAGGAAAAACTTTTTTTCTTATGCACGAGCACGCATAGTGCAGGTTTAGAATTAAAAATTTATAAGTCACCCCCGACGGCATGTAGCGCCAAGTGGTTGCTTATACAATAATAACGATACCCTTCTTGGTAGACTGTGAAAATTTGAACTGGATACAAATGCATTTAAGTAAGGAAAAACTTTTTTTCTAATGCACGTGCACGCATAGTGCAGGTTTAGAATTATAAATTTATGTCACCCCCGACGGCATGTAGCGCCAAGCGGTTGCGTATGCAGTAATTACGATACCCTTCTTGGTAGACTGTGAAAATTTGAACTGGATACAAATGCGTTTAAGTAAGGAAAAACTTTTTGTCTAATGCACGTGCACGCATAGTGCAGGTTTAGAATTAAAAATTTATAAGTCACCCCCGACGGCATGTAGCGCCAAGTGGTTGCTTATGTAGTAATTACGATACCCTTCTTGGTAGACTGTGAAAATTTGAACTGGATACAAATGCGTTTAAGTAAGGAAAAACTTTTTTTCTAATGCACGAGCACGCATAGTGCAGGTTTAGAATTAAAAATTTATGTCACCCCCAACGGCATGTAGCGCCAATTGGTTGTGTATGCAGTAATTACGATATCCTTCTTGGTAGACTGTGAAAATTTGAACTGGATACAAATGCGTTTAAGTAAGGAAAAACTTTTTTTCTTATGCACGAGCACGCATAGTGCAGGTTTAGAATTAAAAATTTATAAATCACCCCCGACGGCATGTAGCGCCAAGTGGTTGCGTATGCAGTAATTACGATACCATTCTTAGTAGACTGTGAAAATTTGAACTGGATACAAATGCGTTTAAGTAAGGAAAAACTTTTTTTCTAATGCACGAGCACGCATAGTGCAGGTTTAGAATTAAAAATTTATGTCACCCCCGACGGCATGTAGCGCCAAGTGGTTGCGTATGCAGTAATTACGATACCCTTCTTGGTAGACTGTGAAAATTTGAACTGGATACAAATGCGTTTAAGTAAGGAAAAACTTTTTTTCTTATGCACGAGCACGCATAGTGCAGGTTTAGAATTAAAAATTTATAAGTCACCCCCGACGGCATGTAGCGCCAAGTGGTTGCTTATACAATAATTACGATACCCTTCTTGGTAGACTGTGAAAATTTGAACTGGATACAAATGCGTTTAAGTAAGGAAAAACTTTTTTTCTCATGCACGAGCACGCATAGTGCAGGTTTAGAATTAAAAATTTATGTCACCCCCGACGGCATGTAGCGCCAAGTGAATGCGTATGCAGTAATTACGATACCCTTCTTGGTAGACTGTGAAAATTTGAACTGGATACAAATGCGTTTAAGTAAGGAAAAACTTTTTTCTAATGCACGAGCACGCATAGTGCAGGTTTAGAATTAAAAATTTATGTCACCCACGACGGCATGTAGCGCCAAGTGGTTGCGTATGCAGTAATTACGATACCCTTCTTGGTAGACTGTGAAAATTTGAACTGGATACAAATGCGTTTAAGTAAGGAAAAACTTTTTTTCTCATGCACGAGCACGCATAGTGCAGGTTTAGAATTAAAAATTTATGTCACCCCCGACGGCATGTAGCGCCAAGTGGTTGCGTATGCAGTAATTACGATACCCTTCTTGGTAGACTGTGAAAATTTGAACTGGATACAAATGCGTTTAAGTAAGGAAAAACTTTTTTTCTAATGCACGAGCACGCATAGTGCAGGTTTAGAATTAAAAATTTATGTCACCCCCGACGGCATGTAGCGCCAAGTGGTTGCGTATGCAGTAATTACGATACCCTTCTTGGTAGACTGTGAAAATTTGAACGGGATACAAATGCGTTTAAGTAAGGAAAATCTTCTTTTCTAATGCACGAGCACGCATAGTGCAGGTTTAGAATTAAAAATTTATAAAGTCACCCCCGACGGCATGTAACGCCAAGAGGTTGCTTATGCAGTAATTACGATACCCTTCTTGGTAGACTGTGAAAATTTGAACTGGATACAAATGCGTTTAAGTAAGGAAAAACTTTTTTCTAATGCACGAGCACGCATAGTGCAGGTTTAGAATTAAAAATTTATAAGTCACCCCCGACGGCATGTAGGCCAAGTGGTTGCTTATGCAGTAATTACGATACCCTTCTTGGTAGACAGTGAAAATTTGAACTGGATACAAAAGCGATTAAGTAAGGAAAAACTTTTTTTCTAATGCACGAGCACGCATAGTGCAGGTTTAGAATTAAAAATTTATGTCACCCCCGACGGCATGTAGCGCCAAGTGGTTGCGTATGCAGTAATTACGATACCATTCTTGGTAGACTGTGAAAATTTGAACTGGATACAAATGCGTTTAAGTAAGGAAAAACTTTTTTTCTAATGCACGAGCACGCATAGTGCAGGTTTAGAATTAAAAATTTATGTCACCCCCGACGGCATGTAGCGCCAAGTGGTTGCGTATGCAGTAATTACGATACCCTTCTTGGTAGACTGTGAAAATTTGAACGGGATACAAATGCGTTTAAGTAAGGAAAATCTTCTTTTCTAATGCACGAGCACGCATAGTGCAGGTTTAGAATTAAAAATTTATAAGTCACCCCCGACGGCATGTAGCGCCAAGAGGTTGCTTATGCAGTAATTACGATACCCTTCTTGGTAGACTGTGAAAATTTGAACTGGATACAAATGCGTTTAAGTAAGGAAAAACTTTTTTTCTAATGCACGAGCACGCATAGTGCAGGTTTAGAATTAAAAATTTCTAAGTCACCCCCAACGGCATGTAGCGCCAATTGGTTGCGTATGCAGTAATTACGATATCCTTCTTGGTAGACTGTGAAAATTTGAACTGGATACAAATGCGTTTAAGTAAGGAAAAACTTTTTTCTAATGCACGAGCACGCATAGTGCAGGTTTAGAATTAAAAATTTATAAGTCACCCCCGACGGCATGTAGCGCCAAGTGGTTGCTTATGCAGTAATTACAATACCCTTCTTGGTAGACTGTGAAAATTTGAACTGGATACAAATGCGTTTAAGTAAGGAAAAACATTTTTTCTAATGCACGAGCACGCATAGTGCAGGTTTAGAATTAAAAATTTGTCACCCCCGACGGCATGTAGCGCCAAGTGGTTGCGTATGCAGTAATTACGATACCCTTCTTGGTAGACTGTGAAAATTTGAACTGGATACAAATGCGTTTAAGTAAGGAAAAACTTTTTTTCTAATGCACGAGCACGCATAGTGCAGATTTAGAATTAAAAATTTATGTCACCCCCGACGGCATGTAGCGCCAAGTGGTTGCGTATGCAGTAATTACGATACCCTTCTTGGTAGACTGTGAAAATTTGAACTGGATACAAATGCGTTTAAGTAAGGAAAAACTTTTTTTCTAATGCACGAGCACGCATAGTGCAGGTTTAGAATTAAAAATTTATAAGTCACCCCCGACGGCATGTAGCGCCAAGTGGTTGCGTATGCAGTAATTAGGATACCCTTCTTGGTGGACTGTGAAAATTTGAACTGGATACAAATGCGTTAAAGTAAGGATAAACATTTTTGTCTAATGCACGAGCACGCATAATACGAGTTTAGAATTAAAAATTTATAAGTCACCCGCGACGGCTTGTAGCGCCAAGTGGTTGCGTATGCAAGTATTACGATACCCTTCTTGGTAGGTTCTGAGAATATGAATTGGATACAAATACGTTAAAGTAAGAAAAAAAATCTCTTATTCTCGCACAGTTCAAGTTGAAAATTAATTATTAATAAATCACCTCCGACGGCTTGTAGCGCCAAGTGGTTGCGTATGCAGTATTAGGGTATCCTTTCTGGTAGGCTGTGAAAATATGAATTGGATACAAATGCGATAAAGTAAGAAAAAAATATCTTATGCTCGCATAGTGTAAGTTAAGAATTAATAATTTATAAGTGATCCGCGACGGCTCGTATCATTAAGTGGCCACGCTTGTATTATTGGACGTTCATATAATACTTCATAGTTCATCCCCTACGGTGCCTACATAGTGAGTAATACACTTGTATTCTACGGAATATTGTTTATAATTATTGGCAATATGAAACAGTAGCACGATAGTTTAAATACCAAATTTATTTAAATTCCGAACAGTACTATACCTAACTACTTCCCTGGAAAAAATTCTTCTCGTACACGTCGTAACGCATAACATGTTATATAATATTGAGACTATTGTTTATATTTATTATAAATGTCAAAGTGATACATATCTTTCTTTCACATTCTCTGACAGAGAATAATAATGTTCACTTAATTGAGCCATAACACAACTTCAACTACCACAAATTTTAGATTGAAACACCAAGCACAATGATATCAAAGGTAATGAAACGATTTGTTGGTCCACCAGGCTGGCGGGTTGCCTGCTTTTGATCACGTGATGCACGGGCCCTATTATAGCACGTGCATGTGACGTCACGGATATTGAAAAATGGCAGCCTGGTGGAGCAACAAACCAGACTGATATATAGGAATATGTTTAAAATGCCATAGTTTTGGGCTATGGTTTAATATTCCAAACGAGTGACAGTAGTGACGGATTATCAATTTATAAATTTGCATCGGAAACAGATTTTGAAGATAGAATTAATGCTGTAGGAAGCTATTTATTAAGTATTCTGTCTAATGCGTAATATACTACCTACAAATAATATTAAACTAAAATACGTCATTATAATGTAAATGAACGTAGCCTGTAGCCATCATGTTTTAGTAATTTAATTGCGTATGTTAGAAAATAGGACAATAATGTTTTTATACAGATATTAAAAATTTAATAAAATTATATTAAGAGTATTCACATTGTTAGCTGGCTATACAATCACATTGAGCTCACACAATCTCACAACTTTGCAAATCATACAAGATACTTATAAGATAAGATGTTTGGTAGTAACTTTTGGGAAATGTAAACCTGTAATCAGCCAAAAAATTTAATAGTTATAATTTTTAATGCACTAAATCATATTACTAATATACCTTGTCTTTCACGTCGATAGTCGATGTCTTTCATTCTCAACGCTGGATAGATTTGACTGATCCACAACGAAACTCATTTTATACGCCTCTAAATTTTTATAGGCTTTAAATACTTGTAATATATATGAACTTCTGCTATGCTCAAAGCACACTACAATATCTGAATATAAGGTTTTGGGAAATTTTCCGGGCCTAAACATTGTATTCATGTCCATACGACATGGATGTAGGTTGTGATTATCAATAAAAGATACGTATTTTTAACATTTTCTGGGAGAAAATAACAATGTTCAAATCAGTTGAGCCATAGTAATACACCAACCCCACAAATTTTATGAACAACAACTGAAAAACGCACAAAAAGGCGTATAAGAGGCTAAACATCCACCAAACTCAATATAAACAAAGACACATAAAAGGTTTGTTGGTCCACCAGGCTGGCGGGTTGCGTAGAACCAACCACGTGATGCACGCGCCCTATAAACAAATGTATTTATTCCCTATATATCTTAAGAGTGCCGCTTCGAAATTATTATAAATAAATAGTATGTATTATAACAAATATACTCTTATATATTTTGTAATGGCACCACCCGTAGGGCATTTGTAAATAATTAATAAAGTTCGCGTTATATCCTATGTGAATATATTTTTCAGATTTCTCCTTTATAAGTCTGCGTGCCGCTTTGAAATTATTATAAATAAATAGTAGGTATTATACCAAATTATTAAATATATATTTCAATATAGCGCCCCCCGTAGAGGGGTAAGAAAAAAATTCATGAACATTTTGTTACCTATATCATATACTTGTAATCTTACAGATTCCCTATATAAAACCGCGTGTCGCCTTGAAATTATTATAAACAAATAGTACACACTACAACAAATTATTAAATATATATTTCAATATAGCGCCCCCCGTACAGGGGTATGAAAAAAATTCATGAACATTTTGTTACCTATATCATATACTTGTAATCTTACAGATTCCCTATATAAAACCGCGTGCCGACTTGAAATTATTATAAACAAATAGTATACACTATAACAAATTATTAAATATATATTTCAATATAGCGCCCCCCGTAGAGGGGTATGAAAAAAATTCTTGAACATTTTGTTACTTATTATATACTTGTAATCTTACAGATTTCCTATATAAAACCGCGTGCCGACTTGAAATTATTATAAACAAATAGTATACACTACAACAAATAATTAAATATATATTTCAATATAGCGCCTCCCGTAGAAGGGTATAAAAAAAAATTAATGATCATTTTGTTACCTATCATATTCCCTATTTAAGTCCGCGTGCCGCCTTGAAATTATTATAAACAATTAGTATACATTACAATTTTTTTTTAAATACATATTTAAATATAGCGCCCCCCATAGAAGGCTATGAGAAAAATTCATGAACATTTTGTTACCTATCATATAAGTTTAATATTTGATATTCCCTATATAAGACCGCGTGCCGCCTTGAAATTATTATAAATAAATACTATACATTACAATTATTTTTTAATATATATTTAAATATAGCGCCCTCCGTAGAAGGCTATGAGAAAAATTCATGAACATTTTGTTACCTATCATATAAGTTTAATATTTGATATTCCCTATATAAGACCGCGTGCCGCCTTGAAATTATTATAAATAAATATTATACATTACAACAAATTGATTAATATATATATTTCAATATAGCGCCCTCTGTAGAAGGGTATGAAAAAAATTCATGAACAATTTTTTACATTGCATATAATGCCTCCCGTAAGATAGTATTTTAAAAAAATCATAAAGAGTGTGTGGTCCGTCTTATATGTATAATTTCAGATATATTCTATATAAGACCACCTGACTTTAAATTATTATAAATAAATAGAATGTATTATAACAAATTATTTACTATATATTTTAAAATAGCGCCCTCACCGCTATACAAATATTTGTAGAGGTTAGAATTTACTTTTGTGTTAGAACTCGTATCATAGATGGCACTGTAGCATAAAGTATGATTTACATATTACAAGAGTAAAACTTTATGCAATACATTTTACATTGAAATTTAAAGCATAAAATGATTTATTTTGTAACGGCTTTAAAACAGATAAAATGGGCATTCTGTATAATATATGCAATTGATAATGTAATGTTGTACAGATGGAAACCATGATGACCCTCTATTGTTCATCTTATGTATTTATTCAGCCACTATACTATTTCTTTACACTAATACGTTATATTTTTAAATATATATTTATGAAGTATTATTAAATAAATAATTACAAACATACAAATAAGGTTACTTTTTTCATTTAACCTTTACAGATATATATTTTGATATTTGTTTTAATTAAGAATTATATTGTTCTCTCTATACAAATATTACATATTTTGAATTTTTGTATAATTTATTATTTGTTCCTATTGTGAAATTTGTATTTAAATTTAGAAAATATGTAAGTATAGGTACGTATTATAAATTAAAAGAAATTCAGATAAAAAAATTATTTTAACAATTGTAAGATTTATTTTGTCGAATTACCTATTTAATTCTCATATTATTAAGCTATCAGTTTTGTTTATAAAATTTATAATAGTATGTATTCAAAATTTATTTATTTTAAATAACTAACCGCGCTTGTATCTGTGATCCAACGTTTAGCCTTTTGTAATAATTTGAATTTAACACTATGTACATGAATCTTTTTCATACTCTTCTACGAGGGGCGCTGTATGAAATATATATTAAATAATATATTATACTGCATACTAATTGTTTATAGTAATTTCAAGGCGGCATGCGGTCTTTGTAGGGAATATCTAAGATTAAACGTATACGATAGGTAACAAATTGATCATGAATTTTCCTCATACCCTTCTACGGGGGGCGCTATATTGACATATATATTTAATAATTTGTTGTAGTGTATACTATTTGCTTATAATAATTTCAAGGCGGCACGCGGACTTATATAGGGAATCTGTAAGATTACAAGTGTATAATAGGTAACAAAATGTTCATGAATTTTTTTCATACCCCTCTACAGGGGGCGCTATATTGAAATATATATATTTAATAATTTGTTATAATACCTACTATTTATTTATAATAATTTCAAAGCGGCACGCAGACTTATAAAGGAGAAATCTGAAAAATATATTCACATAGGATATAACGCAAACTTTATTAATTATTTACAAATGCCCTACGGGTGGTGCCATTACAAAATATATATATGAGTATATTTGTTATAATATATACTATTTATTTATAATAATTTCGAAGCGGCACTCTTAAGATATATAGGGAATAAATACATTTGTTTATTATCTGCTACCATAACCTGTAAATTTTTTTGGGGTTTGTATCATCAAAATGATTAAATTCATTACTTACCTGCGTCTAAGAATTTTTATATGTATTATCTTTAATAATACTTTACTTTAAAGTATATTTTATTGTCATTTATTCGTTAATACCATTAATATATCTGTTAGGCCATGGTAATGCACTGTGTGAGGCTTGTTCACAACAGGTTGCGTTAGAGAAGTGGCCGCTAGAATTGGCCGCTAGAATCATTCTGGTTTATTTTTTAGTGTTTCCATTTTAGTACTAATTGTTTTTTCAATATTATTTACTAAAGCATCGACATAATATTTATTTGTTGCTTGAATAGAACTAGTTGGTGTTCGTACATTACCAATTTTATACATTTTTGCATCAAAAATATATTCATTTTTTTTTAAGCATAATATTATTATGCATAAAGTTTTCATTCTCATTTATTATTTTGTCTACATATTCTTTAGTTACAATATCAGTAGAAATTTGTGGTTTACCTATATTTATAATTTGTCTTCCATCGAAATCAATTCTACCATCTTCATTAAGCCGTATTATCTGATTATCCCCACTTTTTTTTCTTTTCAATGAATAATGTCCAAATTTGTCATCACTCATATTTTTAAATTAAATATAAAATTAATTTATTATATTTGCTTCTTTTAATTCTTCAATAATTGAAATTATTTCATTATCATGACCTGTATGGCCACTTTGTTTAGATGCTAATAACAATTGTAATCTACTAACTAATTCATTAGGATCATCCCAATATATATATATATATATATATATATATATATATTCACGTTTATAATTTAAAACGTTTAAAGTTGAAGGTAATAAACCCGTACCCGACGGAGAATATTTTATCGGTTTTTTTCCTTTTCTTAATGATGATCGTCTACTTATATCATCCACAAAATGTGGTTTTATTATATTAAAATATTTGTGAGAAGTTGTTATTTTAATTAAATTATTTGTTGAATTTTTATGAGCACCTGTTTGCTCTAAAATTTTAAAATACTCAGTTTTATCTGCATCATCATAATTTACAGGATTTTTTTTAAAGATTAATTCATAAAGACCTTTTTTATTTATTTATTTATTTATTTATTTATTTATTTATTTATTTATTTATTTATTTATTTATTTATTTATTTATTTATTTATTTATTTATTTATTTAAATACACTACCCAACAGGCGTAGCCTAATAAGAGGGTAGGAAAAAATATACATAGAAATATAAAAACAAATAATGGTTAGAAACAAAAATAATTAATAAAACAGTTAAACAGTTAAATTGCAGTTATGAAGATTATTACATAATTCATTAAACGAAGAAGAGAATATATCAACTTCATCTGAATAAAGATTACTAAGTTTACACATACGAATTATTGGTGAACACATATGAACATTAGTTCTACCAGCAGGAATGTAGAAAGTATAAGACGAGCGGGTATTAAACACTGGCGCAAAGAAATTCAAGGAAATTAGGCACATAGGATCATCAACGGTATTATGAACTAATTTGGAGATATGTACTATAGTATTAACACGTCTCCTAAAATGTAATGATTTGAAGTTAAAAATGTTAAGCAAAGCTTCATAAGGAAGTTGATGATCGGGGTATGACCTCATAATCTTAAAATAAATGTGTCTCAAAAACTTCTCTTGTACGCCTTCAATTAGCTTACTATGAATTTCATATTGTGGATCCCAAATTAGTGAACAGTATTCTAGTTTAGACCTTATTAGCGAGAAATAAAGTGAGAAAATTGCCTGAATATTATGAAATTGTAAACCCAAGTCAGCACATTAATAAGGTCACGCATGTTTCCAAATTAATAATAAGTACGCAATTGCGGAACAAGTATTTATTTCTATTATTATTTAATAAGTGGAGCGGACCTAGATTCCTTTGCTGACTTAGCTTTACGACGGTATAGTAGGTCGGCAGTGAAGTCTTACCTTAGCGAAAGGTATACCCTACCATACAGTCGTCCACTCCTGTAAGTTATCAACATCATATTAAATTAAATCCTTTTATATTTTGATAACTGAAAATCTATTCATTCTACCCGAACCTCCTTATTCACCCTCTTCTCCCCAAAGTGTACAGCAGTCATCAGAACGAGAGAACCACCACGGCAGAACCAACTGTAAGTACACTACATCATTTTTATTGCAAACAATTTAGTTTGGATACAATTCGTATCTCCAGTTTGGCAAGAACCCTTCATAATTATTATTTGTTAATTCGCCTCATAAAGGCGGGTTATAAATTGGTGGCAGCGGTTTTGGGAAATTTTACCAGACCAGGGTGACTAGTATATCTGGATCACCCGCGGAATACGAGTTGTTTCAAAATATTTTGTTCACATATATTAAAAAACCATGCCAGGAGACAGCACTCCGGGTGGTAATGCTGTGGCTAGTTCTAATAAATTAAATCTGCCAGGAACAGTTAAAACAGAATCAGAAATGTTAGCATTAAGAAGTACTATAATATTTTAGTAAAGTACTGATAGCAACAAGTGTTAGAAAGTTCAGTGATAGAGATATAGTAGACCTAATTCGTACAAAATTAAATGGGGATGCTTTAAAATTTTATTGTGAAAATATAGAGTTACATCTTTCAACGATAACATTTGAAGAATTTAGAGAAAAATTTATAAAAAGATTCGCAAAACGTAGAAATGCAGACCAAATAAACAGAGAGTTCAGAAAATGCACCCAAAATGTAGGGGAATCAGTACAAAAATTTGCAGAACGATTAAGAAATCTAAAATTAGAATTAATAAAATCACAAGATGGAAATGAAGAGTATGTAGATAAACAAATGTTATCGTGCTTCAAAGATGAACTAAGACCTGATATTAAAAAAGTTCTCATGCCATTTATGAAATTTAAAACTGATCTAACATTTGAAGAAGCTGTAGAACTGGCAGAGCAAGAAGAATTAGAACTAGTCTCAAATAAAAGGGGTTGTCTAGAAGTAGTATAAAATGTTATAATCGCGGAAAGATGAAAGATCATTGATGAAAAGTAAAAAGAGAAGGGGGTCAAGGTTAGATCCTTGGGGAATCCCTGAAGGAACATCAAAGTAAGAGCTTTGTTTTCCTAAAAAGTGAACCAAGAATTTTCTATTATTTAAATAAGATGAAATCAAAGAAATTAATGAATTAGATACTGAAAAAGACTTTAGTTTATGAATTAAGATGTTATGATCAATCCTATCGAATGCCTTAGCGAAGTCAGTGTAAACTGCATCAACTTGAATATTGGCATCTAAGGCGGAAGAAACAAAATGTGTGAAGTAACAAAGGTTTGTCGTAGTGATCGTTTAGACATAGATCCATGTTGACGGAAGGATAGTTGGTTTCTTACTTGACTGTATATTGATCTGTATATTAAACTTTCAAATATTTAACTAAAGTTGGAAACAATCGCAATAGGTCTGTAGTTCCGGATGCAGGATTTATCACCAGACTTATGAACTGGAGTTACGCGCGCAATATTCCAAATATCAGGGAAAGTATTGGTCTGAACTGCTAAATTTAATATATGAAATAGAGCGAGAGAGAATGGATAAGCACAGTCTTTGATTATTAAATTAGGTATTACATCTGGTTCACAAGATAAAGTAGGTTTAAGCTTAGTTAACACAGATTCAATTTCCGCAAGAGATATCATATTAAGTAAAATAGGAATATTGAAATTAGGAATTATTTCAGGTAGAGGATCACTCGACGGAGGAGAATATACACTATGAAAATATGTTGCAAAAGCTTGTGCAATATCGGATGGATTATTATACATTTGATCATTTAAATTCAAAGTAGATGGAAAAGTTGATTTATTCTTTTTCGAGTTAATGAAACCCCAGAATTTATTGGGATCTGTAATAATTGAATTTTTTGTACTCGTAACCTTCAAAATGACACTTCCCGCACGCAACACTCAATCTGGAACAAGTGCTTCCCGATCGACTCGACTGTAAAAATTGTTAAAAACACTGGCCCTTTGGAACATCCTAAAATAAATCTGTTTTGATAATAATAAAATCTAATTAATAAAATACAACTTACTTGAAGTTTCCTTTACTAAAAGTTTGGGAAATAAGAGTAATTTGCTAAAATTCTTTCAACATTTGTCAGCATTAGTGTCATCTATGTGACAACGGCTGAACTAAAGACGTCATTGTTACAACTTCTTGCAGATTGTAATCAAACCAAAAATCGCGACTAATATATAAATGATAAGAAAAAACACGTATTGTGGAATATAATAACTTTGTTTAATGGAAAAGTAAGATTATAACAACATAAAATGCTTAAATTAATTAATCTATTTTAGGTTAAGTTTGATATTTGAAGTAAGAAACAATATTTTTAGATTGGGAAGAGCCGCAATTGTTACAAGTATTATTATAAACATTTATAAAAAAAATTGGCAATTAGAAATAGAAATTCCTGGAGCAGCTTGGTTTGCAATTGATAAAGATTGTGTATAATTTGCAGATTTTGGTGTAATCGCACAGTTGCATTTACAGATGATGGTCATGCCTGCATTAATTTATTTGCAATCATTTTTGTACTATGGAGGGAGTTGTCTACATAACCCTCAGCTACCGTAGAACTCTTCCACCCGCCATGTCTTTTAAGGGTCAACAAATCTCCTCCGTGGTTCGCAAGGAGAGTAGCAGAGCTTCTCCGAAAGCAGTGACCTGTATAATGACATGGATTGTCCAACATAAGGTATTCAGCAATTTTGGAAGGAATTATTCCAAATGTGTTCAGATCCACTGGTGAATTGACACACTTACCATTTTGGTAAGTTAAAATAATAATAATTTTATTTATTTGTGCCATTGAAGAAATTTGGAATAAACGGTTTTATAACGTTCTCTTGATTTTGTTGGCAGTAAATTTTGAATCGCCACATTTGCAACTTCCCGAATCTCGAGAGGAATACAAGAAGACACATTAAATATTGCACAAAAATTATTCACTTAATAAAATAAAGAAAAAACTTGGTACAAAACTCGCAAAATATTAATAGAAATGTCAAATGAAGCAATTATTACTAGTAAAACAAATGGTCATGGCCTATTTAATTTTATGTACACTCTTAGATAAAATTTTTAAATTAAAAATGTATTTTTTTTAAATACCAGTACTCGAACAAAAAATATTATACAAACTACGTGCGTGAAGACGTCTTCCGCTCATTCGCGCTATTAAAGACACTCGCTCCTTGCAGTCGCTCGTGCTTCAAAAATGCGCTCATGCGGGAACATCGTCTTCCCGCATTTAGTTCGTAAATAACTATTCACAGTTTCGTACACAGTTGTTGTAAGAACTTTTTACATCATTTTTAATTTGTGCTCTGAGGGATTTATATTTTTCATAGTAATGAGTATTATATGGAAATTTTTTGTACATTTTTAAGAAATGAGCTTTCCTTTTAATAGCCCTTATGATTTCTGACGTAAACCAGAGCGGATAGTTTAAAATTCGGTGAGATTTTAACGGAACGCATTCTTTGATAATTGAATGAAGATTAGTATAAAAATAATCGCACGCTGTATTTACATCACAAAACATTTTTAGATTATCCCAATTAAATGAAGAGATTAGGTGATATAATTTAGGGAAGTCTGCCTTTTTATAGTCAACTGATTCCGACGTAGCATTATGCAAGAAGTCAACAGAAATATTTTGGACAAAGGTAACAACGATATTAAGAGAAGGATGGTGCGCGTACTCTACATTAAGTAGAGGATCATCAGATTTAACACTGCAAGATACATTAGAGATTACCAAGTCTAAAAGCCTGTTATTAGAGTTATATATGTTATTATATTGCTTGGCATTCCAAAAAGATAAGAAATTATTACATAATATAACTTTTCGATTCAAATCATTCGACACAAATTCCGGAATATTTAAATCGCCAACAATCATAAAGTTATTATTTAACAAAAATGGAAGATTTTCAAAAAATTCAAACATATTATTGTAAGAGTCATAGTTCATAGCTGGCAGAACATAAATTGTGAATATGAAAAAGTCCATATTCTTAAGAATTAATTTGGAGCAAATCACATCAATATTGTTCGGTAAGAGATATAAATAGTCATCAAGATTTACTACCACAGCATTAAGAGTTTTTTTTTATTAGAGTTAATACACCACCACCACGTGAAAGATTAACGCTTTCAAGATCTCGATCAGTACGAAACACTAAATATGAACCGTCACTAATTTCAGAATTTAATACACTATCACTCAGCCATGTTTCACTTAAACAAACAATGTCGTAATCCGTAGATGAGAGGGTTGAACACAGTTGATGTAGTTTGGTGTTGAGGCCTTGAACGTTTTGATAAAAAAATATGTAGCTGAGAATCGGTATTGGGTAGTGAAGAATTTAGTTTTCTCCATAATACGTGGATATCCGTTTTTATGCGAAATAAAATTTTTATCTTTACCTTGAGATTTGCGATGTTTCAATTCCGTAATTAGTTCTTTAAGATGTTGTTGTTGCATTGGTGTCTTATCACTATTAATATAGATATTTTTATATTCAGGAAAATTTCGCAAATTTTTTGCAGCACGCAGCAACTTTTTGGGTTCATCAGAATTTTTAAATTTGATTTTGATTAAACGTGGACGGGTGCTATTTGTTGCTGACTGTACACCAACACGACGAATATGACAGTTGGAAATATCGACATCAGGAACAATTTTATTAAATATACTTTCAACTTTTACAGATAATTGTTCAGTTACAGATTCAGAAACTCCAGAGATAACTACGTTGTTTTGCCTAATTTGTCTTTGGTTGAGTTCATCAAAAATTGCTTCGGTAAGGTTATTGTTTCTACAGTTCTAGAACCAGGTTTTTCTACTTTTCGCTTAAGTTCCAATAGCTGAGCTTGCAAATCAAGTACAATTTTTTTCAAACTTGATATTGCATCGTGATCACTTAAACAAGGATTAAAAAAAATTTTGATCGACTTTGTGTTTGCACGGGTGAAGCGTTTGATATCATCCGTTGTTAAGTTAACGTTAACGCATGCAATATGCACCTGTTTACTGCATCCATCATCCATCACATGCAGTTGTTTTTCCGTCTTTAGTAATAACTTTCGAACAATTAGGGCACTCGGGCATATTCGATGAGAACCGAAGATAAACGAATTAGTAAACTCTTGTGATGATGCAGAAAATAAACAGTTAAGGTAAAGGTGCATTTACAATGAGATAACATTACCAATGCCGATACCGATACTCTTACCACTAATTCTACCACTAACTGATTTTGTTGCCGTTACCTTTTGCCATTCACAATAAGGAAGACTTACCGATGCCGTTGCTACTAAACATAACCTTTCTAGTGGGTAATTCATTTACTATTACAAAAAGTATATAAAGTTTTACTAATGAATCCATTAATAGCTGGAACTATAGGACTTGCGCTTGGTATCTTATACTAAAAAGTAAAAATCGTCGACGTTTGTGGACAAGACCAATAAACTTGAACAGAGAACAGCAAGGAGATTATGAACATCTTATTCAAGAGATGAGGTTGTCAGACACATATGTTTTTCAATTATACTCGAATGAGTACAATTTCATTCGAAGATTCATATTTTTTGCAATGGTTTTCCAAGCTTGTTCTTTAATATTCAGGTTTCTAAAGCCAGTTATCCTTTTGTCCCATATTACAGGTTGTGATTCTATTAATATTATTAACTTTTCGTCCATTTACAAAGCAAAATTCAGTACGCCACCGTCAGAAAGCATAAACATAAAATATAACCTAGAAGAATATAACCCTAAATACACGCTGTTCGCTGTCTATTCAAATCCGACTATGCCCGAGTAGTAGCGCGGTAACCCGAAGTAGAGGTAAAAGTTTGGCTATGCCAAACATTTGTCTCTTAGCCGATACTCTTACCACTGCCACTCCCGATACCTCTTCATTGTGAACAGCATCATATAAAATGTGTTAAATAAATAAGTAGAAAAATTATCGGCAAGAATTAGTGGCATCGGCATCGGTAATGAAACCTCATTGTGAATTTGACTTGATTAATTAGCCAAAGATGGGAAGTAAGTAGATTGACTTATCTTACAGTTGATTTGCTGGGGAAAAAATAATATGCTGACCAAAAAAAAGTACTGTTACATGGTTTGCTACCATCTTAATATTGTATATACAGCCAACATATATAAGTTTATGCTACCACTCATAAACCACCCCTACAAGCCCTGACAGATAGACTTTACTTGTGTAACTATTAAAATTATGCTTTAAATTCTGTGTTTTAATTAATGCTACCAACTTTATATTACACATGCTTACTTCAGTAATAGATGTGATTATGCTACCACTCATAAACCACCCCTACAAGCCCTGACAGATAGACTTTACTTGTGTAACTATTACAATTATGCTTTAAATTGTGTTTTAATTAATGCTACCAACTATATATTACACATGCTTACTTCAGTAATAGATGTGATTATGCTACCACCCATAAACCACCCCTACAACCCCTGACAGATAGACTTTACTTGTGTAACTATTAAAATTATGCTTTAAATTCGATGTTTTAATTAATGCTACCAACTTTATATTACACATGCTTACTTCAGTAATAGATGTGATTATGCTACCACCCATAAACCACCCCTACAACCCCTGACAGATAGACTTTACTTGTGTAACTATTCCAATTATGCTTTAAATTCTGTGTTTTAATTAATGCTACCAACTTTATATTACACATGCTTACTTCAGTAATAGATGTGATTATGCTACCACCCATAAACCACCCCTACAACCTCTGACAGATAGACTTTACTTTTGTAACTATTACATTATGCTTTAAATTCTGTGATTTAATTAATGCTACCAACTATATATTACACATGCTTACTTCAGTAATAGATGTGATTATGCTACCACCCATAAACCACCCCTACAACCCCTGACAGATAGACTTTACTTTTGTAACTATTACATTATGCTTTAAATTCTGTGATTTAATTAATGCTACCAACTATATATTACACATGCTTACTTCAGTAATAGATGTGATTATGCTACCACCCATAAACCACCCCTACAACCCCTGACACATAGACTTTACTTGTGTAACTATTAAAATTATGCTTTAAATTCGATGTTTTAATTAATGCTACCAACTTTATATTACACATGCTTACTTCAGTAACAGATGTGAATGCTACCACCCATAAACTCCCCTACAACCCCTGACAGATAGACATTACTTGTGTAACTATTACAATTATGCTTTAAATTCTGTGTTTTAATTAATGCTACCAACTTTATATTACACATGCTTACTTCAGTAATAGATGTGATTATGCTACCACTCATAAACCACCCCTACAAGCCCTGACAGATAGACTTTACTTGTGTAACTATTACAATTATGCTTTAAATTGTGTTTTAATTAATGCTACCAACTATATATTACACATGCTTACTTCAGTAATAGATGTGATTATGCTACCACCCATAAACCACCCCTACAACCCCTGACAGATAGACTTTACTTGTGTAACTATTAAAATTATGCTTTAAATTCGATGTTTTAATTAATGCTACCAACTTTATATTACACATGCTTACTTCAGTAATAGATGTGATTATGCTACCACCCATAAACCACCCCTACAACCCTTGACAGATAGACTTTACTTGTGTAACTATTCCAATTATGCTTTAAATTCTGTGTTTTAATTAATGCTACCAACTTTATATTACACATGCTTACTTCAGTAATAGATGTGATTATGCTACCACCCATAAACCACCCCTACAACCTCTGACAGATAGACTTTACTTTTGTAACTATTACATTATGCTTTAAATTCTGTGATTTAATTAATGCTACCAACTATATATTACACATGCTTACTTCAGTAATAGATGTGATTATGCTACCACCCATAAACCACCCCTACAACCCCTGACAGATAGACTTTACTTTTGTAACTATTACATTATGCTTTAAATTCTGTGATTTAATTAATGCTACCAACTATATATTACACATGCTTACTTCAGTAATAGATGTGATTATGCTACCACCCATAAACCACCCCTACAACCCCTGACACATAGACTTTACTTGTGTAACTATTAAAATTATGCTTTAAATTCGATGTTTTAATTAATGCTACCAACTTTATATTACACATGCTTACTTCAGTAACAGATGTGAATGCTACCACCCATAAACTCCCCTACAACCCCTGACAGATAGACATTACTTGTGTAACTATTACAATTATGCTTTAAATTCTGTGTTTTAATTAATGCTACCAACTTTATATTACACATGCTTACTTCAGTAATAGATGTGATTATGCTACCATCCATAAACCACCCCTACAACCCCTGACAGATAGACTTTACTTGTGTAACTATTCCAATTATGCTTTAAATTCAGTGTTTTAATTAATGCTACCAACTTTATATTACACATGCTTACTTCAGTAATAAATGTGATTATGCTACCACCCATAAACCACCCCTACAACCCCTGACAGATAGACTTTACTTGTGTAACTATTAAAATTATGCTTTAAATTCGATGTTTTAATTAATGCTACCAACTTTATATTACACATGCTTACTTCAGTAATAGATGTGATTATGCTACCATCCATAAACCACCCCTACAACCCCTGACAGATAGACTTTACTTGTGTAACTATTAAAATTATGCTTTAAATTCAATGTTTTAATTAATGCTACCAACTTTATATTACACATGCTTACTTCAGTAATAGATGTGAATGCTACCACCCATAAACTTCCCTACAACCCCTGACAGATAGACTTTACTTGTGTAACTATTACAATTATGCTTTAAATTCTGTGATTTAATTAATGCTACCAACTTTATATTACACATACTTACTTCAGTAATAGATGTGATTATGCTACCACCCATAAACCACCCCTACAACCCCTGACAGATAGACTTTACTTGTGTAACTATTCCAATTATGCTTTAAATTCAGTGTTTTAATTAATGCTACCAACTTTATATTACACATGCTTACTTCAGTAATAAATGTGATTATGCTACCATCCATAAACCACCCCTACAACCCCTGACAGATAGACTTTACTTGTGTAACTATTAAAATTATGCTTTACATTCGATGTTTTAATTAATGCTACCAACTTTATATTACACATGCTTACTTCAGTAATAGATGTGATTATGCTACCACCCCTACAACCCCTGACAGATAGACTTTACTTGTGTAACTATTAAAATTATGCTTTAAATTCGATGTTTTAATTAATGCTATTAACTTTATATTACACATGCTTACTTCAGTAATAGATGTGATTATGCTACCACCCATAAACCACCCCTACAACCCCTGACAGATAGACTTTACTTGTGTAACTATTACAATTATGCTTTAAATTCTGTGTTTTAATTAATGCTACCAACTTTATATTACACATGCTTACTTCAGTAATAGATGTGATTATGCTACCACCCATAAACCACCCCTACAACCCCTGACAGATAGACTTTACTTCTGTAACTATTACATTATGCTTTAAATTCTGTGATTTAATTAATGCTACCAACTATATATTACACATGCTTACTTCAGTAATAGATGTGATTATGCTACCTCCAATAAACCACCCCTACAACCCTTGACAGATAGACTTTACTTTTGTAACTATTACATTATGCTTTAAATTCTGTGATTTAATTAATGCTACCAACTATATATTACACATGCTTACTTCAGTAATAGATGTGATTATGCTACCACCCATAAACCACCCCTACAACCCCTGACACATAGACTTTACTTGTGTAACTATTAAAATTATGCTTTAAATTCGATGTTTTAATTAATGCTACCAACTTTATATTACACATGCTTACTTCAGTAATAGATGTGAATGCTACCACCCATAAACTCCCCTACAACCCCTGACAGATAGACTTTACTTGTGTAACTATTAAAATTATGCTTTAAATTCGATGTTTTAATTAATGCTACCAACTTTATATTACACATGCTTACTTCAGTAATAGATGTGATGATGCTACCACCCATAAACCACCCCTACAACCCCTGACACATAGACTACTTGTGTAACTATTAAAATTATGCTTTAAATTCGATGTTTTAATTAATGCTACCAACTTTATATTACACATGCTTACTTCAGTAATAGATGTGAATGCTACCACCCATAAACTCCCCTACAACCCCTGACAGATAGACTTTACTTGTGTAACTATTACAATTATGCTTTAAATTCTGTGATTTATTTAATGCTACCAACTTTATATTACACATGCTTACTTCAGTAATAGATGTGATCATGCTACCACCCATAAACCACCCCTACAACCCCTGACAGATAGACTTTACTTGTGTAACTATTCCAATTATTCTTTAAATTCAGTGTTTTAATTAATGCTACCAACTTTATATTACACATGCTTACTTCAGTAATAGATGTGATTATGCTACCACCCATAAACCACCCCTACAACCCCTGACAGATAGACTTTACTTGTGTAACTATTAAAATTATGCTTTAAATTCGATGTTTTAATTAATGCTACCAACTTTATATTACACATGCTTACTTCAGTAATAGATGTGATTATGCTACCGCCCATAAACCACCCCTACAACCCCTGACAGATAGACTTTACTTGTGTAACTATTACAATTATGCTTTAAATTCTGTGTTTTAATTAATGCTAACAACTTTATATTACACATGCTTACTTCAGTAATAGATGTGATTATGCTACCACCCATAAACCACCCCTACAACCCCTGACAGATAGACTTTACTTTTGTAACTATTACATTATGCTTTAAATTCTGTGATTTAATTAATGCTACCAACTATATATTACACATGCTTACTTCAGTAATAGATGTGATTATGCGACCACCCATAAACCACCCCTACAACCCCTGACACATAGACTTTACTTGTGTAACTATTAAAATTATGCTTTAAATTCGATGTTTTAATTAATGCTACCAACTTTATATTACACATGCTTACTTCAGTAATAGATGTGAATGCTACCACCCATAAACTCCCCTACAACCCCTGACAGATAGACTTTACTTGTGTAACTAATACAATTATGCTTTAAATTTTGTGATTTAATTAATGCTACCAACTTTATATTACACATGCTTACTTCAGTAATAGATGTGATTATGCTACCACCCATAAACCACCCCTACAAGCCCTGACAGATAGACTTTACTTGTGAAACTATTACAATTATGCTTTAAATTCTGTGTTTTAATTAATGCTACCAACCTTATATTACACATGCTTACTTCAGTAATACATGTGATTATGCTACTACCCATAAACCACCCCTACAACCCCTGACAGATAGACTTTACTTGTGTAACTATTCCAAATATGCTTTAAATTCTGTGTTTTAATTAATGCTACCAACTTTATATTACACATGCTTACTTCAGTAATAGATGTGATTATGCTACCACCCATAAATCACCCCTACAAGCTCTGACAGATAGACTTTTTTTTTAAATTTGTTTATTTGTCTGAGCACTTCAACTGTTAAGTCATTAGTGCTCTGTCTTAGTTATATTTACATTCTACATTGGTTTTACATTGATAATAACAATATTAGTATTTTTCATATTTTTGTGTTGATTTCCTTCAGATAGGACAAGATGTTTGGAACATTTTCTGTTTTCGTTAAGCATTCTTGAAGAGTTTCTGGGATGCTGTGTGTTCTTCGTTGCTGATCATACTTCGTACATTCTATAAGTAGGTATTGGACGTTTAAGCTTACATTGCAGACGTTACATGTGGTGGGTTCCGTTTTTTTGAAAATATAATTGTGTGTGTATAGTGTATGCTCCGTTCTTAATCTCGATATTATGTTTCGGTCTCTTCTGTTTTCAGATATTTTCCATGGTTTTTTGTTGTCTTTTATATTTCTTAAATGGTTATTTGTTGTTGCCGCCCACTGTTGTTGCCATTTGATGATTAGCCTTGTTTTTGCATGATTTATAAAGTCGTCTGCTAATATTGGTGTTTGGAGAGTGGTATTTAATTTGGACGCTCTTTTTGCCGATTCGTCAGCTTCTTCGTTGCCTTTAATATCGCTGTGAGGAGGTATCCATAGGAGGGTGATATTTTTGGAGTGTTGTGTTATGGCTGTATGAATGTTTTCTTGGATACTTTGGATTTCTGGTTTTTGTGTGTAAAGTTTTAAGATGTTTAGGATTGTGTTCAGGGAATCAGAGCATATTAGATGGTTTGGTTTGTTTGAGGTTTTAATGTTTTTTATTGCTTCTGAAATTGCATATGTTTCTGCAGTGTATATGGATGTGTTTTTTGGAAATGTGTATGTTTGTTCAGTGTCTTCTGTTATTACCGCTGCTCCGGTTTTGTCATTTTCTTTAGAGCCGTCTGTATATATTATGTTGTATTCTTTATATATTATGTTTATTATGTCTGTAAATTCTGAAGTGATTACTGTGGTGGGTGTGTTTTCTTTATTATATTTTGTGAAGTGGTTGTTGAATTTAGGGAATTTAAGGGTCCAAGGTGGGTGATGTGTTGGGTACATCTCGTGTATTTTAGGGAAGCTTAGGTTATTTTCGGTAAGGATGGAGTGTATGAGTTTTTGGAATGGGTAGCTCTTTTGTATGCGAGTGTTATTGGACGTGTAGGAGAATTTGTATTTATGAGCAGGGTTGTGTGGATTTGTTGCAAGTTTAGTGATGTATTTTAGTACTAATTTTTCTCTGCGAATTGTTAAGGGTGGTTCTCCTGATTCTGATTGGATGCTTTTTATTGGTGTTGTTCTCAGAAGTCCAAGTATGATTCTTAGTGCAGCGTTTTGGAGTGTTTCTATTATTTTCAGGACGTTTTGCTTTGCTGTGATATATATAATGCTTCCATAGTCTATTTTTGATCTTACTAGGGTTTTATATAGTTTCATTAATGTTTCATTGTCTGACCCCCAGATTTTGTTTGATAATGTCTTTAATATGTTCATTCTTTGATGGCAGTCGGATTTTATATGTTCTATATGTTTTCGCCATGTCAGTTTCCTATCTAAATACATGCCCAGGAATTTTATTGATTCTTCATATTTTATGTTGTTTTCATTGATTCTTAGTACTGCATTGTTGTATTGTCCTTTTCTTGTTCTACAGAAGTGTATTGCTGTTGTTTTTGAGGATGAAAATGAAAATCCAATTTCCTTGGCCCAATTTTCTATATTTGTTATCGATGCTTGAAGGTTGCATTGTAGTCTGTGTAGATTTTTATTTTTTGAATAAATTATTAAATCGTCTGCAAATAGGGAGTATTTCACTGTTGGAGGTATTTTATCTTTTATGCCATTTATTGCTAGTAAAAAAAGTGTTGGGCTAATTATTGAGCCTTGCGGTATTCCGTTCATTTGGGTTTTCATTTCTGATAAAGTCCGATTGTACCGTACTCTGAATTTCCTGTCTGATAGGAAGTTATTTATGGAATGTAACATATTTCCTTCAATTTCGCAGTTTTTTAATGTCCATAAAATATTTTGTTTCCAGGTAGATAGACTTTACTTGTGTAACTATTCCAATTATGCTTTAAATTCAGTGTTTTAATTAATGCTACCAACTTTATATTACACATGCTTACTTCAGTAATAGATGTGACTATGCTACCACCCATAAACCACCCCTACAAGCCCTGACAGATAGACTCTACTTGTGTAACTATTACAATTATGCTTTAAATTCAGTGTTTTAATTAATGCTACCAACTTTATATTACACATGCTTACTTCAGTAATAAATATGATTATGCTACCACCCATAAACCATCCCTATAACCCCTGACAGATAGACTTTACTTGCGTAACTATTCCAATTATGCTTTAAATTCAGTGTTTTAATTAATGCTACCAACATTATATTACACATGCTTACTTCAGTAATAGATGTGATTATGCTACCACCCATAAACCACCCCTACAAGCCCTGACAGATAGACTTTACTTGTGAAACTATTACAATTATGCTTTAAATTCTGTGTTTTAATTAATGCTACCAACTTTATATTACACATGCTTACTTCAGTAATAGATGTGATTATGCTACCACCCATAAACCACCCCTACAACCCCTGACAGATAGACTTTACTTGTGTAACTATTCCAATTATGCTTTAAATTCAGTGTTTTAATTAATGCTACCAACTTTATATTACACATGCATACTTCAGTAATAGATGTGATTATGCTACCACCCCTACAACCCCTGACAGATAGACTTGTGTAACTATTACAATTATGTTTTGAATTCTGTGTTTTAATTAATGCTACCAACTTTATATTACACATGCTTACTTCAGTAATAGATTTGATTATGCTACCACCCATAAACCACCCCTACAACCTTTGACAGATAGACTTTACTTGTGTAACAATTACAATTATGCTTTAAATTCTGTGATTTAATTAATGCTACCAACTTTATATTACACATGCTTACTTCAGTAATAGATGTGATTATGCTACTACCCATAAATCACCCCTACAACCCCTGACAGATAGACTTTACTTGTGTAACTATTACAATTATGCTTTAAATTCGATGTTTTAATTAATGCTACCAACTTTATATTACACATGCATACTTCAGTAATAGATGTGATTGTGCAACTACCCATAAACCACCCCTACAACCCCTGACAGATAGAATTTACTTGTGTAACTATTCCAATTATGCTTTAAATTCAGTGTTTTAATTAATGCTACCAACTTTATATTACACATGCCTACTTCAGTAATAGATGTGATTATGCTACCACCCATAAACCACCCCTACAACCCCTGACAGATAGACTTGTGTAACAATTACAATTATACTTTAAATTCTGTGATTAAATTAATGCTACCAACTTTATATTACACATGCTTACTTCAGTAATAGATTTGATTATGCTACCACCCATAAACCACCCCTACAACCCCTGACAGATAGACTTTACTTGTGTAACAATTACAATTATGCTTTAAATTCTGTGATTTAATTAATGCTACCAACTTTATATTACACATGCTTACTTCAGTAATAGATTTGATTATGCTACCACTCATAAACCACCCCTACAACCCCTGACAGATAGACTTTACTTGTGTAACAATTACAATTATGCTTTAAATTCTGTGATTAAATTAATGCTACCAACTTTATATTACACATGCATACTTCAGTAATAGATGTGATTATGCTACCATCCATAAGCCACCCCTACAACCCCTGACAGATAGACTTTACTTGTGAAACTATTAAAATTATGCTTTAAATTCGATGTTTTCATTAATGCTACCAACTTTATATTACACATGCTTACTTCAGTAATAGATTTGATTATGCTACCACCCATAAACCACCCCTGACAGATAGACTTTACTTGTGTAACTATTCCAATTATGCTTTAAATTCGATGTTTTAATTAATGCTACCAACTTTATATTACACATGCTTACTTCAGTAATAGATGTGATTATGCTACCACCCATAAACCACCCCTACAACCCCTGACAGATAGACTTTACTTGTGTAACTATTAAAATTATGCATTAAATTCCATGTTTTAATTAATGCTACCAACTTTATATTACACATGCTTACTTCAGTAATAGATGTGAATGCTACCACCCATAAACCACCCCTACAACCCCTGACAGATAGAATTTACTTGTGTAACTATTACAATTATGCTTTAAATTCTGTGTTTTAATTAATGCTACCAACTTTATATTACACATGCTTACTTCAGTAATAGATGTGAATGCTACCACCCATAAACTCCCCTACAACCCCTGACAGATAGACATTACTTGTGTAACTATTACAATTATGCTTTAAATTCTGTGATTTAATTAATGCTACCAACTTTATATTACACGTGCTTACTGCAGTAATTGATGTGAATGCTACCACCCATAAACCACCCCTAAAACCCCTGACAGATAGACTTTACTTGTGTAACTATTCCAATTATGCTTTAAATTCAGTGTTTTAATTAATGCTACCAACTTTATATTACACATGCTTACTTCAGTAATAGATGTGATTATGCCACCACCCATAAATCACCCCTACAAGCTCTGACAGATAGACTTTACTTGTGTAACTATTCCAATTATGCTTTAAATTCAGTGTTTTAATTAATGTACCAACTTTATATTACACATGCTTACTTCAGTAATAGATGTGATTATGCTACCACCCATAAACCACCCCTACAACCCCTGACAGATAGACTTTACTTGTGTAACTATTCCAATTATGCTTTAAATTCAGTGTTTTAATTAATGCTACCAACTTTATATTACACATGCTTACTTCAGTAATAAATGTGATTATGCTACCACCCATAAACCACCCCTATAACCCCTGACAGATAGACTTTACTTGTGTAACTATTAAAATTATGCTTTAAATTCAGTGTTTTAATTAATGCTACCAACATTATATTACACATGCTTACTTCAGTAATAGATGTGATTATGCTACCACCCATAAACCACCCCTACAAGCCCTGACAGATAGACTTTACTTGTGAAACTATTAAAATTATGCTTTAAATTCTGTGTTTTAATTAATGCTACCAACTTTATATTACACATGCTTACTTCAGTAAAAGATGTGATTATGCTACCACCCATAAACCACCCCTACAACCCCTGACAGATAGACTTTACTTGTGTAACTATTCCAATTATGCTTTAAATTCAGTGTATTAATTAATGCTACCAACTTTATATTACACATGCATACTTCAGTAATAGATGTGATTTTGCTACCACCCATAAACCACCCCTACAACCCCTGACAGATAGACTTTACTTGTGTAACTATTACAATTATGTTTTGAATTCTGTGTTTTAATTAATGCTACCAACTTTATATTACACATGCTTACTTCAGTAATAGATTTGATTATGCTACCACCCATAAACCACCCCTACAACCTTTGACAGATAGACTTTACTTGTGTAACAATTACAATTATGCTTTAAATTCTGTGATTTAATTAATGCTACCAACTTTATATTACACATGCTTACTTCAGTAATAGATGTGATTATGCTACCACCCATAAACCACCCCTACAACCCCTGACAGATAGACTTTACTTGTGTAACTATTACAATTATGCTTTAAATTCGATTTTTTAATTAATGCTACCAACTTTATATTACACATGCATACTTCAGTAATAGATGTGATTATGCTACCACCCATAAACCACCCCTACAACCCCTGACAGATAGACTTTACTTGTGTAACTATTACAATTATGTTTTGAATTCTGTTTTAATTAATGCTACCAACTTTATATTACACATGCTTACTTCAGTAATAGATTTGATTATGCTACCACCCATAAACCACCCCTACAACCTTTGACAGATAGACTTTACTTGTGTAACAATTACAATTATGCTTTAAATTCTGTGATTTAATTAATGCTACCAACTTTATATTACACATGCTTACTTCAGTAATAGATGTGATTAGGCAACCACCCATAAACCACCCCTACAACCCCTGACAGATAGACTTTACTTGTGTAACTATTCCAATTATGCTTTAAATTCAGTGTTTTAATTAATGCTACCAACTTTATATTGCACATGCCTACTTCAGTAATAGATGTGATTATGCTACCACCCATAAACCACCCCTACAACCCCTGACAGATAGACTTTACTTGTGTAACAATTACAATTATGCTTTAAATTCTGTGATTTAATTAATGCTACCAACTTTATATTACACATGCTTACTTCAGTAATAGATTTGATTATGCTACCACCCATAAACCACCCCTACAACCCCTGACAGATAGACTTTACTTGTGTAACAATTACAATTATGCTTTAAATTCTGTGATTTAATTAATGCTACCAACTTTATATTACACATGCTTACTTCAGTAATAGATGTGATTATGCTACCACCCATAAACCACCCCTACAACCTCTGACAGATAGACTTTACTTGTGTAACTATTACAATTATGCTTTAAATTCGATTTTTTAATTAATGCTACCAACTTTATATTACACATGCATACTTCAGTAATAAATGTGATTATGCTACCACCCATATACCACCCCTACAACCCCTGACAGATAGACTTTACTTGTGTAACTATTACAATTATGTTTTGAATTCTGTGTTTTAATTAATGCTACCAACTTTATATTACACATGCTTACTTCAGTAATAGATTTGATTATGCTACCACCCATAAACCACCCCTACAACCTTTGACAGATAGACTTTACTTGTGTAACAATTACAATTATGCTTTAAATTCTGTGATTTAATTAATGCTACCAACTTTATATTACACATGCTTACTTCAGTAATAGATGTGATTATGCTACCACCCATAAACCACCCCTACAACCCCTGACAGATAGACTTTACTTGTGTAACTATTACAATTATGCTTTAAATTCGATTTTTTAATTAATGCTACCAACTTTATATTACACATGCATACTTCAGTAATAGATGTGATTATGCTACCACCCATAAACCACCCCTACAACCCCTGACAGATAGACTTTACTTGTGTAACTATTACAAATATGTTTTGAATTCTGTTTTAATTAATGCTACCAACTTTATATTACACATGCTTACTTCAGTAATAGATTTGATTATGCTACCACCCATAAACCACCCCTACAACCTTTGACAGATAGACTTTACTTGTGTAACAATTACAATTATGCTTTAAATTCTGTGATTTAATTAATGCTACCAACTTTATATTACACATGCTTACTTCAGTAATAGATGTGATTAGGCAACCACCCATAAACCACCCCTACAACCCCTGACAGATAGACTTTACTTGTGTAACTATTCCAATTATGCTTTAAATTCAGTGTTTTAATTAATGCTACCAACTTTATATTGCACATGCCTACTTCAGTAATAGATGTGATTATGCTACCACCCATAAACCACCCCTACAACCCCTGACAGATAGACTTTACTTGTGTAACAATTACAATTATGCTTTAAATTCTGTGATTTAATTAATGCTACCAACTTTATATTACACATGCTTACTTCAGTAATAGATTTGATTATGCTACCACCCATAAACCACCCCTACAACCCCTGACAGATAGACTTTACTTGTGTAACAATTACAATTATGCTTTAAATTCTGTGATTTAATTAATGCTACCAACTTTATATTACACATGCTTACTTCAGTAATAGATGTGATTATGCTACCACCCATAAACCACCCCTACAACCTCTGACAGATAGACTTTACTTGTGTAACTATTACAATTATGCTTTAAATTCGATTTTTTAATTAATGCTACCAACTTTATATTACACATGCATACTTCAGTAATAAATGTGATTATGCTACCACCCATAAACCACCCCTACAACCCCTGACAGATAGACTTTACTTGTGTAACTATTACAATTATGTTTTGAATTCTGTGTTTTAATTAATGCTACCAACTTTATATTACACATGATTACTTCAGTAATAGATGTGATTATGCAACCACCCATAAACCACCCCTACAACCCCTGACAGATAGACTTTACTTGTGTAACTATTCCAATTATGCTTTAAATTCAGTGTTTTAATTAATGCTACCAACTTTATATTACACATGCCTACTTCAGTAATAGATGTGATTATGCTACCACCCATAAACCACACCTACAACCCCTGACAGATAGACTTTACTTGTGTAACAATTACAATTATGCTTTAAATTCTGTGATTTAATTAATGCTACCAACTTTATATTACACATGCTTACTTCAGTAATAGATTTGATTATGCTACCACCCATAAACCACCCCTACAACCCCTGACAGATAGACTTTACTTGTGTAACAATTACAATTATGCTTTAAATTCTGTGATTTAATTAATGCTACCAACTTTATATTACACATGCTTACTTCAGTAATAGATTTGATTATGCTGCCACCCATAAACCACCCCTACAACCCCTGACAGATAGACTTTACTTGTGTAACAATTACAATTATGCTTTAAATTTTGTGATTAAATTAATGCTACCAACTTTATATTACACATGCATACTTCAGTAATAGATGTGATTATGCTACCATCCATAAGCCACCCCTACAACCCCTGACAGATAGACTTTACTTGTGTAACTATTAAAATTATGCTTTAAATTCGATGTTTTCATTAATGCTACCAACTTTATATTACACATGCTTACTTCAGTAATAGATTTGATTATGCTACCACCCATAAACCACCCCTGACAGATATACTTTACTTGTGTAACTATTCCAATTATGCTTTAAATTCGATGTTTTAATTAATGCAACCAACTTTATATTACACATGCTTACTTCAGTAATAGATGTGATTATGCTACCACCCATAAATTACCCCTACAACCTCTGACAGATAGACTTTACTTGTGTAACTATTAAAATTATGCATTAAATTCGATGTTTTAATTAATGCTACCAACTTTATATTACACATGCTTACTTCAGTAATAGATGTGAATGCTACTACCCATAAACCACCCCTACAACCCCTGACAGATAGACTTTACTTGTGTAACTATTACAATATGTTTTGAATTCTGTGTTTTAATTAATGCTACCAACTTTATATTACACATGCTTACTTCAGTAATAGATTTGATTATGCTACTACCCATAAACCACCCCTACAACCTTTGACAGATAGACTTTACTTGTGTAACAATTACAATTATGCTTTAAATTCTGTGATTTAATTAATGCTACCAACTTTATATTACACATGCTTACTTCAGTAATAGATGTGATTATGCTACCACCCATAAACCACCCCTACAACCCGTGACAATAGACTTTACTTGTGTAACTATTACAATTATGCTTTAAATTCGATGTTTTAATTAATGCTACCCACTTTATATTACACATGCATACTTCATTAATAGATGTGATTATGCAACCACCCATAAACTACCCCTACAACCCCTGACAGATAGACTTTACTTGTGTAACTATTCCAATTATGCTTTAAATTCAGTGTTTTAATTAATGCTACCAACTTTATATTACACATGCCTACTTCAGTAATAGATGTGATTATGCTACCACCCATAAACCACCCCTACAACCCCTGACAGATAGACTTTACTTGTGTAACAATTACAATTATGCTTTAAATTCTGTGATTTAATTAATGCTACCAACTTTATATTACACATGCTTATTTCAGTAATAGATTTGATTATGCTACCACCCATAAACCACCCCTACAACCCCTGACAGATAGACTTTACTTGTGTAACAATTACAATTATGCTTTAAATTCTGTGATTTAACTAATGCTACCAACTTTATATTACACATGCTTACTTCAGTAATAGATTTGATTATGCTACCACCCATAAACCACCCCTACAACCCCTGACAGATAGACTTTACTTGTGTAACAATTACAATTATGCTTTAAATTCTGTGATTAAATTAATGCTACCAACTTTATATTACACATGCATACTTCAGTAATAGATTTGATTATGCTACCACCCATAAACCACCCCTGACAGATAGACTTTACTTGTGTAACTATTCCAATTATGCTTTAAATTCGATGTTTTAATTAATGCTACCAACTTTATATTACACATGCTTACTTCAGTAATAGATGTGATTATGCTACCACCCATAAACCACCCCTACAACCCCTGACAGATAGACTTTACTTGTGTAAATATTAAAATTATTCATTAAATTCGATGTTTTAATTAATGCTACCAACTTTATAATACACATGCTTACTTCAGTAATAGATGTGAATGCTACCACCCATAAACCACCCCTACAACCCCTGACAGATAGACTTTACTTGTGTAAATATTAAAATTATGCTTTAAATTCTGTGTTTTAATTAATGCTACCAACTTTATATTACACATGCTTACTTTTGTAATAGATGTGATTATACTACCACCCATAAACCACCCCTACAACCCCTGACAGATAGACTTTACTTGTGTAAATATTAAAATTATTCATTAAATTCGATGTTTTAATTAATGCTACCAACTTTATATTACACATGCTTACTTCAGTAATAGATGTGATTATACAACCACCTATAAACCACCCCTACAAACCCTGACAGATAGACTTTACTTGTGTAACTATTAAAATTATGCTTTAAATTCGATGTTTTCATTAATGCTACCAACTTTATATTACACATGCTTACTTCAGTAATAGATGTAAATGCTACCACCCATAAACCACCCCTACAACCCCTGACAGATAGACTTTACTTGTGTAACTATTACAATTATGCATTAAATTCTGTGTTTTAATTAATGCTACCAACTTTATATTACACATGCTTACTTCAGTAATAGATGTGATTATACTACCACCCATAAACCACCCCTACAACCCCTGACAGATAGACTTTACTTGAGTAACTATTCCAATTATGCTTTAAATTCAGTGTTTTAATTAATGCTACCAACTTTATATTACACATGCATACTTCAGTAATAGATGTGATTATGCAACCACCCATAAACCACCCCTACAACCCCTGACAGATAGACTTTACTTGTGTAACTATTACAATTATGTTTTGAATTCTGTGTTTTAATTAATGCTACCAACTTTATATTACAAATGCTTACTTCAGTAATAGATTTGATTATGCTACCACCCATAAACCACCCCTACAACCTTTGACAGATAGACTTTACTTGTGTAACAATTACAATTATGCTTTAAATTCTGTGATTTAATTAATGCTACCAACTTTATATTACACATGCTTACTTCAGTAATAGATGTGATTATGCTACTACCCATATACCACCCCTACAACCCCTGACAGATAGACTTTACTTGTGTAACTATTACAATTATGCTTTAAATTCGATGTTTTAATTAATGCTAGCAACTTTATATTACACATGCATACTTCAGTAATAGATGTGATTATGCAACCACCCATAAACCACCCCTACAAGCCCTGACAGATAGACTTTACTTGTGTAACTATTCCAATTATGCTTTAAATTCAGTGTTTTAATTAATGCTACCAACTTTATATTACACATGCTTACTTCAGTAATAGATGTGATTATGCTACCACCCATAAACCACCCCTACAACCCCTGACAGATAGACTTTACTTGTGTAACAATTACAATTATGCTTTAAATTCTGTGATTTAATTAATGCTACCAACTTTATATTACACATGCTTACTTCAGTAATAGATTTGATTATGCTACCACCCATAAACCACCCCTACAACCCCTGACAGATAGACTTTACTTGTGTAACAATTACAATTATGCTTTAAATTCTGTGAGTTAATTAATGCTACCAACTTTATATTACACATGCTTACTTCAGTAATAGATGTGAATGCTACCACCCATAAACCACCCCTACAACCCCTGACAGATAGACTTTACTTGTGTAACTATTCCAATTATGCTTTAAATTCAGTGTTTTAATTAATGCTACCAACTTTATATTACACATGCATACTTTAGTAATAGATGTGATTATGCAACCACCCATAAACCACCCCTACATCCCCTGACAGATAGACTTTACTTGTGTAACTATTACAATTATGTTTTGAATTCTGTGTTTTAATTAATGCTACCAACTTTATATTACAAATGCTTACTTCAGTAATAGATTTGATTATGCTACCACCCATAAACCACCCCTACAACCTTTGACAGATAGACTTTACTTGTGTAACAATTACAATTATGCTTTAAATTCTGTGATTTAATTAATGCTACCAACTTTATATTACACATGCTTACTTCAGTAATAGATATGATTATGCTACTACCCATATACCACCCCTACAACCCCTGACAGATAGACTTTACTTGTGTTACTATTACAATTATGCTTTAAATTCGATGTTTTAATTAATGCTAGCAACTTTATATTACACATGCATACTTCAGTAATAGATGTGATTATGCAACCACCCATAAACCACCCCTACAAGCCCTGACAGATAGACTTTACTTGTGTAACTATTCCAATTATGCTTTAAATTCAGTGTTTTAATTAATGCTACCAACTTTATATTACACATGCTTACTTCAGTAATAGATTTGATTATGCTACTACCCATAAACCACCCCTACAACCTTTGACAGATAGACTTTACTTGTGTAACAATTACAATTATGCTTTAAATTCTGTGATTTAATTAATGCTACCAACTTTATATTACACATGCTTACTTCAGTAATAGATGTGATTATGCTACCACCCATAAACCACCCCTACAACCCGTGACAATAGACTTTACTTGTGTAACTATTACAATTATGCTTTAAATTCGATGTTTTAATTAATGCTACCCACTTTATATTACACATGCATACTTCATTAATAGATGTGATTATGCAACCACCCATAAACTACCCCTACAACCCCTGACAGATAGACTTTACTTGTGTAACTATTCCAATTATGCTTTAAATTCAGTGTTTTAATTAATGCTACCAACTTTATATTACACATGCCTACTTCAGTAATAGATGTGATTATGCTACCACCCATAAACCACCCCTACAACCCCTGACAGATAGACTTTACTTGTGTAACAATTACAATTATGCTTTAAATTCTGTGATTTAATTAATGCTACCAACTTTATATTACACATGCTTATTTCAGTAATAGATTTGATTATGCTACCACCCATAAACCACCCCTACAACCCCTGACAGATAGACTTTACTTGTGTAACAATTACAATTATGCTTTAAATTCTGTGATTTAACTAATGCTACCAACTTTATATTACACATGCTTACTTCAGTAATAGATTTGATTATGCTACCACCCATAAACCACCCCTACAACCCCTGACAGATAGACTTTACTTGTGTAACAATTACAATTATGCTTTAAATTCTGTGATTAAATTAATGCTACCAACTTTATATTACACATGCATACTTCAGTAATAGATTTGATTATGCTACCACCCATAAACCACCCCTGACAGATAGACTTTACTTGTGTAACTATTCCAATTATGCTTTAAATTCGATGTTTTAATTAATGCTACCAACTTTATATTACACATGCTTACTTCAGTAATAGATGTGATTATGCTACCACCCATAAACCACCCCTACAACCCCTGACAGATAGACTTTACTTGTGTAAATATTAAAATTATTCATTAAATTCGATGTTTTAATTAATGCTACCAACTTTATAATACACATGCTTACTTCAGTAATAGATGTGAATGCTACCACCCATAAACCACCCCTACAACCCCTGACAGATAGACTTTACTTGTGTAAATATTAAAATTATGCTTTAAATTCTGTGTTTTAATTAATGCTACCAACTTTATATTACACATGCTTACTTTTGTAATAGATGTGATTATACTACCACCCATAAACCACCCCTACAACCCCTGACAGATAGACTTTACTTGTGTAAATATTAAAATTATTCATTAAATTCGATGTTTTAATTAATGCTACCAACTTTATATTACACATGCTTACTTCAGTAATAGATGTGATTATACAACCACCTATAAACCACCCCTACAAACCCTGACAGATAGACTTTACTTGTGTAACTATTAAAATTATGCTTTAAATTCGATGTTTTCATTAATGCTACCAACTTTATATTACACATGCTTACTTCAGTAATAGATGTAAATGCTACCACCCATAAACCACCCCTACAACCCCTGACAGATAGACTTTACTTGTGTAACTATTACAATTATGCATTAAATTCTGTGTTTTAATTAATGCTACCAACTTTATATTACACATGCTTACTTCAGTAATAGATGTGATTATACTACCACCCATAAACCACCCCTACAACCCCTGACAGATAGACTTTACTTGAGTAACTATTCCAATTATGCTTTAAATTCAGTGTTTTAATTAATGCTACCAACTTTATATTACACATGCATACTTCAGTAATAGATGTGATTATGCAACCACCCATAAACCACCCCTACAACCCCTGACAGATAGACTTTACTTGTGTAACTATTACAATTATGTTTTGAATTCTGTGTTTTAATTAATGCTACCAACTTTATATTACAAATGCTTACTTCAGTAATAGATTTGATTATGCTACCACCCATAAACCACCCCTACAACCTTTGACAGATAGACTTTACTTGTGTAACAATTACAATTATGCTTTAAATTCTGTGATTTAATTAATGCTACCAACTTTATATTACACATGCTTACTTCAGTAATAGATGTGATTATGCTACTACCCATATACCACCCCTACAACCCCTGACAGATAGACTTTACTTGTGTAACTATTACAATTATGCTTTAAATTCGATGTTTTAATTAATGCTAGCAACTTTATATTACACATGCATACTTCAGTAATAGATGTGATTATGCAACCACCCATAAACCACCCCTACAAGCCCTGACAGATAGACTTTACTTGTGTAACTATTCCAATTATGCTTTAAATTCAGTGTTTTAATTAATGCTACCAACTTTATATTACACATGCTTACTTCAGTAATAGATGTGATTATGCTACCACCCATAAACCACCCCTACAACCCCTGACAGATAGACTTTACTTGTGTAACAATTACAATTATGCTTTAAATTCTGTGATTTAATTAATGCTACCAACTTTATATTACACATGCTTACTTCAGTAATAGATTTGATTATGCTACCACCCATAAACCACCCCTACAACCCCTGACAGATAGACTTTACTTGTGTAACAATTACAATTATGCTTTAAATTCTGTGAGTTAATTAATGCTACCAACTTTATATTACACATGCTTACTTCAGTAATAGATGTGAATGCTACCACCCATAAACCACCCCTACAACCCCTGACAGATAGACTTTACTTGTGTAACTATTCCAATTATGCTTTAAATTCAGTGTTTTAATTAATGCTACCAACTTTATATTACACATGCATACTTTAGTAATAGATGTGATTATGCAACCACCCATAAACCACCCCTACATCCCCTGACAGATAGACTTTACTTGTGTAACTATTACAATTATGTTTTGAATTCTGTGTTTTAATTAATGCTACCAACTTTATATTACAAATGCTTACTTCAGTAATAGATTTGATTATGCTACCACCCATAAACCACCCCTACAACCTTTGACAGATAGACTTTACTTGTGTAACAATTACAATTATGCTTTAAATTCTGTGATTTAATTAATGCTACCAACTTTATATTACACATGCTTACTTCAGTAATAGATATGATTATGCTACTACCCATATACCACCCCTACAACCCCTGACAGATAGACTTTACTTGTGTTACTATTACAATTATGCTTTAAATTCGATGTTTTAATTAATGCTAGCAACTTTATATTACACATGCATACTTCAGTAATAGATGTGATTATGCAACCACCCATAAACCACCCCTACAAGCCCTGACAGATAGACTTTACTTGTGTAACTATTCCAATTATGCTTTTAATTCAGTGTTTTAATTAATGCTACCAACTTTATATTACACATGCTTACTTTAGTAATAGATGTGATTATGCTACCACCCATAAACCACCCCTACAACCCCTGACAGATAGACTTTACTTGTGTAAAAATTACAATTATGCTTTAAATTCTGTGATTTTATTAATGCTACCAACTTTATATTACACATGCTTACTTCAGTAATAGATTTGATTATGCTACCACCCATAAACCACACCTACAACCCCTGACAGATAGACTTTACTTGTGTAACAATTACAATTATGCTTTAAATTCTGTGATTTAATTAATGCTACCAACTTTATATTACACATGCTTACTTCAGTAATAGATTTGATTATGGTACCACCCATAAACCACCCCTACAACCCCTGACAGATAGACTTTACTTGTGTAACAATTAAAATTATGCTTTAAATTCTGTGATTAAATTAATGCTACCAACTTTATATTACACATGCATACTTCAGTAATAGATGTGATTATGCTACCACCCATAAACCACCCCTACAACCCCTGACGGATAGACTTTACTTGTGTAACTATTAAAATTATGCTTTAAATTCGATGTTTTCATTAATGCTACCAACTTTATATTACACATGCTTACTTCAGTAATAGATTTGATTATGCTACCACCCATAAACCACCCCTGACAGATAGACTTTACTTGTGTAACTATTCCAATTATACTTTAAATTCAGTGTTTTAGTTAATGCTACCAACTTTACATTACACATGCTTACTTCAGTAATAGATGTGATTATGCTACCACCCATAAACCACCCCTACAACCCCTGACAGATAGACTTTACTGGTGTAAATATTACAATTATGCTTTAAATTCTGTGTTTTAATTAATGCTACCAACTTTATATTACACATGCTTACTTCAGTAATAGATGTGATTATGCTACTACCCATAAACCACCCGTACAACCCCTGACAGATAGACTTTACTTGTGTAACTATTACAATTATGCTTTAAATTCTGTGTTTTAATTAATGCTACCAACTTTATATTACACATGCTTACTTCAGTAATAGATGTGATTATGCTACCACCCATAAACCACCTCTACAACCCCTGACAGATAGACTTTACTTTTGTAACTATTACAATTATGCTTTAAATTCTGTGTTTTAATTAATGCTACCAACTTTATATTACACATGCTTACTTCAGTAATAGATGTGATTATGCTACCACCCATAAACCACCCCTACAACCCCTGACAGATAGACTTTACTTTTGGAACTATTTAAATTATGCTTTAAATTCGATGTTTTAATTTATGCTACCAGCTTTATATTACACAGGCTTACTTCAGTAATAGATGTGATTATGCTACCACCCATAAACCACCCCTACAAGCCCTGACAGATAGAGTTTACTTGTGTAACTATTACAATTATGCTTTAAATTCAGTGTTTTAATTAATGCTACCAACTTTATATTACACATGCTTACTTCAGTAATAGGTGTGATTATGCTACCACCCATAAACCACACCTACAACCCCTGACAGACAGACTTTACTTGCGTAACTATTCAAATTATGCTTTAAATTCGGTGTTTTAATTATTGCTACCAACTTTATATTACACATGCTTGCTTCAGTAATAGATGTGATTATGCTACCACCCATAAACCACCCCTACATCCCCTGACAGATAGACTTTACTTGTGTAACTATTACAATTATGCTTTAAATTCTGTGATTAAATTAATGCTACTAACTTTATATTACACATGCATACTTCAGTAATAGATGTGATTATGCTACCACCCATAAAGCACCCCTACAACCCCTGACAGATAGACTTTACTTGTGTAACTATTAAAATTATGCTTTAAATTCGATGTTTTAATTAATGCTACCAACTTTATATTACACATGCTTACTTCAGTAATAGATGTAATTATGCTAGCACCCATAAACCACCCCTACAACCCCTGACAGATAGACTTTACTTGTGTAACTATTACAATTATGCTTTAAATTCTGTGTTTTAATTAATGCTACCAAGTTTATATTACACATGCTTACTTCAGTAATAGATGTGATTATGCTACCACCCATAAACTACCCCTACAACCCCTGACCGATAGACTTTACTGGTGTAACTATTACAATTATGCTTTAAATTCTGTGTTTTAATTAATGCTACCAACTTTATATTACACATGCTTACTTCAGTAATAGATGTGATTATGCTACCACCCATAAACCACCCCTACAACCCCTGACAGATAGACTTTACTTTTTGAACTATTTAAATTATGCTTTAAATTCGATGTTTTAATTTATGCTACCAGTTTTATATTACACAGGCTTACTTCAGTAATATATGTGATTATGGTACCACCCATAAACCACCCGTACAACCCCTGACAGATAGACTTTACTTGTGTAACTATTACAATTATGCTTTAAATTCTGTGTTTTTATTAATGCTACCAACTTTATATTACACATGCTTACTTCAGTAATAGATGTGATTATGCTACCACCCATAAACCACCCCTACAACCCCTGACAGATAGACTTTACTTGTGTAACTATTAAAATTATGCTTTAAATTCGATGTTTTAATTTATGCTACCAGCTTTATATTACACAGGCTTACTTCAGTAATATATGTGATTATGCTACCACCCATAAACCACCCGTACAACATCTGACAGATAGACTTTACTTGTGTAACTATTCCAAATATGCTTTAAATTCAGTGTTTTAATTAATGCTACCAACTTTATATTACACATGCTTACTTCAGTAATAGATGTGATTATGCTACCACCCATAAACCAGCCCTACAACCCCTGACAGATAGTCTTTACTTTTGTAACTATTACAATTATGCTTTAAATTCTGTGTTTTAATTAATGCTACCAACTTTATATTACACATGCTTACTTCTGTAATAGATTTGATTATGCTACTACCCATAAACCACCCCTACAACCTTTGACAGATAGACTTTACTTGTGTAACAATTACAATTATGCTTTAAATTCTGTGATTTAATTAATGCTACCAACTTTATATGACACATGCTTACTTCAGTAATAGATGTGATTATGCTACCACCCATAAACCACCCCTACAACCCGTGACAATAGACTTTACTTGTGTAACTATTACAATTATGCTTTAAATTCGATGTTTTAATTAATGCTACCCACTTTATATTACACATGCACACTTCAGTAATAGATGTGATTATGCAACCACCCATAAACTACCCCTACAACCCCTGACAGATAGACTTTACTTGTGTAACTATTCCAATTATGCTTTAAATTCAGTGTTTTAATTAATGCTACCAACTTTATATTACACATGCCTACTTCAGTAATAGATGTGATTATGCTACCACCCATAAACCACCCCTACAACCCCTGACAGATAGACTTTACTTGTGTAACAATTACAATTATGCTTTAAATTCTGTGATTTAATTAATGCTACCAACTTTATATTACACATGCTTATTTCAGTAATAGATTTGATTATGCTACCACCCATAAACGACCCCTACAACCCCTGACAGATAGACTTTACTTGTGTAACATTTACAATTATGCATTAAATTCTGTGATTTAATTAATGCTACCAACTTTATATTACACATGCTTACTTCAGTAATAGATTTGATTATGCTACCACCCATAAACCACCCCTACAACCCCTGACAGATAGACTTTACTTGTGTAACAATTACAATTATGCTTTAAATTCTGTGATTAAATTAATGCTACCAACTTTATATTACACATGCATACTTCAGTAATAGATTTGATTATGCTACCACCCATAAACCACCCCTGACAGATAGACTTTACTTGTGTAACTATTCCAATTATGCTTTAAATTCGATGTTTTA
The DNA here is from genome assembly GCA_963082715.1 of Harpalus rubripes. Lineage (NCBI taxonomy): Eukaryota > Metazoa > Arthropoda > Insecta > Coleoptera > Carabidae > Harpalus > Harpalus rubripes. Next base: position 27,509,445 of record OY720458.1, on the reverse strand, counting down.
ATTAATGCTACCAACTTTATATTACACATGCTATCTTCAGTAATAGATGTGATTATGCTACCACCCATAAACCACCCCTACAACCCCTGACAGATAGACTTTACTTGTGTAAATATTAAAATTATTCATTAAATTCGATGTTTTAATTAATGCTACCAACTTTATATTACACATGCTTACTTCAGTAATAGATGTGAATGCTACCACCCATAAACCACCCCTACAACCCCTGACAGATAGACTTTACTTGTGTAAATATTAAAATTATGCTTTAAATTCTGTGTTTTAATTAATGCTACCAACTTTATATTACACATGCTTACTTCAGTAATAGATGTGATTATACTACCACCCATAAACCACCCCTACAACCCTTGACAGATAGACTTTACTTGTGTAAATATTAAAATTATTCAATAAATTCGATGTTTTAATTAATGCTACCAACTTTATATTACACATGCTTACTTCAGTAATAGATGTGATTATACAACCACCCATAAACCACCCCTACAAACCCTGACAGACAGACTTTACTTGTGTAACTATTAAAATTATGCTTTAAATTCGATGTTTTCATTAATGCTACCAACTTTATATTGCACATGCTTACTTCAGTAATAGATGTAAATGCTACCACCCATAAACCACCTCTACAACCCCTGACAGATAGACTTTACTTGTGTAACTATTAAAATTATGCATTAAATTCGATGTTTTAATTAATGCTACCAACTTTATATTACACATGCTTACTTCAGTAATAGATGTGATTATGCTACCACCCATAAACCACCCCTACAACCCCTGACAGGTAGACTTTACTTGTGTAACTATTACAATATGTTTTGAATTCTGTGTTTTAATTAATGCTACCAACTTTATATTACACATGCTTACTTCAGTAATAGATTTGATTATGCTACTACCCATAAACCACCCCTACAACCTTTGACAGATAGACTTTACTTGTGTAACAATTACAATTATGCTTTAAATTCTGTGATTTAATTAATGCTACCAACTTTATATTACACATGCTTACTTCAGTAATAGATGTGATTATGCTACCACCTATAAACCACCCCTACAACCCGTGACAATAGACTTTACTTGTGTAACTATTACAATTATGCTTTAAATTCGATGTTTTTATTAATGCTACCCACTTTATATTACACATGCATACTTCAGTAATAGATGTGATTATGCAACCACCCATAAACTACCCCTACAACCCCTGACAGATAGACTTTACTTGTGTAACTATTCCAATTATGCTTTAAATTCAGTGTTTTAATTAATGCTACCAACTTTATATTACACATGCCTACTTCAGTAATAGATGTGATTATGCTACCACCCATAAACCACCCCTACAACCCCTGACAGATAGACTTTACTTGTGTAACAATTACAATTATGCTTTAAATTCTGTGATTTAATTAATGCTACCAACTTTATATTACAAATGCTTACTTCAGTAATAGATTTGATTATGCTACCACCCATAAACCACCCCTACAACCCCTGACAGATAGACTTTACTTGTGTAACAATTACAATTATGCTTTAAATTCTGTGATTAAATTAATGCTACCAACTTTATATTACACATGCATACTTCAGTAATAGATTTGATTATGCTACCACCCATAAACCACCCCTGACAGATAGACTTTACTTGTGTAACTATTCCAATTATGCTTTAAATTCGATGTTTTAATTAATGCTACCAACTTTATATTACACATGCTTACTTCAGTAATAGATGTGATTATGCTACCACCCATAAACCACCCCTACAACCCCTGACAGATAGACTTTACTTGTGTAAATATTAAAATTATTCATTAAATTCGATGTTTTAATTAATGCTACCAACTTTATATTACACATGCTTACTTCAGTAATAGATGTGAATGCTACCACCCATAAACCACCCCTACAACCCCTGACAGATAGACTTTACTTGTGTAAATATTAAAATTATGCTTTAAATTCTGTGTTTTAATTAATGCTACCAACTTTATATTACACATGCTTACTTCAGTAATAGATGTGATTATACTACCACCCATAAACCACCCCTACAACCCCTGACAGATAGACTTTACTTGTGTAAATATTAAAATTATTCATTAAATTCGATGTTTTAATTAATGCTACCAACTTTATATTACACATGCTTACTTCAGTAATAGATGTGATTATGCTACCACCCATAAACCACCCCTACAACCCCTGACAGATAGACTTTACTTGTGTAAATATTAAAATTATTCATTAAATTCGATGTTTTAATTAATGCTACCAACTTTATATTACACATGCTTACTTCAGTAATAGATGTGAATGCTACCACCCATAAACCACCCCTACAACCCCTGACAGATAGACTTTACTTGTGTAAATATTAAAATTATGCTTTAAATTCTGTGTTTTCAATAATGCTACCAACTTTATATTACACATGCTTACTTCAGTAATAGATGTAAATGCTACCACCCATAAACCACCCCTACAACCCCTGACAGATAGACTTTATTTGTGTAACTATTACAATTATGCATTAAATTCTGTGTTTTAATTAATGCTACCAACTTTATATTACACATGCTTACTTCAGTAATAGATGTGATTATACTACCACCCATAAACCACCCCTACAACCCCTGACAGATAGACTTTACTTGTGTAACTATTCCAATTATGCTTTAAATTCAGTGTTTTAATTAATGCTACCAACTTTATATTACACATGCATACTTCAGTAATAGATGTGATTATGCAACCACCCATAAACCACCCCTACAACCCCTGACAGATAGACTTTACTTGTGTAACTATTACAATTATGTTTTGAATTCTGTGTTTTAATTAATGCTACCAACTTTATATTACAAATGCTTACTTCAGTAATAGATTTGATTATGCTACCACCCATAAACCACCCCTACAACCATTGACAGATAGACTTTACTTGTGTAACAATTACAATTATGCTTTAAATTCTGTGATTTAATTAATGCTACCAACTTTATATTACACATGCTTACTTCAGTAATAGATGTGATTATGCTACTACCCATATACCACCCCTACAACCCCTGGCAGATAGACTTTACTTGTGTAACTATTACAATTATGCTTTAAATTCGATGTTTTAATTAATGGTAGCAACTTTATATTACACATGCATACTTCAGTAATAGATGTGATTATGCAACCACCCATAAACCACCCCTACAAGCCCTGACAGATAGACTTTACTTGTGTAACTATTCCAATTATGCTTTAAATTCAGTGTTTTAATTAATGCTACCAACTTTATATTACACATGCTTACTTCAGTAATAGATGTGATTATGCTACCACCCATAAACCACCCCGACAACCCCTGACAGATAGACTTTACTTGTGTAACAATTACAATTATGCTTTAAATTCTGTGATTTAATTAATGCTACCAACTTTATATTACACATGCTTACTTCAGTAATAGATTTGATTATGCTACCACCCATAAACCACCCCTACAACCCCTGACAGATAGACTTTACTTGTGTAACAATTACAATTATGCTTTAAATTCTGTGATTTAATTAATGCTACCAACTTTATATTACACATGCTTACTTCAGTAATAGATGTGAATGCTACCACCCATAAACCACCCCTACAACCCCTGACAGATAGACTTTACTTGTGTAACTATTCCAATTATGCTTTAAATTCAGTGTTTTAATTAATGCTACCAACTTTATATTACACATGCATACTTTAGTAATAGATGTGATTATGCAAACACCCATAAACCACCCCTACATCCCCTGACAGATAGACTTTACTTGTTTAACTATTACAATTATGTTTTGAATTCTGTGTTTTAATTAATGCTACCAACTTTATATTACAAATGCTTACTTCAGTAATAGATTTGATTATGCTACCACCCATAAACCACCCCTACAACCTTTGACAGATAGACTTTACTTGTGTAACAATTACAATTATGCTTTAAATTCTGTGATTTAATTAATGCTACCAACTTTATATTACACATGCTTACTTCAGTAATAGATATGATTATGCTACTACCCATATACCACCCCTACAACCCCTGACTGATAGACTTTACTTGTGTTACTATTACAATTATGCTTTAAATTCGATGTTTTAATTAATGCTAGCAACTTTATATTACACATGCATACTTCAGTAATAGATGTGATTATGCAACCACCCATAAACCACCCCTACAAGCCCTGACAGATAGACTTTACTTGTGTAACTATTCCAATAATGCTTTAAATTCAGTGTTTTAATTAATGCTACCAACTTTATATTACACATGCTTACTTTAGTAATAGATGTGATTATGCTACCAGCCATAAACCACCCCTACAACCCCTGACAGATAGACTTTACTTGTGTAAAAATTACAATTATGCTTTAAATTCTGTGATTTAATTAATGCTACCAACTTTATATTACACATGCTTACTTCAGTAATAGATTTGATTATGCTACCACCCATAAACCACCCCTACAACCCCTGACAGATAGACTTTACTTGTGTAACAATTAAAATTATGCTTTAAATTCTGTGATTAAATTAATGCTACCAACTTTATATTACACATGCATACTTCAGTAATAGATGTGATTATGCTACCACCCATAAACCACCCCTACAACCCCTGACAGATAGACTTTACTTGTGTAACTATTAAAATTATGCTTTAAATTCGATGTTTTCATTAATGCTACCAACTTTATATTACACATGCTTACTTCAGTAATAGATTTGATTATGCTACCACCCATAAACCACCCCTGACAGATAGACTTTACTTGTGTAACTATTCCAATTATACTTTAAATTCAGTGTTTTAGTTAATGCTACCAACTTTACATTACACATGCTTACTTCAGTAATAGATGTGATTATGCTACCACCCATAAACCACCCCTACAACCCCTGACAGATAGACTTTACTGGTGTAACTATTACAATTATGCTTTAAATTCTGTGTTTTAATTAATGCTACCAACTTTATATTACACATGCTTACTTCAGTAATAGATGTGATTATGCTACCACCCATAAACCACCCGTACAACCCCTGACAGATAGACTTTACTTGTGTAACTATTACAATTATGCTTTAAATTCTGTGTTTTAATTAATGCTACCAACTTTATATTACACATGCTTACTTCAGTAATAGATGTGATTATGCTACCACCCATAAACCACCTCTACAACCCCTGACAGATAGACTTTACTTTTGTAACTATTACAATTATGCTTTAAATTCTGTGCTTTAATTAATGCTACCAACTTTATATTACACATGCTTACTTCAGTAATAGATGTGATTATGCTACCACCCATAAACCACCCCTACAACCCCTGACAGATAGACTTTACTTTTGGAACTATTTAAATTATGCTTTAAATTCGATGTTTTAATTTATGCTACCAGCTTTATATTACACAGGCTTACTTCAGTAATAGATGTGATTATGCTACCACCCATAAACCACCCCTACAAGCCCTGACAGATAGACTCTACTTGTGTAACTATTACAATTATGCTTTAAATTCAGTGTTTTAATTAATGCTACCAACTTTATATTACACATGCTTACTTCAGTAATAGGTGTGATTATGCTACCACCCATAAACCACACCTACAACCCCTGACAGACAGACTTTACTTGCGTAACTATTCAAATTATGCTTTAAATTCGGTGTTTTAATTAATGCTACCAACTTTATATTACACATGCTTGCTTCAGTAATAGATGTGATTATGCTACCACCCATAAACCACCCCTACATCCCCTGACAGATAGACTTTACTTGTGTAACTATTACAATTATACTTTAAATTCTGTGATTAAATTAATGCTACCAACTTTATATTACACATGCATACTTCAGTAATAGATGTGATTATGCTACCACCCATAAACCACCCCTACAACCCCTGACAGATAGACTTTACTTGTGTAACTATTAAAATTATGCTTTAAATTCGATGTTTTAATTAATGCTACCAACTTTATATTACACATGCTTACTTCAGTAATAGATGTAATTATGCTACCACCCATAAACCACCCCTACAACCCCTGACAGATAGAGTTTACTTGTGTAACTATTACAATTATGCTTTAAATTCTGTGTTTTAATTAATGCTACCAACTTTATATTACACATGCTTACTTCAGTAATAGATGTGATTATGCTACCACCCATAAACTACCCCTACAACCCCTGACAGATAGACTTTACTGGTGTAACTATTACAATTATGCTTTAAATTCTGTTTTAATTAATGCTACCAACTTTATATTACACATGCTTACTTCAGTAATAGATGTGATTATGCTACCACCCATAAACCACCCCTATATACCCTGACAGATAGACTTTACTTTTGGAACTATTTAAATTATGCTTTAAATTCGATGTTTTAATTTATGCTACCAGCTTTATATTACACAGGCTTACTTCAGTAATATATGTGATTATGGTACCACCCATAAACCACCCGTACAACCCCTGACAGATAGACTTTACTTGTGTAACTATTACAATTATGCTTTAAATTCTGTGTTTTTATTAATGCTACCAACTTTATATTACACATGCTTACTTCAGTAATAGATGTGATTATGCTACCACCCATAAACCACCCCTACAACCCCTGACAGATAGACTTTACTTGTGTAACTATTAAAATTATGCTTTAAATTCGATGTTTTAATTTATGCTACCAGCTTTATATTACACAGGCTTACTTCAGTAATATATGTGATTATGCTACCACCCATAAACCACCCGTACAACATCTGACAGATAGACTTTACTTGTGTAACTATTCCAAATATGCTTTAAATTCAGTGTTTTAATTAATGCTACCAACTTTATATTACACATGCTTACTTCAGTAATAGATGTGATTATGCTACCACCCATAAACCAGCTCTACAACCCCTGACAGATAGTCTTTACTTTTGTAACTATTACAATTATGCTTTAAATTCTGTGTTTTAATTAATGCTACCAACTTTATAATACACATGCTTACTTCAGTAGTAGATGTGATTATGCTACCACCCATAAACCACCCCTACAATCCCTGACAGATAGACTTTACTTGTGTAACTATTAAAATTATGCTTTAAATTCAGTGTTTTAATTAATGCTACCAACTTTATATTACACATGCTTACTTCAGTAATACATGTAATTATGCTATTACCCATAAACCACTCGTACAACCCCTGACAGATAGACTTTACTTGTGTAACTATTACAATTATGCTTTAAATTCTGTGTTTTAATTAATGCTACCAACTTTATATTACACATGCTTACTTCAGTAATAGATGTGATTAAGCTACCACCCATAAACCACTCCTACAACCCCTGACAGATAGACTTTACTTGTGTAACTATTACATTATGCTTTAAATTCTGTGATTTAATTAATGCTATCAACTTTATATTACACATGCTTACTTCAGTAATAGATGTGATTAAGCTACCACCCATAAACCACTCCTACAACCCCTGACAGATAGACTTTACTTGTGCAACTATTCCAATTATGCTTTAAATTCAGTGTTTTAATTAATGCTACCAACTTTATATTACACATGCTTACTTCAGTAATAGATGTGATTATGCTACTACCCATAAACCAGCTCTACAACCCCTGACAGATACACTTTACTTCTGTAACTATTACAATTATGCTTTAAATTCGATGTTTTAATTAATGCTACCAACTTTATATTACACGTGCATACTTCAGTAATAGATGTGATTATGCTACCACCCATAAACCACCCCTACAACCCCTGACAGATAGACTTTACTTCTGTAACTATTACAATTACGCTTTAAATTCGATGTTTTAATTAATGCTACCAACTTTATATTACACATGCTTACTTCAGTAATAGATTTGATTATGCTACCACCCATAAACCACCCCTACAATACATGACAGATAGACTTTACTGGTGTAACTATTACAATTATGCTTTAAATTCTGTGTTTTAATTAATGCTACCAACTGTATATTACACGTGCTTACTTCAGTAATAGATGTGATTATGCTACCACCCATAAACCACCCCTACAACCCCTGACAGATAGATTTTACTTGTGTAACTATTTAAATTATACATTAAATTCGATGTTTTAATTTATGCTACCAGCTTTATATTACACATGCTTACTTCAGTAATAGATGTGATTATGCTACCACCCATAAACCACCCGTATAACCCCTGACAGATAGACTTTACTTGTGTAACTATTCCAATTATGCTTTAAATTCAGTGTTTTAATTAATGCTACCAACTTTATATTACACATGCTTACTTCAGTAATAGATGTGATTATGCTACCACCCATAAACCAGCCCTACAACCCCTGACAGATAGACTTTACTTGTGTAACTATTACAATTATGCTTTAAATTCTGTGTTTTAATTAATGCTACCAACTTTATATTACACATGCTTACTTCAGTAATAGATTTGATTATGCTACTACCCTTAAACCACCCCTACAACCCCTGACTGATAGACTTTACTTGTGTAACAATTACAATTATGCTTTAAATTCTGTGATTAAATTAATGCTACCAACTTTATATTACACATGCATACTTCAGTAATAGATGTGATTATGCTTCCACCCATAAACCACCACTACAACCCCCGACAGATAGACTTTACTTGTGTAACTATTAAAATTATGCTTTAAATTCGATGTTTTAATTAATGCTACCAACTTTATATTACACATGCTTACTTCAGTAATAGATGTGATTAAGCTACCACACATAAACCACTCCTACAACCCCTGACAGATAGACTTTACTTGTGTAACTATTACATTATGCTTTAAATTCTGTGATTTAATTAATGCTACCAATTTTATATTACACATGCTTACTTCAGTAATAGATGTGATTATGCTACCACACATAAACCAGCCCTACAACCCCTGACAGATATACTTTACTTGTGTAACTATTACAATTATGCTTTAAATTCTGTGTTTTAATTAATGCTACCAACTTTATATTACACATGCTTACTTCAGTAATACATGTAATTATGCTACCACCCATAAACCACTCGTACAACCCCTGACAGATAGACTTTACTTGTGTAACTATTACAAATATGCTTTAAATTCTGTGTTTTAATTAATGCTACCAACTTTATATTACACATGCTTACTTCAGTAATAGATGTGATTATGCTACCATCCATAAACCACCCCTAAAGCCCCTGACAGATAGACTTTACTTGTGTATCAATTACAATTATGCTTTAAATTCTGTGATTTAATTAATGCTACCAACTTTATATTACACATGCTTACTTCAGTAATAGATGTGATTATGCTACCACCCATACACCACCCCTACAACCCCTGACAGATAGACTTTACTTGTGTAACTATTCCAATTATGCTTTAAATTCTGTGTTTTAATTATTGCTACCAACTTTATATTACATATGCTTACTTCAGTAATAGATGTGATTATGCTACCACCCATAAACCACCCCTACAGCCCCTGACAGATAGACTTTACTTGTGTATCAATTACAATTATGCTTTAAATTCTGTGATTTAATTAATGTTACCAACTTTATATTACACATGCTTACTTCAGTAATAGATGTGATTATGCTACCACCCATAAACCACCCCTACAACTCCTGACAGATAGACTTTACTTGTGTAACTATTAAAATTATGCTTTAAATTCGATGTTTTAATTAATGCTACCAACTTTATATTACACATGCTTACTTCTTTAATAGATGTGATTATGCTACCACCCATAAACCACCCCTACAACCCCTGACAGATAGACTTTACTTGTGTAACTATTAAAATTATGCATTAAATTCGATGTTTTATAACTTGTGTAACTATTCCAATTATGCTTTAAATTCAGTGTTTTAGTTAATCCTACCAACTTTATATTTCACATGCTTACTTCAGTAATAGATGTGATTATGCTACCACCCATAAACCACCCCTACAACCCCTGACAGATAGACTTTACTTGTGTAACAATTACAATTATGCTTTAAATTCAGTGTTTTAATTAATGCTACCAACTTTATATTACACATGCTTACTTCAGTAATAGATTTGATTATGCTACCACCCATAAACCACTCCTACAACCCCTGACAGATAGACTTTACTTGTGTAACTATTCCAATTATGCTTTAAATTCAGTGTTTTAGTTAATGCTACCAACTTTATATTGCACATGCTTACTTCAGTAATAGATGTGATTATGCTACCACCGATAAATTACCCCTACAACCCCTGACAGATTGACTTTACTTGTGTAACAATTACAATTATGCTTTAAATTCAGTGTTTTAATTAATGCTACCAACTTTATATTACACATGCTTACTTCAGTAATAGATGTGATTATGCTACCACCCATAAACCACCCCTACAACCCCTGACAGATAGACTTTACTTGTGTAACTATTAAAATTATGCATTAAATTCTGTGATCAAATTAATGCTACCAACTTTATATTACACATGCTTACTTCTGTAATAGATGTGATTATGCTACCACCCATAAACCACCCCTACAACCCCTGACAGATAGACTTTACTTGTGTAACTATTAAAATTATGCATTAAATTCGATGTTTTAATTAATGCTACCAACTTTATATTACACACGCTTACTTCAGTAATAGATGTTATTATGCTACCACCCATAAACCACCCCTACAACCCCTGACAGATAGACTTTACTTGTGTAACTATTACAATTATGCTTTAAATTCTGTGTTTTAATTAATGCTACCCACTTTATATTACACATGCTTACTTAAGTAATAGATGTGATTATGCTACCACCCATAAACCACCCCTACAACCCCTGATAGATAGACTTTACTTGTGCAACTATTCCAATTATGCTTTAAATTCAGTGTTTTAATTAATGCTACCAACTTTATATTACACATGCTTACTTCAGTATAAATGTGATTATGCTACCACCCATAAACCACCCCTACAACCCCTGACAGATAGACTTTCCTTGTGTAACTATTCCAATTATGCTTTAAATTCAGTGTTTTAATTAATGCTACCAATTTTATATTACACATGCTTACTTCAGTAATAGATGTGATTATGCTACCACCCATAAACCACCCCTACAAGCTCTGACAGATAGACTTTACTTGTGTAACTATTCCAATTATGCTTTAAATTCAGTGTTTTAATTAATGCTACCAACTTTATATTACACATGCTTACTTCAGTAATAGATGTGATTATGCTACCACCCATAAACCACCCCTACAACCCCTGACAGATAGACTTTACTTGTGTAACTATTAAAATTATGCATTAAATTCTGTGATTAAATTAATGCTACCAACTTTATATTACACATGCATACTTCAGTAATAGATGTAATTATGCTACCACCCATAAACCACCCCTACAACCCCTGACAGATAGACTTTACTTGTGTAACTATTAAAATTATGCATTAAATTCTGTGATTAAATTAATGCTACCAACTTTATATTACACATGCTTACTTCTGTAATAGATGTGATTATGCTACCACCCATAAACCACCCCTACAAGCTCTGACAGATAGACTTTACTTGTGTAACTATTAAAATTATGCATTAAATTCTGTGATTAAATTAATGCTACCAACTTTATATTACACGTGCTTACTTCTGTAATAGATGTGATTATGCTACCACCCATAAACCACCCCTACAACCCCTGACAGATAGACTTTACTTGTGTAACTATTAAAATTATGCATTAAATTCGATGTTTTAATTAATGCTACCAACTTTATATTACACACGCTTACTTCAGTAATAGTTGTTATTATGCTACCACCCATAAACCACCCCTACAACCCCTGACAGATAGACTTTACTTGTGTAACTATTACAATTATGCTTTAAATTCTGTGTTTTAATTAATGCTACCAACTTTATATTACACATGCTTACTTCAGTAATAGATGTGATTATGCTACCACCCATAAACCACCCCTACAACCCCTGACAGATAGCCTTTACTTGTGTAACTATTAAAATTATGCATTAAATTCGATGTTTTAATTAATGCTACCAACTTTAAATTACACACGCTTACTTCAGTAATAGATGTTATTATGCTACCACCCATAAACCACCCCTACAACTCCTGATAGATAGACTTTACTTGTGTAACTATTCCAATTATGCTTTAAATCCAGTGTTTTAATTAATGCTACCAACTTTATATTACACATGCTTACTTCAGTAATAGATGTGATTATGCTACCACCCATAAACCACCCCTACAACCCCTGACAGATAGTCTTTACTTGTGTAACTATTAAAATTATGCATTAAATTCGATGTTTTAATTAATGCTACCAACTTTATATTACACATGCTTACTTCAGTAATAGATTTGATTATGCTACCACCCATAAACCACCCCTACAATACATGACAGATAGACTTTACTGGTGTAACTATTACAATTATGCTTTAAATTCTGTGTTTTAATTAATGCTACCAACTGTATATTACACGTGCTTACTTCAGTAATAGATGTGATTATGCTACCACCCATAAACCACCCCTACAACCCCTGACAGATAGATTTTACTTGTGTAACTATTTAAATTATACATTAAATTCGATGTTTTAATTTATGCTACCAGCTTTATATTACACATGCTTACTTCAGTAATAGATGTGATTATGCTACCACCCATAAACCACCCGTATAACCCCTGACAGATAGACTTTACTTGTGTAACTATTCCAATTATGCTTTAAATTCAGTGTTTTAATTAATGCTACCAACTTTATATTACACATGCTTACTTCAGTAATAGATGTGATTATGCTACCACCCATAAACCAGCCCTACAACCCCTGACAGATAGACTTTACTTGTGTAACTATTACAATTATGCTTTAAATTCTGTGTTTTAATTAATGCTACCAACTTTATATTACACATGCTTACTTCAGTAATAGATTTGATTATGCTACTACCCTTAAACCACCCCTACAACCCCTGACTGATAGACTTTACTTGTGTAACAATTACAATTATGCTTTAAATTCTGTGATTAAATTAATGCTACCAACTTTATATTACACATGCATACTTCAGTAATAGATGTGATTATGCTTCCACCCATAAACCACCACTACAACCCCCGACAGATAGACTTTACTTGTGTAACTATTAAAATTATGCTTTAAATTCGATGTTTTAATTAATGCTACCAACTTTATATTACACATGCTTACTTCAGTAATAGATGTGATTAAGCTACCACACATAAACCACTCCTACAACCCCTGACAGATAGACTTTACTTGTGTAACTATTACATTATGCTTTAAATTCTGTGATTTAATTAATGCTACCAATTTTATATTACACATGCTTACTTCAGTAATAGATGTGATTATGCTACCACACATAAACCAGCCCTACAACCCCTGACAGATATACTTTACTTGTGTAACTATTACAATTATGCTTTAAATTCTGTGTTTTAATTAATGCTACCAACTTTATATTACACATGCTTACTTCAGTAATACATGTAATTATGCTACCACCCATAAACCACTCGTACAACCCCTGACAGATAGACTTTACTTGTGTAACTATTACAAATATGCTTTAAATTCTGTGTTTTAATTAATGCTACCAACTTTATATTACACATGCTTACTTCAGTAATAGATGTGATTATGCTACCATCCATAAACCACCCCTAAAGCCCCTGACAGATAGACTTTACTTGTGTATCAATTACAATTATGCTTTAAATTCTGTGATTTAATTAATGCTACCAACTTTATATTACACATGCTTACTTCAGTAATAGATGTGATTATGCTACCACCCATACACCACCCCTACAACCCCTGACAGATAGACTTTACTTGTGTAACTATTCCAATTATGCTTTAAATTCTGTGTTTTAATTATTGCTACCAACTTTATATTACATATGCTTACTTCAGTAATAGATGTGATTATGCTACCACCCATAAACCACCCCTACAGCCCCTGACAGATAGACTTTACTTGTGTATCAATTACAATTATGCTTTAAATTCTGTGATTTAATTAATGTTACCAACTTTATATTACACATGCTTACTTCAGTAATAGATGTGATTATGCTACCACCCATAAACCACCCCTACAACTCCTGACAGATAGACTTTACTTGTGTAACTATTAAAATTATGCTTTAAATTCGATGTTTTAATTAATGCTACCAACTTTATATTACACATGCTTACTTCTTTAATAGATGTGATTATGCTACCACCCATAAACCACCCCTACAACCCCTGACAGATAGACTTTACTTGTGTAACTATTAAAATTATGCATTAAATTCGATGTTTTATAACTTGTGTAACTATTCCAATTATGCTTTAAATTCAGTGTTTTAGTTAATCCTACCAACTTTATATTTCACATGCTTACTTCAGTAATAGATGTGATTATGCTACCACCCATAAACCACCCCTACAACCCCTGACAGATAGACTTTACTTGTGTAACAATTACAATTATGCTTTAAATTCAGTGTTTTAATTAATGCTACCAACTTTATATTACACATGCTTACTTCAGTAATAGATTTGATTATGCTACCACCCATAAACCACTCCTACAACCCCTGACAGATAGACTTTACTTGTGTAACTATTCCAATTATGCTTTAAATTCAGTGTTTTAGTTAATGCTACCAACTTTATATTGCACATGCTTACTTCAGTAATAGATGTGATTATGCTACCACCGATAAACCACCCCTACAACCCCTGACAGATTGACTTTACTTGTGTAACAATTACAATTATGCTTTAAATTCAGTGTTTTAATTAATGCTACCAACTTTATATTACACATGCTTACTTCAGTAATAGATGTGATTATGCTACCACCCATAAACCACCCCTACAACCCCTGACAGATAGACTTTACTTGTGTAACTATTAAAATTATGCATTAAATTCTGTGATCAAATTAATGCTACCAACTTTATATTACACATGCTTACTTCTGTAATAGATGTGATTATGCTACCACCCATAAACCACCCCTACAACCCCTGACAGATAGACTTTACTTGTGTAACTATTAAAATTATGCATTAAATTCGATGTTTTAATTAATGCTACCAACTTTATATTACACACGCTTACTTCAGTAATAGATGTTATTATGCTACCACCCATAAACCACCCCTACAACCCCTGACAGATAGACTTTACTTGTGTAACTATTACAATTATGCTTTAAATTCTGTGTTTTAATTAATGCTACCCACTTTATATTACACATGCTTACTTAAGTAATAGATGTGATTATGCTACCACCCATAAACCACCCCTACAACCCCTGATAGATAGACTTTACTTGTGCAACTATTCCAATTATGCTTTAAATTCAGTGTTTTAATTAATGCTACCAACTTTATATTACACATGCTTACTTCAGTATAAATGTGATTATGCTACCACCCATAAACCACCCCTACAACCCCTGACAGATAGACTTTCCTTGTGTAACTATTCCAATTATGCTTTAAATTCAGTGTTTTAATTAATGCTACCAATTTTATATTACACATGCTTACTTCAGTAATAGATGTGATTATGCTACCACCCATAAACCACCCCTACAAGCTCTGACAGATAGACTTTACTTGTGTAACTATTCCAATTATGCTTTAAATTCAGTGTTTTAATTAATGCTACCAACTTTATATTACACATGCTTACTTCAGTAATAGATGTGATTATGCTACCACCCATAAACCACCCCTACAACCCCTGACAGATAGACTTTACTTGTGTAACTATTAAAATTATGCATTAAATTCTGTGATTAAATTAATGCTACCAACTTTATATTACACATGCATACTTCAGTAATAGATGTAATTATGCTACCACCCATAAACCACCCCTACAACCCCTGACAGATAGACTTTACTTGTGTAACTATTAAAATTATGCATTAAATTCTGTGATTAAATTAATGCTACCAACTTTATATTACACATGCTTACTTCTGTAATAGATGTGATTATGCTACCACCCATAAACCACCCCTACAAGCTCTGACAGATAGACTTTACTTGTGTAACTATTAAAATTATGCATTAAATTCTGTGATTAAATTAATGCTACCAACTTTATATTACACGTGCTTACTTCTGTAATAGATGTGATTATGCTACCACCCATAAACCACCCCTACAACCCCTGACAGATAGACTTTACTTGTGTAACTATTAAAATTATGCATTAAATTCGATGTTTTAATTAATGCTACCAACTTTATATTACACACGCTTACTTCAGTAATAGTTGTTATTATGCTACCACCCATAAACCACCCCTACAACCCCTGACAGATAGACTTTACTTGTGTAACTATTACAATTATGCTTTAAATTCTGTGTTTTAATTAATGCTACCAACTTTATATTACACATGCTTACTTCAGTAATAGATGTGATTATGCTACCACCCATAAACCACCCCTACAACCCCTGACAGATAGCCTTTACTTGTGTAACTATTAAAATTATGCATTAAATTCGATGTTTTAATTAATGCTACCAACTTTAAATTACACACGCTTACTTCAGTAATAGATGTTATTATGCTACCACCCATAAACCACCCCTACAACTCCTGATAGATAGACTTTACTTGTGTAACTATTCCAATTATGCTTTAAATCCAGTGTTTTAATTAATGCTACCAACTTTATATTACACATGCTTACTTCAGTAATAGATGTGATTATGCTACCACCCATAAACCACCCCTACAACCCCTGACAGATAGTCTTTACTTGTGTAACTATTAAAATTATGCATTAAATTCGATGTTTTAATTAATGCTACCAACTTTATATTACACACGCTTACTTCAGTAATAGATGTTATTATGCTACCACCCATTAACCACCCCTACAACCCCTGACAGATAGACTTTACTTGTGTAACTATTACAATTATGCTTTAAATTCTGTGTTTTAATTAATGCTACCAACTTTATATTACACATGCTTACTTCAGTAATAGATGTGATTATGCTACCACCCATAAACCACCCCTACAACCCCTGACAGATAGACTTTACTTGTGTAACTATTAAAATTATGCATTAAATTCGATGTTTTAATTAATGCTACCAACTTTATATTACACACGCTTACTTCAGTAATAGATGTTATTATGCTACCACAAATAAACCACCCCTACAACCCCTGACAGATAGACTTTACTTGTGTAACTATTACAATTATGCTTTAAATTCTGTGTTTTAATTAAAGCTACCAACTTTATATTACACATGCTTACTTCAGTAATAGATGTGATTATGCTACCACCCATAAACCACCCCTACAACCCCTGATAGATAGACTTTACTTTTGTAACTATTCCAATTATGCTTTAAATTCAGTGTTTTAATTAATGCTACCAACTTTATATTACACATGCTTACTTCAGTAATAGATGTGATTATGCTACCACCCATAAACCACCCCTACAACCCCTGACAGATAGACTTTACTTGTGTAACTATTAAAATTATGCATTAAATTCGATGTTTTAATTAATGCTACCAACTTTATATTACACACGCTTACTTCAGTAATAGATGTTATTATGCTACCACCCATAAACCACCCCTACAACCCCTGATAGATAGACTTTACTTGTGTAACTATTCCAATTATGCTTTAAATCTAGTGTTTTAATTAATGCTACCAACTTTATATTACACATGCTTACTTCAGTAATAGATGTGATTATGCTACCACCCATAAACCACCCCTACAACCCCTGACAGATAGACTTTACTTGTGTAACTATTAAAATTATGCATTAAATTCGATGTTTTAATTAATGCTACCAACTTTATATTACACACGCTTACTTCAGTAATAGATGTTATTATGCTACCACCCATAAACCACCCCTACAACCCCTGACAGACAGACTTTACTTGTGTAACTATTACAATTATGCTTTAAATTCTGTGTTTTAATTAATGCTACCAACTTTATATTACACATGCTTACTTCAGTAATAGATGTGATTATGCTACCACCCATAAACCACCCCTACAATTCCTGACAGATAGACTTTACTTGTGTAACTATTAAAATTATGCATTAAATTCGATGTTTTAATTAATGCTACCAACTTTATATTACACATGCTTACTTCAGTATTAGATGTTATTATGCTACCACCCATAAACCACCCCTACAACCCCTGACAGATAGACTTTACTTGTGTAACTATTACAATTATGCTTTAAATTTGATGTTTTAATTAATGCTACCAACTTTATATTACACATGCTTACTTCAGTAATAGATGTGATTATGCTACCACCCATAAACCACCCCTACAACCCCTGACAGATAGACTTTACTTGTGTAACTATTAAAATTATGCTTTAAATTCTGTGATTTAATTAATGCTACCAACTTTATATTACACATGCTTACTTCAGTAATAGATGTGATTATGCTACCACCCATAAACCACCCCTACAACCCCTGACAGATAGACTTTACTTGTGTAACTATTAAAATTATGCATTAAATTCGATGTTTTAATTAATGCTACCAACTTTATATTACACACGCTTACTTCAGTAATAGATGTTATTATGTTACCACCCATAAACCACCCCTACAACCCCTGATAGACAGACTTTACTTGTGTAACTATTCCAATTATGCTTTAAATCCAGTGTTTTAATTAATGCTACCAACTTTATATTACACATGCTTACTTCAGTAATAGATGTGATTATGCTACCACCCATAAACCACCCCTACAACCCCTGACAGATAGACTTTACTTGTGTAACTATTAAAATTATGCATTAAATTCGATGTTTTAATTAATGCTACCAACTTTATATTACACACGCTTACTTCAGTAATAGATGTTATTATGCTACCACCCATAAACCACCCCTACAACCCCTGACAGATAGACTTTACTTGTGTAACTATTACAATTATGCTTTAAATTCTGTGTTTTAATTAATGCTACCAACTTTATATTACACATGCTTACTTCAGTAATAGATGTGATTATGCTACCACCCATAAACCACCCCTACAAGCCCTGATAGATAGACTTTACTTGTGTAACTATTCCAATTATGCTTTAAATTCAGTGTTTTAATTAATGCTACCAACTTTATATTACACATGCTTACTTTAGTAATAAATGTGATTATGCTACCACCCATAAACCACCCCTACAACCCCTGACAGATAGACTTTCCTTGTGTAACTATTCCAATTATGCTTTAAATTCAGTGTTTTAATTAATGCTACCAACTTTATATTACACATGGCTTACTTCAGTAATAGATGTGATTATGCTACCACCCATATACCACCCCTACAAGCTCTGACAGATAGACTTTACTTGTGTAACTATTCCAATTATGCTTTAAATTCAGTGTTTTAATTAATGCTACCAACTTTATATTACACATGCTTACTTCAGTAATAGATGTGATTATGCAACCACCCATAAACCACCCCTACAACCCCTGACAGATAGACTTTACTTGTGTAACAATTAAAATTATGCTTTAAATTCTGTGATTAAATTAATGCTACCAACTTTATATTACACATGCATACTTCAGTAATAGATGTGATTATGCTACCACCCATAAATTACCCCTACAGTCCCTGACAGATAGACTTTACTTGTGTAACTATTAAAATTATGCTTTAAATTCGATGTTTTAATTAATGCTACCAACTTTATATTACGCATGCTTACTTCAGTAATAGATTTGATTATGCTACCACCCATAAACCACCCCTACAACCCCTGACAGATAGACTTTACTGGTGTAACTATTACAATTATGCTTTAAATTCTGTGTTTTAATTATTGCTACCAACTTTATATTACACATGCTTACTTCAGTAACAGATGTGATTATGCTACCACCCATAAACCACCCCTACAACCCTTGACAGATAGACTTTACTTGTGTAACTATTTAAATTATGCTTTAAATTCGATGTTTTAATTTATGCTAACAGCTTTATATTACACATGCTTACTTCAGTAATAGATGTGATTATGCTACCACCCATAAACCACCCCTACAACCCCTGACAAATAGACTTTACTTGTGTAACTATTACAATTATGCTTTAAATTCTGTGTTTTAATTAATGCTACCAACTTTATATTACACATGCTTACTTTAGTAATAGATGTGATTATGCTACCACCCATAAATCACCCCTACAAGCCCTGATAGATAGACTTTACTTGTGTAACTATTACAATTATGCTTTAAATTTTGTGTTTTAATTAATGCTACCAACTTTATATTACTCATGCTTACTTCAGTAATACATGTAATTATGCTACCATCCATAAACCACTCGTACAATCCCTGACAGATAGACTTTACTTGTGTAACTATTACAATTATGCTTTAAATTATGTGTTTTAATTAATGCTACCAACTTTATATTACACATGCTTACTTCAGTAATAGATGTGATTATGCTACCACCCATAAACCACCCCTACAACCCCTGACAGATAGACTTTACTTGTGTAACTATTAAAATTATGCTTTAAATTCTGTGATTTAATTAATGCTACCAACTTTATATTACACATGCTTACTTCAGTAATAGATGTGATTATGCTACCACCCATAAACCACCCCTACAACCCCTGAAAGATAGACTTTACTTGTGTAACAATTACAATTATGCTTTAAATTCAGTGTTTTAATTAATGCTACCAACTTTATATTACACATGCTTACTTCAGTAATAGATGTGATTATGCTAACACCCATAAATCACTCCTACAACCCCTGACAGATAGACTTTACTTGTGTAACTATTAAAATTATGCATTAAATTCTGTGATTAAATTAATGCTACCAACTTTATATTACACACGCTTACTTCTGTAATAGATGTGATTATGCTACCACCCATAAACCACCCCTACAACCCCTGACAGATAGACTTTACTTGTGTAACTATTAAAATTATGCATTAAATTCGATGTTTTAATTAATGCTACCAACTTTATATTACACACGCTTACTTCAGTAATAGATGTGATTATGCTACCACCCATAAACCACCCCTACAACCCCTGACAGATAGACTTTACTTGTGTAACTATTACAATTATGCTTTAAATTCTGTGTTTTAATTAATGCTACCAACTTTATATTACACATGCTTACTTCAGTAATAGATGTGATTATGCTACCACCCATAAACCACCCCTACAACCCCTGATAGATAGACTTTACTTGTGTAACTATTCCAATTATGCTTTAAATTCAGTGTTTTAATTAATGCTACCAACTTTATATTACACACGCTTACTTCAGCAATAAATGTGACTATGCTACCACCCATAAACCACCCCTACAACCCCTGACAGATAGACTTTCCTTGTGTAACTATTCCAATTATGCTTTAAATTCAGTGTTTTAATTAATGCTACCAACTTTATATTACACATGCTTACTTCAGTAATAGATGTGATTATGCTACCACCCATAAACCACCCCTACAAGCTCTGACAGATAGACTTTACTTGTGTAACTATTCCAATTATGCTTTAAATTCAGTGTTTTAATTAATGCTACCAACTTTATATTGCACATGCTTACTTCAGTAATAGATGTAATTATGCTACTACCCATAAACCACCCCTACAACCCCTGACAGAAAGACTTTACTTGTGTAACAATTAAATTATGCTTTAGATTCTGTGATTAAATTATGGCTACCAACTTTATATTACACATGCATACTTCAGTAATAGATGTGATTTTGCTACTACCCATAAACCACCCCTACAACCCCTGACAGATAGACTTTACTGGTGTAACTGTTACAATTATGCTTTAAATTCTGTGTTTTAATTAATGCTACCAACTTTGTATTACACATGCTTACTTCAGTAACAGATGTGATTATGCTACCACCCATAAACCACCCCTAAAACCCCTGACAGATAGACTACTTGTGTAACTATTAAAATTATGCTTTAAATTCAGTGTTTTAATTAATGCTACCAACTTTATATTACACATGCTTACTTCAGTAATACATGTAATTATGCTACCACCCATAAACCACTCGTACAACCCCTGACAGATAGACTTTACTTTTGTAACTAATACAATTATGCCTTAAATTCTGTGATTTAATTAATGCTACCAACTTTATATTACACATGCTTACTTTAGTAATAGATGTGATTATGCTACCACCCATAAACCACACCTACATCCCCTGACAGATAGACTTTACTTGTGTAACTATTAAAATTATGCTTTAAATTCGATGTTTTAATTAATGCTACCAACTTTATATTACACATGCTTACTTCTGTAATAGATGTGATTATGCTACCACCCATAAACCACCCCTACAACCCCTGACAGATAGACTTTACTTGTGTAACATTTACAATTATGCTTTAAATTCAGTGTTTTAATTAATGCTACCAACTTTATATTACACATGCTTACTTCAGTAATAGATTTGATTATGCTACCACCCATAAACCACCCCTACAACCCCTGACAGACAGACTTTACTTGTGTAACTATCCCAATTATGCTTTAAATTCAGTGTTTTAGTTAATGCTACCAACTTTATATTACACATGCTTACTTCAGTAATAGATGTGGTTATGCTACCACCCATAAACCACCCCTACAACCCCTGACAGATAGACTTTACTTGTGTAACTATTAAAATTATGCATTAAATTCTGTGATTAAATTAATGCTACCAACTTTATATTACACATGCTTACTTCTGTAATAGATGTGATTATGCTACCACCCATAAACCACCCCTACAACCCCTGACAGATAGACTTTACTTGTGTAACAATTACAATTATGCTTTAAATTCAGTGTTTTAATTAATGCTACCAACTTTATATTACACATGCTTACTTCAGTAATAGATGTGATTATGCTACCACCCATAAACCACCCCTACAACCCCTGACAGATAGACTTTACTTCTGTAACTATTACAATTACGCTTTAAATTCGATGTTTTAATTTATGCTACCAGCTTTATATTACACATGCTTACTTCAGTAATAGATGTGATTATGCTACCACCCATAAACCACCCGTATAACCCCTGACAGATAGACTTTACTTGTGTAACTATTCCAATTATGCTTTAAATTCAGTGTTTTAATTAATGCTACCAACTTTATATTACACATGCTTACTTCAGTAATAGATGTGATTATGCTACCACCCATAAACCAGCCCTACAACCCCTGACAGATAGACTTTACTTGTGTAACTATTACAATTATGCTTTAAATTCTGTGTTTTAATTAATGCTACCAACTTTATATTACACATGCTTACTTCAGTAATAGATTTGATTATGCTACTACCCTTAAACCACCCCTACAACCCCTGACTGATAGACTTTACTTGTGTAACAATTACAATTATGCTTTAAATTCTGTGATTAAATTAATGCTACCAACTTTATATTACACATGCATACTTCAGTAATAGATGTGATTATGCTTCCACCCATAAACCACCACTACAACCCCCGACAGATAGACTTTACTTGTGTAACTATTAAAATTATGCTTTAAATTCGATGTTTTAATTAATGCTACCAACTTTATATTACACATGCTTACTTCAGTAATAGATGTGATTAAGCTACCACACATAAACCACTCCTACAACCCCTGACAGATAGACTTTACTTGTGTAACTATTACATTATGCTTTAAATTCTGTGATTTAATTAATGCTACCAATTTTATATTACACATGCTTACTTCAGTAATAGATGTGATTATGCTACCACACATAAACCAGCCCTACAACCCCTGACAGATATACTTTACTTGTGTAACTATTACAATTATGCTTTAAATTCTGTGTTTTAATTAATGCTACCAACTTTATATTACACATGCTTACTTCAGTAATACATGTAATTATGCTACCACCCATAAACCACTCGTACAACCCCTGACAGATAGACTTTACTTGTGTAACTATTACAAATATGCTTTAAATTCTGTGTTTTAATTAATGCTACCAACTTTATATTACACATGCTTACTTCAGTAATAGATGTGATTATGCTACCATCCATAAACCACCCCTAAAGCCCCTGACAGATAGACTTTACTTGTGTATCAATTACAATTATGCTTTAAATTCTGTGATTTAATTAATGCTACCAACTTTATATTACACATGCTTACTTCAGTAATAGATGTGATTATGCTACCACCCATACACCACCCCTACAACCCCTGACAGATAGACTTTACTTGTGTAACTATTCCAATTATGCTTTAAATTCTGTGTTTTAATTATTGCTACCAACTTTATATTACATATGCTTACTTCAGTAATAGATGTGATTATGCTACCACCCATAAACCACCCCTACAGCCCCTGACAGATAGACTTTACTTGTGTATCAATTACAATTATGCTTTAAATTCTGTGATTTAATTAATGCTACCAACTTTATATTACACATGCTTACTTCAGTAATAGATGTGATTATGCTACCACCCATAAACCACCCCTACAACTCCTGACAGATAGACTTTACTTGTGTAACTATTAAAATTATGCTTTAAATTCGATGTTTTAATTAATGCTACCAACTTTATAATACACATGCTTACTTCTTTAATAGATGTGATTATGCTACCACCCATAAACCACCCCTACAACCTCTGACAGATAGACTTTACTTGTGTAACTATTAAAATTATGCATTAAATTCGATGTTTTATAACTTGTGTAACTATTCCAATTATGCTTTAAATTCAGTGTTTTAGTTAATCCTACCAACTTTATATTTCACATGCTTACTTCAGTAATAGATGTGATTATGCTACCACCCATAAACCACCCCTACAACCCCTGACAGATAGACTTTACTTGTGTAACAATTACAATTATGCTTTAAATTCAGTGTTTTAATTAATGCTACCAACTTTATATTACACATGCTTACTTCAGTAATAGATTTGATTATGCTACCACCCATAAACCACTCCTACAACCCCTGACAGATAGACTTTACTTGTGTAACTATTCCAATTATGCTTTAAATTCAGTGTTTTAGTTAATGCTACCAACTTTATATTACACATGCTTACTTCAGTAATAGATGTGATTATGCTACCACCGATAAACCACCCCTACAACCCCTGACAGATAGACTTTACTTGTGTAACAATTACAATTATGCTTTAAATTCAGTGTTTTAATTAATGCTACCAACTTTATATTACACATGCTTACTTCAGTAATAGATGTGATTATGCTACTACCCATAAACCACCCCTACAACCCCTGACAGATAGACTTTACTTGTGTAACTATTAAAATTATGCATTAAATTCTGTGATCAAATTAATGCCACCAACTTTATATTACACATGCTTACTTCTGTAATAGATGTGATTATGCTACCACCCATAAACCACCCCTACAACCCCTGACAGATAGACTTTACTTGTGTAACTATTAAAATTATGCATTAAATTCGATGTTTTAATTAATGCTACCAACTTTATATTACACACGCTTACTTCAGTAATAGATGTTATTATGCTACCACCCATAAACCACCCCTACAACCCCTGACAGATAGACTTTACTTGTGTAACTATTACAATTATGCTTTAAATTCTGTGTTTTAATTAATGCTACCCACTTTATATTACACATGCTTACTTAAGTAATAGATGTGATTATGCTACCACCCATAAACCACCCCTACAACCCCTGATAGATAGACTTTACTTGTGTAACTATTCCAATTATGCTTTAAATTCAGTGTTTTAATTAATGCTACCAACTTTATATTACACATGCTTACTTTAGTATAAATGTGATTATGCTACCACCCATAAACCACCCCTACAACCCCTGACAGATAGACTTTCCTTGTGTAACTATTCCAATTATGCTTTAAATTCAGTGTTTTAATTAATGCTACCAATTTTATATTACACATGCTTACTTCAGTAATAGATGTGATTATGCTACCACCCATAAACCACCCCTACAAGCTCTGACAGATAGACTTTACTTGTGTAACTATTCCAATTATGCTTTAAATTCAGTGTTTTAATTAATGCTACCAACTTTATATTACACATGCTTACTTCAGTAATAGATGTGATTATGCTACCACCCATAAACCACCCCTACAACCCCTGACAGATAGACTTTACTTGTGTAACTATTAAAATTATGCATTAAATTCTGTGATTAAATTAATGCTACCAACTTTATATTACACATGCATACTTCAGTAATAGATGTAATTATGCTACCACCCATAAACCACCCCTACAACCCCTGACAGATAGACTTTACTTGTGTAACTATTAAAATTATGCATTAAATTCTGTGATTAAATTAATGCTACCAACTTTATATTACACATGCTTACTTCTGTAATAGATGTGATTATGCTACCACCCATAAACCACCCCTACAAGCTCTGACAGATAGCCTTTACTTGTGTAACTATTAAAATTATGCATTAAATTCTGTGATTAAATTAATGCTACCAACTTTATATTACACGTGCTTACTTCTGTAATAGATGTGATTATGCTACCACCCATAAACCACCCCTACAACCCCTGACAGATAGACTTTACTTGTGTAACTATTAAAATTATGCATTAAATTCGATGTTTTAATTAATGCTACCAACTTTATATTACACACGCTTACTTCAGTAATAGATGTTATTATGCTACCACCCATAAACCACCCCTACAACCCCTGACAGATAGACTTTACTTGTGTAACTATTACAATTATGCTTTAAATTCTGTGTTTTAATTAATGCTACCAACTTTATATTACACATGCTTACTTCAGTAATAGATGTGATTATGCTACCACCCATAAACCACCCCTACAACCCCTGACAGATAGCCTTTACTTGTGTAACTATTAAAATTATGCATTAAATTCGATGTTTTAATTAATGCTACCAACTTTAAATTACACACGCTTACTTCAGTAATAGATGTTATTATGCTACCACCCATAAACCACCCCTACAACTCCTGATAGATAGACTTTACTTGTGTAACTATTCCAATTATGCTTTAAATCCAGTGTTTTAATTAATGCTACCAACTTTATATTACACATGCTTACTTCAGTAATAGATGTGATTATGCTACCACCCATAAACCACCCCTACAACCCCTGACAGATAGACTTTACTTGTGTAACTATTAAAATTATGCATTAAATTCGATGTTTTAATTAATGCTACCAACTTTATATTACACACGCTTACTTCAGTAATAGATGTTATTATGCTACCACCCATAAACCACCCCTACAACCCCTGACAGATAGACTTTACTTGTGTAACTATTACAATTATGCTTTAAATTCTGTGTTTTAATTAATGCTACCAACTTTATATTACACATGCTTACTTCAGTAATAGATGTGATTATGCTACCACCCATAAACCACCCCTACAACCCCTGACAGATAGACTTTACTTGTGTAACTATTAAAATTATGCATTAAATTCGATGTTTTAATTAATGCTACCAACTTTATATTACACACGCTTACTTCAGTAATAGATGTTATAATGCTACCACAAATAAAATACCCCTACAACCCCTGACAGATAGACTTTACTTGTGTAACTATTACAATTATGCTTGAAATTCTGTGTTTTAATTAAAGCTACCAACTTTATATTACACATGCTTACTTCAGTAATAGATGTGATTATGCTACCACCCATAAACCACCCCTACAACCCCTGATAGATAGACTTTACTTTTGTAACTATTCCAATTATGCTTTAAATTCAGTGTTTTAATTAATGCTACCAACTTTATATTACACATGCTTACTTCAGTAATAGATGTGATTATGCTACCACCCATAAACCACCCCTACAACCCCTGACAGATAGACTTTACTTGTGTAACTATTAAAATTATGCATTAAATTCGATGTTTTAATTAATGCTACCAACTTTATATTACACACGCTTACTTCAGTAATAGATGTTATTATGCTACCACCCATAAACCACCCCTACAACCCCTGATAGATAGACTTTACTTGTGTAACTATTCCAATTATGCTTTAAATCCAGTGTTTTAATTAATGCTACCAACTTTATATTACACATGCTTACTTCAGTAATAGATGTGATTATGCTACCACCCATAAACCACCCCTACAACCCCTGACAGATAGACTTTACTTGTGTAACTATTAAAATTATGCATTAAATTCGATGTTTTAATTAATGCTACCAACTTTATATTACACACGCTTACTTCAGTAATAGATGTTATTATGCTACCACCCATAAACCACCCCTACAACCCCTGACAGATAGACTTTACTTGTGTAACTATTACAATTATGCTTTAAATTCTGTGTTTTAATTAATGCTACCAACTTTATATTACACATGCTTACTTCAGTAATAGATGTGATTATGCTACCACCCATAAACCACCCCTACAATTCCTGACAGATAGACTTTACTTGTGTAACTATTAAAATTATGCATTAAATTCGATGTTTTAATTAATGCTACCAACTTTATATTACACATGCTTACTTCAGTAATAGATGTTATTATGCTACCACCCATAAACCACCCCTACAACCCCTGACAGATAGACTTTACTTGTGTAACTATTACAATTATGCTTTAAATTCGATGTTTTAATTAATGCTACCAACTTTATATTACACATGCTTACTTCAGTAATAGATGTGATTATGCTACCACCCATAAACCACCCCTACAACCCCTGACAGATAGACTTTACTTGTGTAACTATTAAAATTATGCTTTAAATTCTGTGATTTAATTAATGCTACCAACTTTATATTACACATGCTTACTTCAGTAATAGATGTGATTATGCTACCACCCATAAACCACCCCTACAACCCCTGACAGATAGACTTTACTTGTGTAACTATTAAAATTATGCATTAAATTCGATGTTTTAATTAATGCTACCAACTTTATATTACACACGCTTACTTCAGTAATAGATGTTATTATGCTACCACCCATAAACCACCCCTACAACCCCTGATAGACAGACTTTACTTGTGTAACTATTCCAATTATGCTTTAAATCCAGTGTTTTAATTAATGCTACCAACTTTATATTACACATGCTTACTTCAGTAATAGATGTGATTATGCTACCACCCATAAACCACCCCTACAACCCCTGACAGATAGACTTTACTTGTGTAACTATTAAAATTATGCATTAAATTCGATGTTTTAATTAATGCTACCAACTTTATATTACACACGCTTACTTCAGTAATAGATGTTATTATGCTACCACCCATAAACCACCCCTACAACCCCTGACAGATAGACTTTACTTGTGTAACTATTACAATTATGCTTTAAATTCTGTGTTTTAATTAATGCTACCAACTTTATATTACACATGCTTACTTCAGTAATAGATGTGATTATGCTACCACCCATAAACCACCCCTACAAGCCCTGATAGATAGACTTTACTTGTGTAACTATTCCAATTATGCTTTAAATTCAGTGTTTTAATTAATGCTACCAACTTTATATTACACATGCTTACTTTAGTAATAAATGTGATTATGCTACCACCCATAAATCACCCCTACAACCCCTGACAGATAGACTTTCCTTGTGTAACTATTCCAATTATGCTTTAAATTCAGTGTTTTAATTAATGCTACCAACTTTATATTACACATGGCTTACTTCAGTAATAGATGTGATTATGCTACCACCCATATACCACCCCTACAAGCTCTGACAGATAGACTTTACTTGTGTAACTATTCCAATTATGCTTTAAATTCAGTGTTTTAATTAATGCTACCAACTTTATATTACACATGCTTACTTCAGTAATAGATGTGATTATGCAACCACCCATAAACCACCCCTACAACCCCTGACAGATAGACTTTACTTGTGTAACAATTAAAATTATGCTTTAAATTCTGTGATTAAATTAATGCTACCAACTTTATATTACACATGCATACTTCAGTAATAGATGTGATTATGCTACCACCCATAAATTACCCCTACAGTCCCTGACAGGTAGACTTTACTTGTGTAACTATTAAAATTATGCTTTAAATTCGATGTTTTAATTAATGCTACCAACTTTATATTACGCATGCTTACTTCAGTAATAGATTTGATTATGCTACCACCCATAAACCACCCCTACAACCCCTGACAGATAGACTTTACTGGTGTAACTATTACAATTATGCTTTAAATTCTGTGTTTTAATTATTGCTACCAACTTTATATTACACATGCTTACTTCAGTAACAGATGTGATTATGCTACCACCCATAAACCACCCCTACAACCCTTGACAGATAGACTTTACTTGTGTAACTATTTAAATTATGCTTTAAATTCGATGTTTTAATTTATGCTAACAGCTTTATATTACACATGCTTACTTCAGTAATAGATGTGATTATGCTACCACCCATAAACCACCCCTACAGCCCCTGACAAATAGACTTTACTTGTGTAACTATTACAATTATGCTTTAAATTCTGTGTTTTAATTAATGCTACCAACTTTATATTACACATGCTTACTTTAGTAATAGATGTGATTATGCTACCACCCATAAATCACCCCTACAAGCCCTGATAGATAGACTTTACTTGTGTAACTATTACAATTATGCTTTAAATTTTGTGTTTTAATTAATGCTACCAACTTTATATTACTCATGCTTACTTCAGTAATACATGTAATTATGCTACCATCCATAAACCACTCGTACAATCCCTGACAGATAGACTTTACTTGTGTAACTATTACAATTATGCTTTAAATTATGTGTTTTAATTAATGCTACCAACTTTATATTACACATGCTTACTTCAGTAATAGATGTGATTATGCTACCACCCATAAACCACCCCTACAACCCCTGACAGATAGACTTTACTTGTGTAACTATTAAAATTATGTTCTAAATTCTGTGATTTAATTAATGCTACCAACTTTATATTACACATGCTTACTTCAGTAATAGATGTGATTATGCTACCACCCATAAACCACCCCTACAACCCCTGACAGATAGACTTTACTTGTGTAACAATTACAATTATGCTTTAAATTCAGTGTTTTAATTAATGCTACCAACTTTATATTACACATGCTTACTTCAGTAATAGATGTGATTATGCTAACACCCATAAATCACTCCTACAACCCCTGACAGATAGACTTTACTTGTGTAACTATTAAAATTATGCATTAAATTCTGTGATTAAATTAATGCTACCAACTTTATATTACACACGCTTACTTCTGTAATAGATGTGATTATGCTACCACCCATAAACCACCCCTACAACCCCTGACAGATAGACTTTACTTGTGTAACTTTTAAAATTATGCATTAAATTCGATGTTTTAATGAATGCTACCAACTTTATATTACACACGCTTACTTCAGTAATAGATGTGATTATGCTACCACCCATAAACCACCCCTACAACCCCTGACAGATAGACTTTACTTGTGTAACTATTACAATTATGCTTTAAATTCTGTGTTTTAATTAATGCTACCAACTTTATATTACACATGCTTACTTCAGTAATAGATGTGATTATGCTACCACCCATAAACCACCCCTACAACCCCTGATAGATAGACTTTACTTGTGTAACTATTCCAATTATGCTTTAAATTCAGTGTTTTAATTAATGCTACCAACTTTATATTACACACGCTTACTTCAGTAATAAATGTGACTATGCTACCACCCATAAACCACCCCTACAACCCCTGACAGATAGACTTTCCTTGTGTAACTATTCCAATTATGCTTTAAATTCAGTGTTTTAATTAATGCTACCAACTTTATATTACACATGCTTACTTCAGTAATAGATGTGATTATGCTACCACCCATAAACCACCCCTACAAGCTCTGACAGATAGACTTTACTTGTGTAACTATTCCAATTATGCTTTAAATTCAGTGTTTTAATTAATGCTACCAACTTTATATTACACATGCTTACTTCAGTAATAGATGTAATTATGCTACTACCCATAAACCACCCCTACAACCCCTGACAGATAGACTTTACTTGTGTAACAATTAAATTATGCTTTAAATTCTGTGATTAAATTATGGCTACCAACTTTATATTACACATGCATACTTCAGTAATAGATGTGATTTTGCTACCACCCATAAACCACCCCTACAACCCCTGACAGATAGACTTTACTGGTGTAACTGTTACAATTATGCTTTAAATTCTGTGTTTTAATTAATGCTACCAACTTTGTATTACACATGCTTACTTCAGTAACAGATGTGATTATGCTACCACCCATAAACCACCCCTAAAACCCCTGACAGATAGACTACTTGTGTAACTATTAAAATTATGCTTTAAATTCAGTGTTTTAATTAATGCTACCAACTTTATATTACACATGCTTACTTCAGTAATACATGTAATTATGCTACCACCCATAAACCACTCGTACAACCCCTGACAGATAGACTTTACTTTTGTAACTAATACAATTATGCCTTAAATTCTGTGATTTAATTAATGCTACCAACTTTATATTACACATGCTTACTTTAGTAATAGATGTGATTATGCTACCACCCATAAACCACACCTACATCCCCTGACAGATAGACTTTACTTGTGTAACTATTAAAATTATGCTTTAAATTCGATGTTTTAATTAATGCTACCAACTTTATATTACACATGCTTACTTCTGTAATAGATGTGATTATGCTACCACCCATAAACCACCCCTACAACCCCTGACAGATAGACTTTACTTGTGTAACAATTACAATTATGCTTTAAATTCAGTGTTTTAATTAATGCTACCAACTTTATATTACACATGCTTACTTCAGTAATAGATTTGATTATGCTACCACCCATAAACCACCCCTACAACCCCTGACAGACAGACTTTACTTGTGTAACTATTCCAATTATGCTTTAAATTCAGTGTTTTAGTTAATGCTACCAACTTTATATTACACATGCTTACTTCAGTAATAGATGTGATTATGCTACCACCCATAAACTCCCCTACAACCCCTGACAGATAGACTTTACTTGTGTAACTATTACAATTATGCTTTAAATTCTGTGTTTTAATTAATGCTACCAACTTTATATTACATATGCTTACTTCAGTAATAGATGTGATTATGCTACCACCCATAAACCACCCCTTTAACCCCTGACAGATAGACTTTACTTGTGTAACTATTCCAATTATGCTTTAAATTTAGTGTTTTAATTAATGCTACCAACTTTATATTACACATGCTTGCTTCAGTAATAGATGTGATTATGCTACCACCCATAACCCACCCCTACAACCCCTGACATATAGACTTTACTTGTGTAACTATTCCAATTATGCTTTAAATTCAGTGTTTTAATTAATGCTACCAACTTTATATTACACAAGCTTACTTCAGTAATAGATGTGATTATGCTACCACCCATAAACCACCCCTACAACCCCTGACAGATAGACTTTACTTGTGTAACTATTCCAATTATGCTTTAAATTCAGTGTTTTAATTAATGCTACCAACTTTTTTATTACACATGCTTACTTCAGTAATAGATGTGATTATGCTACCACCCATAAACCACCCCTACAAGCCCTGACAGATAGACTTTACTTGTGAAACTATTACAATTATGCTTTAAATTCTGTGTTTTAATTAATGCTACCAACTTTATATTACACATGCTTACTTCAGTAATAGATGTGATTATGCTACCGCCCATAAACCACCCCTACAACTCCTGACAGATAGACTTTACTTGTGTAACTATTCCAATTATGCTTCAAATTCAGTGTTTTAATTAATGCTACCAACTTTATATTACACATGCTTACTTCAGTAATAGATGTGATTATGCTACCACTAATAAACCACTCGTACAACCCCTGACAGATAGACTTTACTTGTGTAACTATTACAATTATGCTTTAAATCCTGTGTTTTAATTAATGCTACCAACTTTATATTACACATGCTTACTTTACTAATAGATGTGATTATGCTACCACACATAAATCACCCCTACAAGCCCTGATAGATAGACTTTACTTGTGTAACTATTACAATTATGCTTTAAATTTTGTGTTTTAATTAATGCTACCAACTTTATATTACATATGCTTACTTCAGTAATACATGTAATTATGCTACCATCCATAAACCACTCGTACAATCCCTGACAGATATACTTTACTTGTGTAACTATTACAATAATGCTTTAAATTATGTGTTTTAATTAATGCTACCAAATTTATATTACACATGCTTACTTCAGTAATAGATGTGATTATGCTACCCCCCATAAACCACCCCTACAACCCCTGACAGATAGACTTTACTTGTGTAACTATTAAAATTATGCTTTAAATTCTGTGATTTAATTAATGCTATCAACTTTATATTACACATGCTTACTTCAGTAATAGATGTGATTATGCTACCACACATAAACCACCCCTATAACCTCTGACAGATAGACTTTACTTGTGTAACTATTCCAATTATGCTTTAAATTCAGAGTTTTAATTAATGCTACTAACTTTATATTACACATGCTTACTTCAGTAATAGATGTGATTATGCTACCACTAATAAACTACTCGTACAACCCCTGACAGATAGACTTTACTTGTGTAACTATTACAATTATGCTTTAAATTCTGTGTTTTAATTAATGCTACCAACTTTATATTACACATGCTTACTTCAGTAATAGATGTGATTATGCTACCACCCATAAACCACCCCTACAACCCCTGACAGTTAGACTTTACTTGTGTAACTATTAAAATTTTGCTTTAAATTCAGTGTTTTAATTAATGCTACCAACTTTATATTACACATGCTTACTTCAGTAATACGTGTAATTATGCTACCACCCATAAACCACTCGTACAACCCCTGACAGATAGACTTTACTTGTGTAACTATTAAAATTATGCTTTAAATTCTGTGTTTTAATTAATGCTACCAACTTTATATTACACATGCTTACTTCAGTAATAGATGTGATTATGGTACCACACATAAACCACCCCTACAACTCTTGACAGATAGACTTTACTTGTGTAACTATTCCAATTATGCTTTAAATTCAGTATTTTAATTAATGCTACCAACTTTTTTATTACACATGCTTACTTCAGTAATAGATGTGATTATGCTACCACCCATAAACCACCCCTACAAGCCCTGACAGATAGACTTTACTTGTGAAACTATTACAATTATGCTTTAAATTCTGTGTTTTAATTAATGCTACCAACTTTATATTACACATGCTTACTTCAGTAATAGATGTGATTATGCTACCGCCCATAAACCACCCCTACAACCCCTGACAGATAGACTTTACTTGTGTAACTATTCCAATTATGCTTTAAATTCAGTGTTTTAATTAATGCTACCAACTTTATATTACACATGCTTACTTCAGTAATAGATGTGATTATGCTACCACTAATAAACCACTCGTACAACCCCTGACAGAAAGACTTTACTTGTGTAACTATTACAATTATGCTTTAAATTCTGTGTTTTAATTAATGCTACCAACTTTATATTACACATGCTTACTTCAGTAATAGATGTGATTATGCTACCCCCCATAAACCACCCCTACAACCCCTGACAGATAGACTTTACTTGTGTAACTATTCCAATTATGCTTTAAATTCAGAGTTTTCATTAATGCTACCAACTTTATATTACACATGCTTACTTCAGTAATACATGTAATTATGCTACCATCCATAAACCACTCGTACAATCCCTGACAGATATACTTTACTTGTGTAACTATTACAATTATGCTTTAAATTATGTGTTTTAATTAATGCTACCAACTTTATATTACACATGCTTACTTCAGTAATAGATGTGATTATGCTACCCCCTATAAACCACCCCTACAACCCCTGACAGATAGACTTTACTTGTGTAACTATTAAAATTATGCTTTAAATACTGTGATTTAATTAATGCTATCAACTTTATATTACACATGCTTACTTCAGTAATAGATGTGATTATGCTAGCACACATAAACCACCCCTACAACCTCTGACAGATAGACTTTACTTGTGTAACTATTCCAATTATGCTTTAAATTCAGAGTTTTCATTAATGCTACCAACTTTATATTACACATGCTTACTTCAGTAATAGATGTGATTATGCTGCTACTAATAAAATACTCGTACAACCCCTGACAGATAGACTTTACTTGTGTAACTATTAAAATTATGCTTTATATTCTGTGTTTTAATTAATGCTACCAATTTTATATTACACATACTTACTTCAGTAATAGATGTGATTATGCTACCACCCATAAACCACCCTTACAACCCTTGACAGATAGACTTTACTTATGTAACTATTCCAATTATGCTTTAAATTCAGTGTTTTAATTAATGCTACCAACTTTATATTACACATGCTTACTTCAGTAATAGATGTGATTATGCTACCACCTATAAACCACCCCTACAAGCCCTGACAGATAGACTTTACTTGTGTAACTATTACAATTATGCTTTAAATTCTGTGTTTTAATTAATGCTACCAACTTTATATTATACATGCTTACTTTAGTAATAGATGTGATTATGCTACCACACATAAACCACCCCTACAACCCCTGACAGATAGACTTTACTTGTGTAACTATTCCAATTATGCTCTAAATTTTGTGTTTTAATTAATGCTACCAACTTTATATTACACATGCTTACTTCAGTAATAGATGTGATTATGCTACCCCCCATAAACCACCCCTACAACCCCTGACAGATAGACTTTACTTGTGTAACTATTAAAATTATGCTTTAAATTCTGTGATTTAATTAATGCTATCAACTTTATATTACACATGCTTACTTCAGTAATAGATGTGATTATGCTACCACACATAAACCACCCCTACAACCCCTGACAGATAGACTTTACTTGTGTAACTATTACAATTATGCTTTAAATTCTGTGTTTTAATTAAAGCTACCAACTTTATATTACACATGCTTACTTCAGTAATAGATGTGATTATGCTACCACCCATAAACCAGCCCTACAACCCCTGACAGATAGACTTTACTTGTGAAACTATTACAACTATGCTTTAAATTCAGTGTTTTAATTAATGCTACCAACTTTATATTACACATGCTTACTTCAGTAATACATGTAATTATGCTACCACTAATAAACCACTCGTACAACCCCTGACAGATAGACTTTACTTGTGTAACTATTACAATTATGCTTTAAATTCTGTGTTTTAATTAATGCTACCAACTTTATATTACACATGCTTACTTCAGTAATAGATGTGATTTTGCTACCAAACATAAACCACCCCTACAGCCCCTGATAGATAGACTTTACTTGTGTATCAATTACAATTATGCTTTAAATTTAGTGTTTTAATTAATGCTAGTAACTTTATATTACACATGCTTGCTTCAGTAATAGATGTGATTATGCTACCACCCATAAACCACCCCTACAACCCCTGACATATAGACTTTACTTGTGCAACTATACCAATTATGCTTTAAATTCAGTGTTTTAATTAATGCTACCAACTTTATATTACACAAGCTTACTTCAGTAATAGATGTAATTATGCTACCACCCATAAACCACCCCTACAACTCCTGACAGATAGACTTTACTTCTGTAACTATTCCAATTATGCTTTAAATTCAGTGTTTTAATTAATGCTACCAACTTTTTTATTACACATGCTTACTTCAGTAATAGATGTGAATATGCTACCACCCATAAACCACCCCTACAAGCCCTGACAGATAGACTTTACTTGTGAAACTATTACAATTATGCTTTAAATTCTGTGTTTTAATTAATGCTACCAACTTTATATTACACATGCTTTCTTCAGTAATAGATGTGATTATGCTACCACCCATAAACCACCCCTACAACTCCTGACAGATAGACTTTACTTGTGTAACTATTCCAATTATGCTTTAAATTCAGTGTTTTAATTAATGCTACCAACTTTATATTACACATGCTTACTTCAGTAATAGATGTGATTATGCTACCACTTATAAACCACCCCTACAAGCCCTGACAGATAGACTTTACTTGTGTAACTATTCCAATTATGCTTTAAATTCAGTGTTTTAATTAATGCTACCAACTTTATATTACACATGCTTACTTCAGTAATAGATGTGATTATGCTACCACCCATAAACCACCCCTACAAGCCCTGACAGATAGACTTTACTTGTGTAACTATTCCAATTATGCTTTAAATTCTGTGTTTTAATTAATGCTACCAATTTTATATTACACATGCTTACTTCAGTAATATATGTGATTATGCTACTACCCATAAACCACCCCTACAAGCTCTGA
Organism: Harpalus rubripes; assembly: GCA_963082715.1. Lineage (NCBI taxonomy): Eukaryota > Metazoa > Arthropoda > Insecta > Coleoptera > Carabidae > Harpalus > Harpalus rubripes. The sequence continues at coordinate 27,470,693 of OY720458.1, read as the reverse complement.
CAGATAGACTTTACTTGTGTAACTATTCCAATTATGCTTTAAATTCAGTGTTTTAATTAATGCTATCAACTTTATATTACACATGCTTACTTCAGTAATAGATGTGATTATGCTACTACCCATAAACCACCCCTACAAGCTCTGACAGATAGACTTTACTTGTGTAACTATTCCAATTATGCTTTAAATTCAGTGTTTTAATTAATGCTACCAACTTTATATTACACATGCTTACTTCAGTAATAGATGTGATTATGCTACCACCCCTACAACCCCTGACAGATAGACTTTACTTGCGTAACTATTCCAATTATGCTTTAAATTCAGTGTTTTAATTAATGCTACCAACTTAATATTACACATGCTTACTTCAGTAATAGATGTGATTGTGCTACCAGCCATAAACTACCCCTACAACCCCTGACAGATAGACTATACATGTGTAACTATTACAATTTTGCTTTAAATTCTGTGATTTAATTAATGCTACCAACTTTATATTACACATGCTTACTTCAGTAATAGATGTGATTATGCTACTACCCATAAACCACCCTTACAACCCCTGACAGATAGACTTTACTTGTGTAACAATTACAATTATGCTTTAAATTCTGTGATTAAATTAATGCTACCAACTTTATATTACACATGCATACTTCAGTAATAGATGTGATTATGCTACCACCCATAAACCACCCCTACAACCCCTGAGAGATAGACTTTATTTGTGTAACTATTGAAATTATGCTTTAAATTCGGTGTTTTAATTAATGCTACCAACTTTATATTACACAAGCTTACTTCAGTAATAGATTTGATTATGCTACCACCCATAAACCACCCCTACAACCCCTGACAGATAGACTTTACTGGTGTAACTATTACAATTATGCTTTAAATTCTGTGTTTTAATTAATGCTACCAACTTTATATTACACATGCTTACTTCAGTAATAGATGTGATTATGCTACCACCCATAAACCACCCCTAGAACCCTTGACAGATAGACTTTACTTGTGTAACTATTTAAATTAAGCTGTAAATTCTGTTGTTTAATTAATGCTACCAACTTTATATTACACATGCTTACTTCAGTAATAGATGTGATTATGCAACTACCCATAAACCACCCCTACAACCCCTGACATATAGACTTTACTTGTGCAACTATTCCAATTATGCTTTAAATTCAGTGTTTTAATTAATGCTACCAACTTTATATTACACAAGCTTACTTCAGTGATAGATGTAATTATGCTACCACCCATAAACCACCCCTACAACCCCTGACAGATAGACTTTACTTGTGTAACTATTCCAATTATGCTTTAAATTCAGTGTTTTAATTAATGCTACCAACTTTTTTATTACACATGCTTACTTCAGTAATAGATGTGAATATGCTACCACCCATAAACCACCCCTACAAGCCCTGACAGATAGACTTTACTTGTGAAACTATTACAATTATGCTTTAAATTCTGTGTTTTAATTAACGCTACCAACTTTATATTACACATGCTTACTTCAGTAATAGATGTGATTATGCTACCACCCATAAACCACCCCTACAACCCCTGACAGATAGACTTTACTTGTGTAACTATTCCAATTATGCTTTAAATTCAGTGTTTTAATTAATGCTACCAACTTTATATTACACATAGTTACTTCAGTAATAAATGTGATTATGCTACCGCCCATAAACCACCCCTACAAGCCCTGACAGATAGACTTTACTTGTGTAACTATTCCAATTATGCATTAAATTCAGTGTTTTAATTAATGCTACCAACTTTATATTACACATGCTTACTTCAGTAATAGATGTGATTATGCTACCACCCATAAACCACCCCTACAAGCCCTGACAGATAGACTTTACTTGTGTAACTATTCCAATTATGCTTTAAATTCTGTGTTTTAATTAATGCTACCAACTTTATATTACACATGCTTACTTCAGTAATATATGTGATTATGCTACCACCCATAAACCACCCCTACAAGCTCTGACAGATAGACTTTACTTGTGTAACTATTCCAATTATGCTTTAAATTCAGTGTTTTAATTAATGCTATCAACTTTATATTACACATGCTTTCTTCAGTAATAGATGTTATTATGCTACCACCCATAAACCACCCCTACAACCCCTGACAGATAGACTTTACTTGTGTAACTATTTAAATTAAGCTGTAAATTCTGTTGTTTAATTAATGCTACCAACTTTATATTACACATGCTTACTTCAGTAATAGATGTGATTATGCTACTACCCATAAACCACCCCTACAACCCCTGACAGATAGACTTTACTTGTGTAACTATTAAAATTATGCTTAAAATTCGATGTTTTAATTATTGCTACCAACTTTATATTACACATGCTTACTTCAGTAATAGATGTGATTATGCTACCACCCATAAACCACCCCTACAACCCCTGACAGATAGACTTTACTTGTGAAACTATTACAATTATGCTTTAAATTCTGTGTTTTAATTAATGCTACCAACTTTATATTACACATGCTTTCTTCAGTAATAGATGTGATTATGCTACCACCCATAAACCACCCCTACAACTCCTGACAGATAGACTTTACTTGTGTAACTATTCCAATTATGCTTTAAATTCAGTGTTTTAATTAATGCTACCAACTTTATATTACACATGCTTACTTCAGTAATAGATGTGATTATGCTACCACTTATAAACCACCCCTACAAGCCCTGACAGATAGACTTTACTTGTGTAACTATTCCAATTATGCTTTAAATTCAGTGTTTTAATTAATGCTACCAACTTTATATTACACATGCTTACTTCAGTAATAGATGTGATTATGCTACCACCCATAAACCACCCCTACAAGCCCTGACAGATAGACTTTACTTGTGTAACTATTCCAATTATGCTTTAAATTCTGTGTTTTAATTAATGCTACCAATTTTATATTACACATGCTTACTTCAGTAATATATGTGATTATGCTACTACCCATAAACCACCCCTACAAGCTCTGACAGATAGACTTTACTTGTGTAACTATTCCAATTATGCTTTAAATTCAGTGTTTTAATTAATGCTATCAACTTTATATTACACATGCTTACTTCAGTAATAGATGTGATTATGCTACTACCCATAAACCACCCCTACAAGCTCTGACAGATAGACTTTACTTGTGTAACTATTCCAATTATGCTTTAAATTCAGTGTTTTAATTAATGCTACCAACTTTATATTACACATGCTTACTTCAGTAATAGATGTGATTATGCTACCACCCCTACAACCCCTGACAGATAGACTTTACTTGCGTAACTATTCCAATTATGCTTTAAATTCAGTGTTTTAATTAATGCTACCAACTTAATATTACACATGCTTACTTCAGTAATAGATGTGATTGTGTTACCAGCCATAAACTACCCCTACAACCCCTGACAGATAGACTATACATGTGTAACTATTACAATTTTGCTTTAAATTCTGTGATTTAATTAATGCTACCAACTTTATATTACACATGCTTACTTCAGTAATAGATGTGATTATGCTACTACCCATAAACCACCCCTACAACCCCTGACAGATAGACTTTACTTGTGTAACAATTACAATTATGCTTTAAATTCTGTGATTAAATTAATGCTACCAACTTTATATTACACATGCATACTTCAGTAATAGATGTGATTATGCTACCACCCATAAACCACCCCTACAACCCCTGAGAGATAGACTTTATTTGTGTAACTATTGAAATTATGCTTTAAATTCGGTGTTTTAATTAATGCTACCAACTTTATATTACACAAGCTTACTTCAGTAATAGATTTGATTATGCTACCACCCATAAACCACCCCTACAACCCCTGACAGATAGACTTTACTGGTGTAACTATTAAAATTATGCTTTAAATTCTGTGTTTTAATTAATGCTACCAACTTTATATTACACATGCTTACTTCAGTAATAGATGTGATTATGCTACCACCCATAAACCACCGGTACAACCCCTGACAGATAGACTTTACTTGTGTAACTATTTAAATTAAGCTGTAAATTCTGTTGTTTAATTAATGCTACCAACTTTATATTACACATGCTTACTTCAGTAATAGATGTGATTATGCAACTACCCATAAACCACCCCTACAACCCCTGACATATAGACTTTACTTGTGCAACTATTCCAATTATTCTTTAAATTCAGTGTTTTAATTAATGCTACCAACTTTATATTACACAAGCTTACTTCAGTGATAGATGTAATTATGCTACCACCCATAAACCACCCCTACAACCCCTGACAGATAGACTTTACTTGTGTAACTATTCCAATTATGCTTTAAATTCAGTGTTTTAATTAATGCTACCAACTTTTTTATTACACATGCTTACTTCAGTAATAGATGTGAATATGCTACCACCCATAAACCACCCCTACAAGCCCTGACAGATAGACTTTACTTGTGAAACTATTACAATTATGCTTTAAATTCTGTGTTTTAATTAACGCTACCAACTTTATATTACACATGCTTACTTCAGTAATAGATGTGATTATGCTACCACCCATAAACCACCCCTACAACCCCTGACAGATAGACTTTACTTGTGTAACTATTCCAATTATGCTTTAAATTCAGTGTTTTAATTAATGCTACCAACTTTATATTACACATAGTTACTTCAGTAATAAATGTGATTATGCTACCGCCCATAAACCACCCCTACAAGCCTTGACAGATAGACTTTACTTGTGTAACTATTCCAATTATGCATTAAATTCAGTGTTTTAATTAATGCTACCAACTTTATATTACACATGCTTACTTCAGTAATAGATGTGATTATGCTACCACCCATAAACCACCCCTACAAGCCCTGACAGATAGACTTTACTTGTGTAACTATTCCAATTATGCTTTAAATTCTGTGTTTTAATTAATGCTACCAACTTTATATTACACATGCTTACTTCAGTAATATATGTGATTATGCTACCACCCATAAACCACCCCTACAAGCTCTGACAGATAGACTTTACTTGTGTAACTATTCCAATTATGCTTTAAATTCAGTGTTTTAATTAATGCTATCAACTTTATATTACACATGCTTTCTTCAGTAATAGATGTTATTATGCTACCACCCATAAACCACCCCTACAACCCCTGACAGATAGACTTTACTTGTGTAACTATTTAAATTAAGCTGTAAATTCTGTTGTTTAATTAATGCTACCAACTTTATATTACACATGCTTACTTCAGTAAGAGATGTGATTATGCTACTACCCATAAACCACCCCTACAACCCCTGACAGATAGACTTTACTTGTGTAACTATTAAAATTATGCTTAAAATTCGATGTTTTAATTATTGCTACCAACTTTATATTACACATGCTTACTTCAGTAATAGATGTGATTATGCTACCACCCATAAACCACCCCTACAACCCCTGACAGATAGACTTTACTTGTGTAACTATTACAATTATGCTTTAAATACAGTGTTTTAATTAATGCTACCAACTTTATATTACACATGCTTACTTCAGTAATACATGTAATTATGCTACCACCCATAAACCACTCGTACAACCCCTGACAGATAGACTTTACTTGTGTAAGTATTACAATTAAAACAGAATTTAAAGCATAATTGTAATAGTTACACAAGTAAAGTCTATCTGTCAGGGGTTGTAGGGGTGGTTTATGGATGGTAGCATAATCACATCTATTACTGAAGTAAGCATGTGTAATATAAAGTTGATAGCATTAATTAAATCACAGAATTTAAAGCATAATTGTAATAGTTTCACAAGTAAAGTCTATCTGTCAGGGGTTGTAGGGGTGGTTTATGGGTGGTAGCATAATCACATCTATTACTGAAGTAAGCATGTGTAATATAAAGTCGGTAGCATTAATTAAAACACAGAATTTAAATCATAATTGTAATAGTTACACAAGTAAAGTCTATCTGTCAGGGGTTGTAGGGGTGGTTTATGGGTGGTAGCATAATCACATCTATTACTGAAGTAAGCATGTGTGATATAAAGTTGGTAGCATTAATTAAATCACAGAATTTAAAGCATTATTGTAATAGTTTCACAAGTAAAGTCTATCTGTCAGGGGTTGTAGGGTTGGTTTATGGGTGGTAGCATAATCACATCTATTACTGAAGTAAGCATGTTTAATATAAAGTTGGTAGCATTAATTGAAACACAGAATTTTAAGCATAATTGTAATAGTTACACAAGTAAAGTCTATCTGTCAGGGGTTGTAGGTGTGGTTAATGGGTGGTAGCTTAATCACATCTATTACTGAAGTAAGCATGTTTAATATAAAGTTGGTAGCATTAATTAAAACACAGAATTTAAAGCATAATTTTAATAGTTACACAAGTAAAGTCTATCTGTCAAGGGTTGTAGGGGTGGTTTATGGGTAGTAGCATAATCACATGTATTACTGAAGTAAGCATATGTAATATAAAGTTGGTAGCATTAATTAAAACACAGAATTTAAAGCATAATTGTAATAGTTACACAAGTAAAGTCTATCTGTTAGGAGTTGTAGGGGTTGTTTATGGATGGTAGCATAATCACATGTATTACTGAAGTAAACATGTGTAATATAAAGTTGGTAGCATTAATTAAAACAGAATTTAAAGCATAATTGTAATAGTTACACAAGTAAAGTCTATCTGACAGGGGTTGTAGAGGTGGTTTATGGATGGTAGCATAATCACATCTATTACTAAAGTAAGCATGTGTAATATAAAGTTGGTAGCATTAATTAAAACACAGAATTTAAAGCATAATTGTAATAGTTACACAAGTAAAGTCTATCTGTCAGGGGTTGTAGGGGTGGTTTATGGATGGTAGCATAATCACATCTATTACTGAAGTAAGCATGTGTAATATAAAGTTGGTAGCATTAATTAAATCACAGAATTTAAAGCATAATTGTAATAGTTTCACAAGTAAAGTCTATCTGTCAGGGGTTGTAGGGGTGGTTTATGGGCGGTAGCATAATCACATCTATTACTGAAGTAAGCATGTGTAATATAAAGTTGGTAGCATTAATTAAAACACAGAATTTAAAGCATAATTGTAATAGTTACACAAGTAAAGTCTATCTGTCAGGGGTTGTAGGGGTGGTTTATGGGTGGTAGCATAATCACATCTATTACTGAAGTAAGCATGTGTGATATAAAGTTGGTAGCATTAATTAAATCACAGAATTTAAAGCATTATTGTAATAGTTTCACAAGTAAAGTCTATCTGTCAGGGGTTGTAGGGGTGGTTTATGGATGGTAGCATAATCACATCTATTACTGAAGTAAGCATGTGTAATATAAAGTTGGTAGCATTAATTAAAACACAGAATTTAAAGCATAATTGTAATAGTTACACAAGTAAAGTCTATCTGTCAGAGGTTGTAGGGGTGGTTTATGGATGGTAGCATAATCACATCTATTACTGAAGTAAGCATGTGTAATATAAAGTTGGTAGCATTAATTAAAACACAGAATTTAAAGCATAATTGTAATAGTTTCACAAGTAAAGTCTATCTGTCAGGGGTTGTAGGGGTGGTTTATGGATGGTAGCATAATCACATCTATTACTGAAGTAAGCATGTGTAATATAAAGTTGATAGCATTAATTAAATCACAGAATTTAAAGCATAATTGTAATAGTTTCACAAGTAAAGTCTATCTGTCAGGGGTTGTAGGGGTGGTTTATGGGTGGTAGCATAATCACATCTATTACTGAAGTAAGCATGTGTAATATAAAGTCGGTAGCATTAATTAAAACACAGAATTTAAATCATAATTGTAATAGTTACACAAGTAAAGTCTATCTGTCAGGGGTTGTAGGGGTGGTTTATGGGTGGTAGCATAATCACATCTATTACTGAAGTAAGCATGTGTGATATAAAGTTGGTAGCATTAATTAAATCACAGAATTTAAAGCATTATTGTAATAGTTTCACAAGTAAAGTCTATCTGTCAGGGGTTGTAGGGGTGGTTTATGGGTGGTAGCATAATCACATCTATTACTGAAGTAAGCATGTTTAATATAAAGTTGGTAGCATTAATTGAAACACAGAATTTTAAGCATAATTGTAATAGTTACACAAGTAAAGTCTATCTGTCAGGGGTTGTAGGTGTGGTTAATGGGTGGTAGCATAATCACATCTATTACTGAAGTAAGCATGTTTAATATAAAGTTGGTAGCATTAATTAAAACACAGAATTTAAAGCATAATTTTAATAGTTACACAAGTAAAGTCTATCTGTCAAGGGTTGTAGGGGTGGTTTATGGGTAGTAGCATAATCACATGTATTACTGAAGTAAGCATGTGTAATATAAAGTTGGTAGCATTAATTAAAACACAGAATTTAAAGCATAATTGTAATAGTTACACAAGTAAAGTCTATCTGTTAGGAGTTGTAGGGGTTGTTTATGGATGGTAGCATAATCACATGTATTACTGAAGTAAACATGTGTAATATAAAGTTGGTAGCATTAATTAAAACAGAATTTAAAGCATAATTGTAATAGTTACACAAGTAAAGTCTATCTGACAGGGGTTGTAGAGGTGGTTTATGGATGGTAGCATAATCACATCTATTACTAAAGTAAGCATGTGTAATATAAAGTTGGTAGCATTAATTAAAACACAGAATTTAAAGCATAATTGTAATAGTTACACAAGTAAAGTCTATCTGTCAGGGGTTGTAGGGGTGGTTTATGGATGGTAGCATAATCACATCTATTACTGAAGTAAGCATGTGTAATATAAAGTTGGTAGCATTAATTAAATCACAGAATTTAAAGCATAATTGTAATAGTTTCACAAGTAAAGTCTATCTGTCAGGGGTTGTAGGGGTGGTTTATGGGCGGTAGCATAATCACATCTATTACTGAAGTAAGCATGTGTAATATAAAGTTGGTAGCATTAATTAAAACACAGAATTTAAAGCATAATTGTAATAGTTACACAAGTAAAGTCTATCTGTCAGGGGTTGTAGGGGTGGTTTATGGGTGGTAGCATAATCACATCTATTACTGAAGTAAGCATGTGTGATATAAAGTTGGTAGCATTAATTAAATCACAGAATTTAAAGCATTATTGTAATAGTTTCACAAGTAAAGTCTATCTGTCAGGGGTTGTAGGGGTGGTTTATGGATGGTAGCATAATCACATCTATTACTGAAGTAAGCATGTGTAATATAAAGTTGATAGCATTAATTAAATCACAGAATTTAAAGCATAATTGTAATAGTTTCACAAGTAAAGTCTATCTGTCAGGGGTTGTAGGGGTGGTTTATGGGTGGTAGCATAATCACATCTATTACTGAAGTAAGCATGTGTAATATAAAGTCGGTAGCATTAATTAAAACACAGAATTTAAATCATAATTGTAATAGTTACACAAGTAAAGTCTATCTGTCAGGGGTTGTAGGGGTGGTTTATGGATGGTAGCATAATCACATCTATTACTGAAGTAAGCATGTGTAATATAAAGTTGATAGCATTAATTAAATCACAGAATTTAAAGCATAATTGTAATAGTTTCACAAGTAAAGTCTATCTGTCAGGGGTTGTAGGGGTGGTTTATGGGTGGTAGCATAATCACATCTATTACTGAAGTAAGCATGTGTAATATAAAGTCGGTAGCATTAATTAAAACACAGAATTTAAATCATAATTGTAATAGTTACACAAGTAAAGTCTATCTGTCAGGGGTTGTAGGGGTGGTTTATGGGTGGTAGCATAATCACATCTATTACTGAAGTAAGCATGTGTGATATAAAGTTGGTAGCATTAATTAAATCACAGAATTTAAAGCATTATTGTAATAGTTTCACAAGTAAAGTCTATCTGTCAGGGGTTGTAGGGGTGGTTTATGGGTGGTAGCATAATCACATCTATTACTGAAGTAAGCATGTTTAATATAAAGTTGGTAGCATTAATTGAAACACAGAATTTTAAGCATAATTGTAATAGTTACACAAGTAAAGTCTATCTGTCAGGGGTTGTAGGTGTGGTTTATGGGTGGTAGCATAATCACATCTATTACTAAAGTAAGCATGTTTAATATAAAGTTGGTAGCATTAATTAAAACACAGAATTTAAAGCATAATTTTAATAGTTACACAAGTAAAGTCTATCTGTCAAGGGTTGTAGGGGTGGTTTATGGGTAGTAGCATAATCACATGTATTACTGAAGTAAGCATGTGTAATATAAAGTTGGTAGCATTAATTAAAACACAGAATTTAAAGCATAATTTTAATAGTTACACAAGTAAAGTCTATCTGTTAGGAGTTGTAGGGGTTGTTTATGGATGGTAGCATAATCACATGTATTACTGAAGTAAACATGTGTAATATAAAGTTGGTAGCATTAATTAAAACAGAATTTAAAGCATAATTGTAATAGTTACACAAGTAAAGTCTATCTGACAGGGGTTGTAGAGGTGGTTTATGGATGGTAGCATAATCACATCTATTACTAAAGTAAGCATGTGTAATATAAAGTTGGTAGCATTAATTAAAACACAGAATTTAAAGCATAATTGTAATAGTTACACAAGTAAAGTCTATCTGTCAGGGGTTGTAGGGGTGGTTTATGGATGGTAGCATAATCACATCTATTACTGAAGTAAGCATGTGTAATATAAAGTTGGTAGCATTAATTAAATCACAGAATTTAAAGCATAATTGTAATAGTTTCACAAGTAAAGTCTATCTGTCAGGGGTTGTAGGGGTGGTTTATGGGCGGTAGCATAATCACATCTATTACTGAAGTAAGCATGTGTAATATAAAGTTGGTAGCATTAATTAAAACACAGAATTTAAAGCATAATTGTAATAGTTACACAAGTAAAGTCTATCTGTCAGGGGTTGTAGGGGTGGTTTATGGGTGGTAGCATAATCACATCTATTACTGAAGTAAGCATGTGTGATATAAAGTTGGTAGCATTAATTAAATCACAGAATTTAAAGCATTATTGTAATAGTTTCACAAGTAAAGTCTATCTGTCAGGGGTTGTAGGGGTGGTTTATGGATGGTAGCATAATCACATCTATTACTGAAGTAAGCATGTGTAATATAAAGTTGGTAGCATTAATTAAAACACAGAATTTAAAGCATAATTGTAATAGTTACACAAGTAAAGTCTATCTGTCAGAGGTTGTAGGGGTGGTTTATGGATGGTAGCATAATCACATCTATTACTGAAGTAAGCATGTGTAATATAAAGTTGGTAGCATTAATTAAAACACAGAATTTAAAGCATAATTGTAATAGTTTCACAAGTAAAGTCTATCTGTCAGGGGTTGTAGGGGTGGTTTATGGGTGGTAGCATAATCACATCTATTACTGAAGTAAGCATGTGTGATATAAAGTTGGTAGCATTAATTAAATCACAGAATTTAAAGCATAACTGTAATAGTTTTACAAGTAAAGTCTATCTGTCAAGGGTTGTAGGGGTGGTTTATGGGTGGTAGCATAATCACATCTATTACTGAAGTAAGCATGTGTAATATAAAGTTGGTAGCAATAATTAAAACACAGAATTTAAATCATATTTGTAATAGTTACACAAGTAAAGTCTATCTGTCAGGAGTTGTAGGGGTGGTTTATGAATGGTAGCATAATCACATCTATTACTGAAGTAAGCATGTGTGATATAAAGTTGGAAGCATTAATTAAATCACAGAATTTAAAGCATAATTGTAATAGTTTCACAAGTAAAGTCTATCTGTCAGGGGTTGCAGGGGTGGTTTATGGGTGGTAGCATAATCACATCTATTACTGAAGTAAGCATGTGTAATATAAAGTTGGTAGCATTAATTAAAACACAGAATTTAAAGCATAATTGTAATAGTTAAAACAAGTAAAGTCTATCTGTCAGGGGTTGTAGGGGTGGTTTATGGATAGTAGCATAATCACATCTATTACTGAAGTAAGCATGTTTAATATAAAGTTGGTAGCATTAATTAAAACACAGAATTTAAAGCATAATTGTAATAGTTACACAAGTAAAGTCTATCTGTCAGGGGTTGTAGGGGTGGTTTATGGATAGTAGCATAATCACATCTATTACTGAAGTAAGCATGTTTAATATAAAGTTGGTAGCATTAATTAAAACACAGAATTTAAAGCATAATTTTAATAGTTACACAAGTAAAGTCTATCTGTCAGGAGTTGTACGGGTGGTTTATGGGTGGTAGCATAATCACATCTATTACTGAAGTAAGCATGTGTGATGTAAAGTTGGTAGCATTAATTAAATCACAGAATTTAAAGCATAATTGTAATAGTTTCACAAGTAAAGTCTATCTGTCAGGGGTTGTAGGGGTGGTTTATGGGTGGTAGCATAATCACATCTATTACTGAAGTAAGCATGTGTAATATAAAGTTGGTAGCAATAATTAAAACACAGAATTTAAAGCATAATTGTAATAGTTACACAAGTAAAGTCTATCTGTCAGGTATTGTAGGGGTGGTTTATGGATGGTAGCATAATCACATCTATTATTGAAGTAAGCATGTGTGATATAAAGTTGGTAGCATTAATTAAATCACAGAATTTAAAGCATAATTTTAATAGTTTCACAAGTAAAGTCTATCTGTCAAAGGTTGTAGGGGTGGTTTATGGGTGGTAGCATAATCATATCTATTACTGAAGTAAGCATGTGTAATATAAAGTTGGTAGCATTAATTAAAACACAGAATTTAAAGCATAATTGTAATAGTTACACAAGTAAAGTCTATCTGTCAGGGGTTGTAGGGGTGGTTTATGGATGGTAGCATAATCACATCTATTACTGAAGTAAGCATGTGTAATATAAAGTTGGTAGCATTAATTTAAACACAGAATTTAAAGCATAATTGTAATAGTTACACAAGTAAAGTCTATCTGTCAGGGGTTGTAGGGGTGGTTTATGGATGGTAGCATAATCACATCTATTACTGAAGTAAGCATGTGTAATATAAAGTTGGTAGCATTAATTAATACACAAAATTTAAAGCATAATTGCAATAGTTTCACAAGTAAAGTCTATCTGTCAGGGGTTGTAGGGGTGGTTTATGGGTGGTAGCATAATCACATCTATTACTGAAGTAAGCATGTGTGATATAAAGTTGGTAGCATTAATTAAATCACAGAATTTAAAGCATAATTGTAATAGTTTCACAAGTAAAGTCTATCTGTCAGGGGTTGTAGGGGTGGTTTATGGGTGGTAGCATAATCACATCTATTACTGAAGTAAGCATGTGTAATATAAAGTTGGTAGCAATATTTAAAACACAGAATTTAAAGCATATTTGTAATAGTTACACAAGTAAAGTCTATCTGTCAGGGGTTGCAGGGGTGGTTTATAAGTGGTAGCACAATAACATCTATTACTGAAGTAAGCATGTGTGATATAAAGTTGGTAGCATTAATTAAATCACAGAATTTAAAGCGTAATTGTAATAGTTTAACAAGTAAAGTCTATCTGTCAGGGGTTGTAGGGGTGGTTTATGGATGGTAGCATAATCACATCTATTACTGAAGTAAGCATGTGTGATATAAAGTTGGTAGCATTAATTAAATCACAGAATTTAAAGCATAATTGTAATAGTTTCACAAGTAAAGTCTATCTGTCAGGGGTTGTAGGGGTGGTTTATGGGTGGTAGCATAATCACATCTATTACTGAAGAAAGCATGTGTAATATAAAGTTGGTAGCATTAATTAAAACACAGAATTTAAAGCATAATTGTAATAGTTACACAAGTAAAGGCTATCTGTCAGGGGTTGTAGGGGTGGTTTATGGATGGTAGCATAATCACATCTATTACTGAAGTAAGCATGTGTAATATAAAGTTGGTAGCATTAATTAAAACACAGAATTTAAAGCATAATTGTAATAGTTACACAAGTAAAGTCTATCTGTCAGGGGTTGTAGGGGTGGTTTATGGATGGTAGCATAATCACATCTATTACTGAAGTAAGCATGTGTAATATAAAGTTGGTAGCATTAATTAATACACAGAATTTAAAGCATAATTGCAATAGTTTCACAAGTAAAGTCTATCTGTCAGGGGTTGTAGGGGTGGTTTATGGGTGGTAGCATAATCACATCTATTACTGAAGTAAGCATGTGTGATATAAAGTTGGTAGCATTAATTAAATCACAGAATTTAAAGCATAATTGTAATAGTTTCACAAGTAAAGTTTATGTGTCAGGGGTTGTAGGGGTGGTTTATGGGTGGTAGCATAATCACATCTATTACTGAAGTAAGCATGTGTAATATAAAGTTGGTAGCAATAATTAAATCACAGAATTTAAAGCATAATTGTAATAGTTACACAAGTAAAGTCTATCTGTCAGAGGTTGTAGGGGTGGTTTATGGATGGTAGCATAATCACATCTATTACTGAAGTAAGCATGTGTAATATAAAGTTGGTAGCATTAATTAAAACACAGAATTTAAAGCATAATTGTAATAGTTACACAAGTAAAGTCTATCTGTCAGGGGTTGCAGGGGTGGTATATGGGTGGTAGCACAATAACATCTATAACTGAAGTAAGCATGTGTGATATAAAGTTGGTAGCATTAATTAAATCACAGTATTTAAAGCGTAATTGTAATAGTTTCACAAGTAAAGTCTATCTGCCAGGGGTTGTAGGGGTGGTTTATGGGTGGTAGCATAATCACATCTAATACTGAAGTAAGCATGCGTAATATAAAGTTGGTAGCATTAATTAAATCACTGAATTTAAAGCATAATTGTAATAGTTACACAAATAAAGTCTATCTGTCAAAGGTTGTAGGGGTGGTTTATGGATGGTAGCTTAATCACATCTATTACTGAAGTAAGCATGTGTAATATAAAGTTGGTAGCATTAATTAAAACACAGAATTTAAAGCATAATTGTAATAGTTACACAAGTAAAGTCTATCTGACAGGAGTTGTAGGGGTGGTTTATGGGTGGTAGCATAATGACATCTATTACTGAAGTAAGAATGTGTGATATAAAGTTGGTAGCATTAATTAAATCACAGAATTTAAAGCATAATTGTAATAGTTTTACGAGTAAAGTCTATCTGTCAGGGGTTGTAGGGGTGGTTTATGGATGGTAGCATAATCACATCTATTACTGAAGTACGCATGTGTAATATACAGTTGGTAGCATTAATTAAAACACAGAATTTAAGGCATAATTTTTATAGTTATACAAGTAAAGTCTATCTGTCTGGGGTTGTAGGGGCGGTTTATGGATGGTAGCATAATCACATCTATTACTGAAGTAAGCATGTGTAATATAAAGTTGGTAGCATTAATTCAAACACAGAATTTAAAGCATAAATATAATAGTTACCCAAGTAAAGTCTATCTGTCAGGGGTTGTAGGGGTGGTTTATGAATGGTAGCATAATCACATCTATTACCGAAGTAAGCATGTGTAATATAAAGTTGGTAGCATTAATTAAAACACAGAATTTAAAGCATAATTGTAATAGTTACACAAGTAAAGTCTATCTGTCAGGGGTTGTAGGGGTGGTTTATGGGTGGTAGCATAATCACATCTATTAGTGAAGTAAGCATGTGCGATATAAAGTTGGTAGCATTAATTAAATTACAGAATATAAAGCATAATTTTAATAGTTTGACAAGTAAAGTCTATCTGTCAAGGGTTGTAGGGGTGGTTTATGGATGGTAGCATAATCACATCTATTACTGAAGTAAACATGCGTAATATAAAGTTGGTAGCATTAATTAAAACACAGAATTTAAAGCATAATTGTAATAGTTACACAAGTAAAGTCTATCTGTTAGGAGTTGTAGGGGTGGTTTATGGGTGGTAGCATAATCACATCTATTACTGAAGTAAGCATGTGTGATATAAAGTTGGTAGCATTAATTAAAACACAGAATTTAAAGCATAATTGTAATAGTTACACAAGTAAAGTCTATCTGTCAGGGGTTGTAGGGGTGGTATATGGATGGTAGCATAATCACATCTATTACTGAAGTAAGCATGTGTAATATAAAGTTGGTAGCATTAATTAAAACACAGAATTTAAAGCATAATTGTAATAGTTACACAAGTAAAGTCTATCTGTCAGGGGTTGTAGGGGTGGTTTATGGATGGTAGCATAATCACATCTATTACTGAAGTAAGCATGTGTAATATAAAGTTGGTAGCATTAATTAAAACAGAATTTAAAGCATAATTGTAATAGTTACACAAGTAAAGTCTATCTGACAGGAGTTGTAGGGGTGGTTTATGGGTGGTAGCATAATCACATCTATTACTGAAGTAAGCATGTGTGATATAAAGTTGGTAGCATTAATTAAATCACAGAATTTAAAGCATAATTGTAATAGTTTTACGAGTAAAGTCTATCTGTCAGGGGTTGTAGGGGTGGTTTATGGATGGTAGCATAATCACATCTATTACTGAAGTACGCATGTGTAATATACAGTTGGTAGCATTAATTAAAACACAGAATTTAAAGCATAATTGTTATAGTTACACAAGTAAAGTCTATCTGTCAGGGGTTGTAGGGGTGGTTTATGGATGGTAGCACAATTATGTCTATTACTGAAGTAAGCATGTGTAATATAAAGTTGGTAGCATTAATTCAAACACAGAATTTAAAGCATAAATGGAATAGTTACACAAGTAAAGTCTATCTGTCAGGGGTTGTAGGGGTGGTTTATGGTTGGTAGCATAATCACATCTATTACTGAAGTAAGCATGTGTAATATAAAGTTGGTAGCATTAATTAAAACACAGAATTTAAAGTATAATTGTAATAGTTACACAAGTAAAGTCTATCTGTCACGGGTTGTAGGGGTGGTTTATGGGTGGTAGCATAATCACATCTATTAGTGAAGTAAGCATGTGTGATATAAAGTTGGTAGCATTAATTAAATCACAGAATTTAAAGCATAATTTTAATAGTTTGACAAGTAAAGTCTATCTGTCAAGGGTTGTAGGGGTGGTTTATGGGTGGTAGCATAATCACATCTATTACTGAAGTAAGCATGTGTAATATAAAGTTGGTAGCTTTAATTAAAACACAGAATTTAAAGCATAATTGTAATAGTTACACAAGTAAAGTCTATCTGTCAGGGGTTGTAGGGGTTGTTTATGGATGGTAGCATAATCACATCTATTACTGAAGTAAGCATGTGTAACATAAAGTTGGTAGCATTAATTAAAACACAGAATTTAAAGCATAATTGTAATAGTTACACAAGTAAAGTCTATCTGTCAGGGGTTGTAGGGGTGGTTTATGGGTAGTAGCATAATCACATCTATTACTAAAGTAAGCATGTGTGATATAAAGTTGGTAGCATTAATTAAATCACAGAATTTAAAGCATAATTGTAATAGTTTCACAAGTAAAGTCTATCTGTCAGGGATTGTAGGGGTGGTTTATGGATGGTAGCATAATCACATCTATTACTGAAATAAGCATGTGTGATATAAAGTTGGTAGCTATAATTCAAACACAGAATTTAAAGCATAATTGTAATAGTTTCACAAGTAAAGTCTATCTGTCAGGGGCTGTAGGGGTGGTTTATGGGTGGTAGCATAATCACATCTATTACTGAAGTAAGCATGTGTAATATAAAGTTGGTAGCATTAATTAAAACACAGAATTTAAAGCATAATTGTAATAGTTACACAAGTAAAGTCTATCTGTCAGGAGTTGTAGGGGTAGTTTATGGGTGGTAGCATAATCACATCTATTACTGAAGTTAACATGTGTAATATAAAGTTGGTAGCATTAATTAAAACACAGAATTTAAAGTATAATTGTAATAGTTACACAAGTAAAGTCTATCTGTCAGGAGTTGTACGGGTGGTTTATGGGTGGTAGCATAATCACATCTATTACTGAAGTAAGCATGTGTGATATAAAGTTGGTAGCATTAATTAAATCACAGAATTTAAAGCATAATTGTAATAGTTTCACTAGTAAAGTCTATCTGTCAAGGGCTCTAGGGGTGGTTTATGGATGGTAGCATAATCACATCTATTACTAAAGTAAGCATGTGTAATATAAAGTTGGTAGGATTAATTAAAACACAGAATTTAAAGCATAATTGTAATAGTTACACAAGTAAAGTCTATCTGTCAGGAGTTGTAGGGGTGGTTTCTGGGTGGTAGCATAATCACATTTATTACTGAAGTAAGCATGTGTGATATAAAGTTGGTAGCATTAATTAAATCACAGAATTTAAAACATAATTGTAATAGTTTCTCAAGTAAAGTCTATCTGTCAGGGGTTGTAGGGGTGGTTTATGGATAGTAGCATAATCACATCTATTACTGAAGTAAGCATGTGTAATATAAAGTTGGTAGCATTAATTAAAACACGGAATTTAAAGCATAATTGTAATAGTTACACAAGTAAAGTCTATCTGTCAGGAGTTGTAGGGGTGGTCTATGGGTGGTAGCATAATCACATCTATTACTGAAGTAAGCATGTGTAATATAAAGTTGGTAGCATTAATTAAAACACAGAATTTAAAGCATAATTGTAATAGTTACACTAGTTAAGTCTATCTGTCAAGGGTTGTAGGGGTGGTTTATGGATGGTAGCATAATCACATTTATTACTAAAGTAAGCATGTGTAATATAAAGTTGGTAGCATTAATTAAAACACAGAATTTAAAGCATAATTGTAATAGTTTCACAAGTAAAGTCTATCTGTCAGGGGTTGTAGGGGTGGTTTATGGGAGGTAGCATAATCACATCAATTACTGAAGTAAGCATGTGTGATATTAAGTTGGTAGCATTAATTAAATCACAGAACTTAAAGCATAATTGTAATAGTTTCACTAGTTAAGTCTATCTGTCAAGGGTTGTAGGGGTGGTTTATGGATGGTAGCATAATCACATCTATTACTAAAGTAAGCATGTGTAATATAAAGTTGGTAGCATTAATTAAAACACAGAATTTAAAGCATAATTGTAATAGTTACACAAGTAAAGTCTATCTGTCAGGGGTTGTAGGGGTGGTTTATGGGTGGTAGCATAATCACATCTATTAGTGAAGTAAGCATGTGTGATATAAAGTTGGTAGCATTAATTAAATCACAGAATTTAAAGCATAATTGTAATAGTTTCACTAGTAAAGTCTATCTGTCAAGGGTTGTAGGGGTGATTTATGGATGGTAGCATAATCTCATCTATTACTGAAGTAAGCATGTGTAATATAAGGTTGGTAGCATTAATTAAAACACAGAATTTAAAGCATAATTGTAATAGTTACACAAGTAAAGTCTATCTGTCAGGAGTTGTAGGGGTGGTTTATGGGTGGTAGCATAATCACATCTATTACTGAAGTAAGTATGTGTGATATAAAGTTGGTAGCATTAATTAAATCACAGAATTTAAAGCATAATTGTAATAGTTTCTCAAGTAAAGTCTATCTGTCCGGGGTTGTAGGGGTGGTTAATGGGTGGTAGCATAATCACATCTATTACTGAAATAAGCATGTGTAATATAAAGTTGGTAGCATTAATTAAAACACAGAATTTAAAGCATAATTGTAATAGTTTCACTAGTAAAGTCTATCTGTCAAGGGCTGTAGGGGTGGTTTATGGATGGTAGCATAATCACATCTATTACTGAAGTAAGCATGTGTAATATAAAGTTGGTAGCATTAATTAAAACACAGAATTTAAAGCATAATTGTAATAGTTACACAAGTAAAGTCTATCTGTCAGGAGTTGTAGGGGTGGTGTCTGGGTAGTAGCATAATCACATCTATTACTGAAGTAAGCATGTGTGATATAAAGTTGGTAGCATTAATTAAATCACAGAATTTAAAACATAATTGTGATAGTTTCTCAAGTAAAGTCTATCTGTCAGGGGTTGTAGGGGTGGTTTATGGATAGTAGCATAATCACATCTATTACTGAAGTAAGCATGTGTAATATAAAGTTGGTAGCATTAATTAAAACACAGAATTTAAAGCATAATTGTAATAGTTACACAAGTAAAGTCTATCTGTCAGGAGTTGTAGGGGTGGTTTATGGGTGGTAGCATAATCACATCTATTACTGAAGTAAGCATGTGTAATATAAAGTTGGTAGCATTAATTAAAACACAGAATTTAAAGCATAATTGTAATAGTTACACTAGTTAAGTCTATCTGTCAAGGGTTGTAGGGGTGGTTTATGGATGGTAGCATAATCACATCTATTACTAAAGTAAGCATGTGTAATATAAAGTTGGTAGCATTAATTAATACACAGAATTTAAAGCATAATTGTAATAGTTTCACAAGTAAAGTCTATCTGTCAGGGGTTGTAGGGGTGGTTTATGGGTGGTAGCATAATCACATCTATTAGTAAAGTAAGCATGTGTGATATAAAGTTGGTAGCATTAATTAAATCACAGAATTTAAAGCATAATTGTAATAGTCTCACTTGTAAAGTCTATCTGTCAAGGGTTGTAGGGGTG
Organism: Harpalus rubripes; assembly: GCA_963082715.1. Taxonomy (NCBI): domain Eukaryota; kingdom Metazoa; phylum Arthropoda; class Insecta; order Coleoptera; family Carabidae; genus Harpalus; species Harpalus rubripes. The sequence goes on along the minus strand of OY720458.1, from coordinate 27,450,172 downwards.
GTTTATGGATGGTAGCATAATCACATCTATTACTGAAGTAAGCATGTGTAATATAAAGTTGGTAGCATTAATTAAAACACAGAATTTAAAGCATAATTGTAATAGTTACACAAGTAAAGTCTATCTGTCAGGAGTTGTAGGGGTAAATTATGGGTGGTAGCATAATCACATCTATTACTGAAGTAAGCATGTGTGATATAAAGTTGGTAGCATTAATTAAATCACAGAATTTAAAGCATAATTGTAATAGTTTCTCAAGTAAAGTCTATCTGTCAGGGGTTGTAGGGGTGGTTAATGGGTGGTAGCATAATCACATCTATTACTGAAGTAAGCATGTGTAATATAAAGTTGATAGCATTAATTAAAACACAGAATTTAAAGCATAATTGTAATAGTTGCACAAGTAAAGTCTATCTGTCAGGAGTTGTAGGTGTGGTTTATGGGTGGTAGCATAATCACATCTATTAGTGAAGTAAGCATGTGTGATATAAAGTTGGTAGCATTAATTAAATCACAGAATTTAAAGCATAATTGTAATAGTTTCTCAAGTAAAGTCTATCTGTCAGGGGTTGTAGGGGTGGTTAATGGGTGGTAGCATAATCACATCTATTACTGAAGTAAGCATGTGTAATATAAAGTTGATAGCATTAATTAAAACACAGAATTTAAAGCATAATTGTAATAGTTGCACAAGTAAAGTCTATCTGTCAGGAGTTGTAGGGGTGGTTTATGGGTGGTAGCATAATCACATCTATTAGTGAAGTAAGCATGTGTGATATAAAGTTGGTAGCATTAAGTAAATCACAGAATTTAAAGCATAATTGTAATAGTTTCACAAGTAAAGTCTATCTGTCAGGGGTTGTAGGGGTGGTTTATGGACGGTAGCATAATCAGATCTATTACTGAAGTAAGCATGTGTAATATAAAGTTGGTAGCATTAATTAAAACACAGAATTTAAAGCATAATTGTAATAGTTACACAAGCAAAGTCTATCTGTCAGGAGTTGTAGGGGTGTGGGTGGTAGCATAATCACATCTATTACTGAAGTAAGCATGTGTAATATAAAGTTGGTAGCATTAATTAAAACACAGAATTTAAAGCATAATTGTAATAGTTACACTAGTAAAGTCTATCTGTCAGGAGTTGTAGGGGTGGTTTATGGGTGGTAGCATAGTCACATCTATTAGTGAAGTAAGCATGTGTGATATAAAGTAGGTAGCATTAATTAAATCACAGAATTTAAAGCATAATTGTAATAGTTTCACAAGTAAAGTCTATCTGTCAGGGGTTGTAGGGGTGGTTTATGGGTGGTAGCATAATTACATCTATTACTGAAGTAAGCATGTGTAATATAAACTTGGTAGCATTAATTAAAACACAGAATTTAAAGCATAATTGTAATAGTTACACAAGTAAAGTCTATCTGTCAGGAGTTGTAGGGGTAATTTATGGGAGGTAGCATAATCACATCTATTAGTGAAGTAAGCATGTGTGATATAAAGTTGGTAGCATTAATTAAATCACAGAATTTAAAGCATAATTGTAATAGTTTCACAAGTAAAGTCTATCTGTCAGGGGTTGTAGGGGTGGTTTATGGGTGGTAGCATAATCACATCTATTACTGAAGTAAGCATGTGTAATATAAAGTTGGTAGCAATAATTAAATCACAGAATTTAAAGCATAATTGTAATAGTTACACAAGTAAAGTCTATCTGTCAGAGATTGTAGGGGTGGTTTATGGATGGTAGCATAATCACATCTATTACTGAAGTAAGCATGTGTAATATAAAGTTGGTAGCATTAATTAAAACACAGAATTTAAAGCATAATTGTAATAGTTACGCAAGTAAAGTCTATCTGTCAGGGGTTGCAGGGGTGGTATATGGGTGGTAGCACAATAACATCTATTACTGAAGTAAGCATGTGTGATATAAAGTTGGTAGCATTAATTAAATCACAGAATTTAAAGCGTAATTGTAATAGTTTCACAAGTAAAGTCTATCTGTCAGGGGTTGTAGGGGTGGTTTATGGGTGGTAGCATAATCACATCTATTATTGAAGTAAGCATGCGTAATATAAAGTTGGTAGCATTAATTAAATCACTGAATTTAAAGCATAATTGTAATAGTTACACAAGTAAAGTCTATCTGTCAAAGGTTGTAGGGGTGGTTTATGGATGGTAGCTTAATCACATCTATTACTGAAGTAAGCATGTGTAATATAAAGTTGGTAGCATTAATTAAAACACAGAATTTAAAGCATAATTGTAATAGTTACACAAGTAAAGTCTATCTGACAGGAGTTGTAGGGGTGGTTTATGGGTAGTAGCATAATGACATCTATTACTGAAGTAAGCATGTGTGATATAAAGTTGGTAGCATTAATTAAATCACAGAATTTAAAGCATAATTGTAATAGTTTTACGAGTAAAGTCTATCTGTCAGGGGTTGTAGGGGTGGTTTATGGATGGTAGCATAATCACATCTATTACTGAAGTACGCATGTGTAATATACAGTTGGTAGCATTAATTAAAACACAGAATTTAAGGCATAATTTTTATAGTTATACAAGTAAAGTCTATCTGTCTGGGGTTGTAGGGGTGGTTTATGGATGGTAGCATAATCACATCTATTACTGAAGTAAGCATGTGTAATATAAAGTTGGTAGCATTAATTCAAACACAGAATTTAAAGCATAATTGTAATAGTTACACAAGTAAAGTCTATCTGTCAGGGGTTGTAGGGGTGGTTTATGGGTGGTAGCATAATCACATCTATTAGTGAAGTAAGCATGTGCGATATAAAGTTGGTAGCATTAATTAAATTGCAGAATTTAAAGCATAATTTTAATAGTTTGACAAGTAAAGTTTATCTGTCAAGGGTTGTAGGGGTGGTTTATGGATGGTAGCATAATCACATCTATTACTGAAGTAAACATGCGTAATATAAAGTTGGTAGCATTAATTAAAACACAGAATTTAAAGCATAATTGTAATAGTTACACAAGTAAAGTCTATCTGTCAGGAGTTGTAGGGGTGGTTTATGGGTGGTAGCATAATCACATCTATTACTGAAGTAAGCATGTGTGATATAAAGTTGGTAGCATTAATTAAAACACAGAATTTAAAGCATAATTGTAATAGTTACACAAGTAAAGTCTATCTGTCAGGGGTTGTAGGGGTGGTTTATGGATGGTAGCATAATCACATCTATTACTGAAGTAAGCATGTGTAATATAAAGTTGGTAGCATTAATTAAAACACAGAATTTAAAGCATAATTGTAATAGTTACACAAGTAAAGTCTATCTGTCAGGGGTTGTAGGGGTGGTTTATGGATGGTAGCATAATCACATCTATTACTGAAGTAAGCATGTGTAATATAAAGTTGGTAGCATTAATTAAAACAGAATTTAAAGCATAATTGTAATAGTTACACAAGTAAAGTCTATCTGACAGGAGTTGTAGGGGTGGTTTATGGGTGGTAGCATAATCACATCTATTACTGAAGTAAGCATGTGTGATATAAAGTTGGTAGCATTAATTAAATCACAGAATTTAAAGCATAATTGTAATAGTTTTACGAGTAAAGTCTATCTGTCAGGGGTTGTAGGGGTGGTTTATGGATGGTAGCATAATCACATCTATTACTGAAGTACGCATGTGTAATATACAGTTGGTAGCATTAATTAAAACACAGAATTTAAAGCATAATTGTTATAGTTACACAAGTAAAGTCTATCTGTCAGGGGTTGTAGGGGTGGTTTATGGATGGTAGCACAATTACATCTATTACTGAAGTAAGCATGTGTAATATAAAGTTGGTAGCATTAATTCAAACACAGAATTTAAAGCATAAATGGAATAGTTACACAAGTAAAGTCTATCTGTCAGGGGTTGTAGGGGTGGTTTATGGTTGGTAGCATAATCACATCTATTACTGAAGTAAGCATGTGTAATATAAAGTTGGTAGCATTAATTAAAACACAGAATTTAAGTATAATTGTAATAGTTACACAAGTAAAGTCTATCTGTCACGGGTTGTAGGGGTGGTTTATGGGTGGTAGCATAATCACATCTATTGGTGAAGTAAGCATGTGTGATATAAAGTTGGTAGCATTAATTAAATCACAGAATTTAAAGCATAATTTTAATAGTTTGACAAGTAAAGTCTATCTGTCAAGGGTTGTAGGGGTGGTTTATGGGTGGTAGCATAATCACATCTATTACTGAAGTAAGCATGTGTAATATAAAGTTGGTAGCTTTAATTAAAACACAGAATTTAAAGCATAATTGTAATAGTTACACAAGTAAAGTCTATCTGTCAGGGGTTGTAGGGGTTGTTTATGGATGGTAGCATAATCACATCTATTACTGAAGTAAGCATGTGTAATATAAAGTTGGTAGCATTAATTAAAACACAGAATTTAAAGCATAATTGTAATAGTTACACAAGTAAAGTCTATCTGTCAGGGGTTGTAGGGGTGGTTTATGGGTAGTAGCATAATCACATCTATTACTAAAGTAAGCATGTGTGATATAAAGTTGGTAGCATTAATTAAATCACAGAATTTAAAGCATAATTGTAATAGTTTCACAAGTAAAGTTTATCTGTCAGGGATTGTAGGGGTGGTTTATGGATGGTAGCATAATCACATCTATTACTGAAATAAGCATGTGTGATATAAAGTTGGTAGCTATAATTCAAACACAGAATTTAAAGCATAATTGTAATAGTTTCACAAGTAAAGTCTATCTGTCAGGGGCTGTAGGGGTGGTTTATGGGTGGTAGCATAATCACATCTATTACTGAAGTAAGCATGTGTAATATAAAGTTGGTAGCATTAATTAAAACACAGAATTTAAAGCATAATTGTAATAGTTACACAAGTAAAGTCTATCTGTCAGGAGTTGTAGGGGTGGTTTATGGGTGGTAGCATAATCACATCTATTACTGAAGTTAACATGTGTAATATAAAGTTGGTAGCATTAATTAAAACACAGAATTTAAAGTTAAATTGTAATAGTTACACAAGTAAAGTCTATCTGTCAGGAGTTGTACGGGTGGTTTATGGGTGGTAGCATAATCACATCTATTACTGAAGTAAGCATGTGTGATATAAAGTTGGTAGCATTAATTAAATCACAGAATTTAAAGCATAATTGTAATAGTTTCACTAGTAAAGTCTATCTGTCAAGGGCTGTAGGGGTGGTTTATGGATGGTAGCATAATCACATCTATTACTAAAGTAAGCATGTGTAATATAAAGTTGGTAGGATTAATTAAAACACAGAATTTAAAGCATAATTGTAATAGTTACGCAAGTAAAGTCTATCTGTCAGGAGTTGTAGGGGTGGTTTCTGGGTGGTAGCATAATCACATTTATTACTGAAGTAAGCATGTGTGATATAAAGTTGGTAGCATTAATTAAATTACAGAATTTAAAACATAATTGTAATAGTTTCTCAAGTAAAGTCTATCTGTCAGGGGTTGTAGGGGTGGTTTATGGATAGTAGCATAATCACATCTATTACTGAAGTAAGCATGTGTAATATAAAGTAGGTAGCATTAATTAAAACACGGAATTTAAAGCATAATTGTAATAGTTACACAAGTAGAGTCTATCTGTCAGGAGTTGTAGGGGTGGTCTATGGGTGGTAGCATAATCACATCTATTACTGAAGTAAGCATGTGTAATATAAAGTTGGTAGCATTAATTAAAACACAGAATTTAAAGCATAATTGTAATAGTTACACTAGTTAAGTCTATCTGTCAAGGGTTGTAGGGGTGGTTTATGGATGGTAGCATAATCACATTTATTACTAAAGTAAGCATGTGTAATATAAAGTTGGTAGCATTAATTAAAACACAGAATTTAAAGCATAATTGTAATAGTTTCACAAGTAAAGTCTATCTGTCAGGGGTTGTAGGGGTGGTTTATGGGAGGTAGCATAATCACATCAATTACTGAAGTAAGCATGTGTGATATTAAGTTGGTAGCATTAATTAAATCACAGAACTTAAAGCATAATTGTAATAGTTTCACTAGTTAAGTCTATCTGTCAAGGGTTGTAGGGGTGGTTTATGGATGGTAGCATAATCACATCTATTACTAAAGAAAGCATGTGTAATATAAAGTTGGTAGCATTAATTAAAACACAGAATTTAAAGCATAATTGTAATAGTTACACAAATAAAGTCTATCTGTCAGGGGTTGTAGGGGTGGTTTATAGGTGGTAGCATAATCACATCTATTAGTGAAGTAAGCATGTGTGATATAAAGTTGGTAGCATTAATTAAATCACAGAATTTAAAGCATAATTGTAATAGTTTCACTAGTAAAGTCTATCTGTCAAGGGTTGTAGGGGTGGTTTATGGATAGTAGCATAAACTCATCTATTACTGAAGTAAGCATGTGTAATATAAGGTTGGTAGCATTAATTAAAACACAGAATTTAAAGCATAATTGTAATAGTTACACAAGTAAAGTCTATCTGTCAGGAGTTGTAGGGGTGGTTTATGGGTGGTAGCATAATCACATCTATTACTGAAGTAAGTATGTGTGATATAAAGTTGGTAGCATTAATTAAATCACAGAATTTAAAGCATAATTGTAATAGTTTCTCAAGTAAAGTCTATCTGTCCGGGGTTGTAGGGGTGGTTAATGGGTGGTAGCATAATCACATCTATTACTGAAGTAAGCATGTGTAATATAAAGTTGGTAGCATTAATTAAAACACAGAATTTAAAGCATAATTGTAATAGTTTCACTTGTAAAGTCTATCTGTCAAGGGCTGTAGGGGTGGTTTATGGATGGTAGCATAATCACATCTATTACTGAAGTAAGCATGTGTAATATAAAGTTGGTAGCATTAATTAAAACACAGAATTTAAAGCATAATTGTAATAGTTACACAAGTAAAGTCTATCTGTCAGGAGCTGTAGGTGTGGTTTCTGGGTGGTAGCATAATCACATCTATTACTGAAGTAAGCATGTGTGATATAAAGTTGGTAGCATTAATTAAATCACAGAATTTAAAACATAATTGTAATAGTTTCTCAAGTAAAGTCTATCTGTCAGGGGTTGTAGGGGTGGTTTATGGATAGTAGCATAATCACATCTATTACTGAAGTAAGCATGTGTAATATAAAGTTGGTAGCATTAATTAAAACACAGAATTTAAAGCATAATTGTAATAGTTACACAAGTAAAGTCTATCTGTCAGGAGTTGTAGGGGTGGTTTATGGGTGGTAGCATAATCACATCTATTACTGAAGTAAGCATGTGTAATATAAAGTTGGTAGCATTAATTAAAACACAGAATTTAAAGCATAATTGTAATAGTTACACTAGTTAAGTCTATCTGTCAAGGGTTGTAGGGGTGGTTAATGGATGGTAGCATAATCACATCTATTACTAAAGTAAGCATGTGTAATATAAAGTTGGTAGCATTAATTAAAACACAGAATTTAAAGCATAATTGTAATAGTTTCACAAGTAAAGTCTATCTGTCAGGGGTTGTAGGGGTGGTTTATGGGTGGTAGCATAATCACATCTATTAGTGAAGTAAGCATGTGTGATATAAAGTTGGTAGCATTAATTAAATCACAGAATTTAAAGCATAATTGTAATAGTTTCACTAGTAAAGTCTATCTGTCAAGGGTTGTAGGGGTGGTTTATGGATGGTAGCATAATCACATCTATTACTGTAGTAAGCATGTGTAATATAAAGTTGGTAGCATTAATTAAAACACAGAATTTAAAGCATAATTGTAATAGTTACACAAGTAAAGTCTATCTGTCAGGAGATGTAGGGGTGGTTTATGGGTGGTAGCATAATCACATCTATTAGTGAAGTAAGCATGTGTGATATAAAGTTGGTAGCATTAATTAAATCACAGAATTTAAAGCATAATTGTAATAGTTTCACAAGTAAAGTCTATCTGTCAGGGGTTGTAGGAGTGGTTTATGGGTGGTAGCATAATTACATCTATTACTGAAGTAAGCATGTGTAATATAAAGTTGGTAGCATTAATTAAAACACAGAATTTAAAGCATAATTGTAATAGTTACACAAGTAAACTCTATCTGTCAGGAGTTGTAGGGGTGGTTTATGGGTGGTAGCATAATCACATCTATTAGTGAAGTAAGCATGTGTGATATAAACTTGGTAGCAATAATTAAATCACAGAATTTAATCATAATTGTAATAGTGTCACAAGTAAAGTCTATCTGTCAGGGGTTGTAGGGGTGGTTTATGGGTGGTAGCATAATCACATCTATTACTGAAGTAAGCATGTGTAATATAAAGTTGGTAGCATTAATTAAAACACAGAATTTAAAGCATAATTGTAATAGTTACACAAGTAAAGTCTATCTGTCAGGAGTTGTAGGGGTGGTTTATGGGTGGTAGCATAATCACATCTATTAGTGAAGTAAGCATGTGTGATATAAAGTTGGTAGCATTAATTAAATCACAGAATTTAAAGCATAATTGTAATAGTTTCACAAGTAAAGTCTATCTGTCAGAGGTTGTAGGGGTGGTAGCATAATCACATCTATTACTGAAGTAAGCATGTGTAATATAAAGTTGGTAGCATTAATTAAAACACAGAATTTAAAGCATAATTGTAATAGTTACACAAGTAAAGTCTATCTGTCAGGAGTTGTAGGGGTGATTTATGGGTGGTAGCATAATCACATCTATTAGTGAAGTAAGCATGTGTGATATAAAATTGGTAGCATTAATTAAATCACAGAATTTAAAACATAATTGTAATAGTTTCAAAAGTAAAGTCTATCGGTCAGGGGTTGTAGCGGTCGTTTATGGATAGTATCATAATCACATCTATTACTGAAGTAAGCATGTGTAATATAAAGTTGGTAGCATTAATTAAAACACAGAATTTAAAGCATAATTTTAATAGTTACACAAGTAAAGTCTATCTGTCAGGAGTTGTAGGGGTGGTTTATGGGTGGTAGCATAATCACATCTATTACTGAATTAAGCATGTGTGATATAAAGTTGGTAGCATTAATTAAATCACAGAATTTAAAGCATAATTGTAATAGTTTCACAAGTAAAGTCTATCTGTCAGGGGTTGTAGGGGTGGTTTATGGGTGGTAGCATAATCACATCTATTACTGAAGTAAGCATGTGTAATATAAATTTGCTAGCATTAATTAAAACACAGAATTTACGCATAATTGTAATAGTTACACAAGTAAAGTCTATCTGCCAGGGGTTGTAGGGATGATTTGTAGGTGGTAGCATAAACATATGTAATTATGTTGGCTGTATACAGGGTGTAAATGAAATAAGTGCATTAAATTTAACCAGTAATGTAACTCGACGAGAGCAACAATATTTCTTAATAACTTTTTTTTCTAAGTCTTTTAGATTTTGAGTTAAAATTCTTTAAAGATTTACTGCATATTTCGGCGCGCGCCCATGGAGAACAAATGGTTACTCCCGTAATCAAGTGTGATACAAACAGCTCAAAAATTGTCGGTTATCGGTTACACTTGCAGTCACAGTAATTAATAAACGAATCACCTAAAATAACATTTATTATTTATTAATTCGTAATAGTGCAATTTTTAAAATAAAGAAATATAATTTTGGATAACAAAATTATAAAGTTGTGTATTAAACCAGGCTTCCTGTGAATAGCGGTAGACAAAGAGGGGCGAGGCAACGAGAGGAAGACCAAAAGCATAGTTATTAGGTTGTGGGATGATTATTTATCGTAATCATAATAGTTTAAATACGTTATTCAAAAAATGTAAGTACAAACTGTTGTCCATTTAAAAGAGGTACTTGACTACCTATAATTAGTCGTCCATTTATTGTTCCCGCTCAAATATGTTTTAATGAAAATTTTACAGTATTTTCGTCTGTCGAGATGTGTATTGTGCATAATAAATACACCTTCCCAAGTAAATTCAGTCTCATTAATGAACATTATGAGCCATTCCCAAAATTGAAGTCTGTTATGTGGTGAAAACATTGAACTTTTTGCACATATTATGGATATCTGTTCCTTTTTTAAAAATTGTCATATGTGACACTCCGTATTGTGATGTGATAAAGATGTACAAGATTAATAAATGTGCGAATATTAAGAACAGAATGATTTGGTGATGATTTGGAAACGCTCCGTGTAAATGCGTTGGCACCTCCATGACACTGTCTTTATGTCAACCGTGATGTCAAGTAAAATATAGTACAGATACGAGTAAAAAATAAATAAATAAACCATAGGTAAGTAATTACAATGTCTGTGCACTCGCATTTTGACAGAATTTTGCCTTATTAACAAGTTTATTACTAATGTCAAAATTTAATTGCAACAATTGACAGGACTGTCAATTGCTAAAACAAAATTTTTCATAGCTATTGTTACTGCATTCAATTATCACAAAAATATTTGGAACGACTTGTCAATTTACGGGGTGGTAAAAATGCTAAAAAAATATGCGATTTCGAGAAAAAGTTATTAAGAAATATTGTTGCTCTCGCCGAGTTATATTACTGGTTAAGTTTAATGCACTTATTTCATTTACACCCTGTATACAATATTAAGATGGTAGGCAAACCATATAACATTACCACATCCCTTTTTTTTGGTCAGCAAATTATGCAGACCCGATTTGCTGTGTAGATCATACACTATATAACAAACACTATCACTAGATTATACACAAAATTTTAAGTTTTTCACTGATATAAGTTTTAGTTCTTATTTTTGTGAAACTACCTAAAAAAATACAAAACAACTGATTGCCGAAGACAACTATTGCAGTCAAAGTACCTGTACTCCATCTCCTTTTACCTAACTTAAATGTACCATCTTTAGCAATTTTCACAGCATAATTTTCATCTAAATCTTTATCCTTATATAAATATTTTATAATATATTCTTTACCAAAATTTCCAAATTTTAATTCTAAATTTTTCATTTCTTCTTGCCCCGGAGGAGTATTAAAAGCCTGTCTTGCTTGTGAAATAGGAGAAATATCTGGAATTGCTTCATAAACATCTTCCTTATTTTCATAATTTTCTAATTTAATATTTGTACTTTCCGGACTCTAAATCATAATCTAAAACTTTTCTTACATATTCTTTTTTTTTTTTTGGAGGTTTTATTTTCTTCGTTATATTTTTTATGTTTTATTTTATTATTATGTTTTATTTCATTTTCTTTTGAATTTTTTACTAATTCTTTAAGCGGATTTGTTATAGGTTTAAAAGTATTTTCTAATGATGCTTCACTAATCACTTTATTATGTTTTAAGGCATTAAATTTTTCTTTTAGTACTTTACTTACTTTAATTATTTCTTTAATAGTTTCCTTATTACTTATTTTATTATATTTTTATTTATTAATAAAAAATTAATAACAATTACAATTTGAATGTGTAATATCAGCACAAATGAAATAGTTTTTATTATAAATATAATTAAATATATTTTTTAATTTTTTTATAAACTTTGCAAGATGTCTTGTTAGTTTTATCTTCTTCCTGTATAAACATAAAATAATTAGTAAATATTAACAAAAATTGTTCACAAATAACTTACAAATCAATTCCAGTGATTTATTATAATTTATTTCAAATAGAAGTTAGTTTAACAAATTTATCTAAACCCTTTCGATAATGACCTTCTTTTTCACTATCTTTATCTATAACTGCAAACCCATATTTATGTTTCCAACAATTTATACAAAAAATTTTAAATTTAATAAACGACATATCTGTATTTACATGATCATTATATATATATATGTTGTATATTTGTTTTATCTTGTTTAAATAATATAATAAAATTGGTATTATCTCTAATTAAATGTTTAGGCACTTTTGCATATGTTTGAGCAAGATAAAATGAATCAACACAGTTATGTCTTCCCATTGAAAAAAAATCTCTCATACAATTTTGTTTATCACATATTACATCATCAAAAATTATAACTGAAAATGGATTTGCTTCAGATGGTTTTATAACATCGCTTTTTTTGTTATAAGAAAAAAAAACCATACCATCTACTTTTGATATACATTCTTCTAAAAATTTATATTTTGGTTGTTGTAATGATTTAGAGTACAAGTAAATATTTTTAAATTTCAATCCATTTGCATGTGTAAGCAAACTAATTAAAGTATTTGTTTTTCCACAATTACTAGGACCAACTATTATACACCTAACACAATTTGGTAATAATTCACCATGTTTTTTTACTATTTTATTTCATTGTATAATATCAAAATTGTTGACGCGAAAATGTTGTTTTTGTTTTACAAATTTCATATTGATGACTAGTTTAATATATAAAGACATTTCTTTTATATACATACTTAGTCTTAGAGAAAATTTCAATGATTACGTATGGTGGTGGATTATTAAATAAAGCAATTAATTCATTACCTATAGAATTACATATACCTGGTTATCAATATTGTGGTCCTGGAATTAAATTAGAAAAAAGATTAAAAAGCGTGACACAGGTATAAATAAATTAGATGCTGCATGTCGTGAACATGATATTTCATATTTAATAAATAATAATGTACAAGATAGACACATTGCTGATAAAATATTACAGGAAAAGCGTGGGAAAGAGTAAAATCAAAGGACGCATCATTCGGTGAAAAAGTTGCTGCTTGGACAATAACAAACGCTATGAAAGCAAAAAAAAAACTTGGAAGGATCAGTAAAGTACGCACGCCCTATTTAAGTACAAAAGATATATTTTTTATGGAACATTAGTATCAGATTTGTATTGTTTTGTAACACTAAAACGAATGTAGCAAGTCTTATCATTTTTCAGATATTGCGTGTGGTAAATGGCGTGTTAACTTCACACCTAGCACGCCTTTATGTAGTACTAGTAGTCTGTGGTTACGTATTTGAGCAGGCATGTAATTAGAAACTCATTAACTGGCGCCAGTTCAGACTGGGCCTGAGGCAGTTTGTTGTTATGGAATTTGTTTATTAATATAAATGTTATTTATAGTCAAGGACAAAAGAGAAATTTGTGAAAGTATGAATATAAATGTTATTTATAGTCAAGAATATGAAAATTTTTGGTTCAGGGTTAGTCTTCGATTTGAAAATTTATTTCTAAATGTAATGAACTAATGAGTATGTCATTAGCAGATAATTAAATTGTATTGTGGATATTTTCTAATGACGTTAAGAAATTTTGTTGTTATAGAATTTGTTTATTAATAAAAATGTTATTTATAGTCAAGGACAAAAGAGAAATTTGTAAAAGTATAAACATATAAATAAAGGAACATTGTTTTATACTTCATATATCATTTTACTTAGCACACGAGACGACGTTGATTAGTTAATAATTTAGCTAAGATTATATTGCAAGTATTTTGTTTATATTTTGTTCATAGTTCGTAGATATGGACTTTTCAAAGTTAAATCATAGAGGGCTATTGAAAGATATAAAACCACGAAAGAAAGTATCTGACCTGGATATGGATAAAGTGTATCAGCTCTATGATATCAAGGCTGTTAACACTGCATTTGGTAGAAAAATAATTGTGGAATGTGACGAATTTATAGTCTATCTTCCCGCAAGGTTTGACGATTTAAGCGCGGATGAAGTATCGCAGCTGAAGAAATCTGTAACAAAGTGGAGTATAAAATATACTGGAATGAAAGATTGTGGGGCTGGTAAACAAGCTAGATTAATCGAGTTTGTTGAAGCATAATGTATACCTATTTTATAATAATTGTATATAAATTAATATTTGTTGTGTATGTATATATCTTTTATAATAAATATGAAATATAAATTTATGACATTTAGTGTTATTTCTTACTCTATACCGATAACATGTCCTGTAAATTTCAACATCCGTTTTCGGCTATAATAGCTGGTCCCTCTGGCAGCGGGAAATCTTACTTTGTTAAACATTTTCTAATGAATATTATTGACATGAGTGATACTATATTTGAGAAAATATCATGGCACTATGGAGCATGGCAAAAATTATTTACCACAATAAGTGGTGTAAACTTTGTTGAAGGCTTACCTGATATCGAAAACATAGATGGGGATGATCCTCATTTAATTATAATCGATGATCTGATGTCAGAAGCAGATCAGAGAGTTGTAGACATATTTACAAAATGGTCTCATCATAAAAATCTATCTGTGTTTTTTCTTACTCAAAATATATTTCATCAAGGAAAAGGTCAGCGAGATATATCCCTAAATGCTAATTATATAATCTGTTTTAAAAATCCTCGTGACAAAGCACAAATATTACATCTATCACGACAAATACTTCCAGAAAATGTAAAATTTGTACAAGAAGCATACAATGATGCAACTTCAGAACCACATGGTTATTTAATTTTTGATCTTAAACAAAACACAGCTGATTGGCTGCGTTTCCGCACGTCACATGATGGCTTTACATACGTGTATTTACCTAAAAACAAGTATAAATACAGTAACAAACATATGCCTGCAATTATTTCATAACAATGAGCAGCACTGTAATAAACCATGCAGAATTTCTGCGAGCATTGCATAAATTGAAATCAAAGGATAGGTTGGCGTTATTAAAAAACGCTGACTGTAACTCTGTTAAATGCATTTGTGAATGTGTTTATGATATTTTACATGGTACAGTTCCCCTCAGTCGAAAACAGCAAGCTTCACTAGTAAGACATAAAAACATTTTAAGGAAACTTACAAAACGTGGCGGCACTTGGAAAGCTAAAAAACGCGTGTTAGTTCAGTCGGGCGGTGGATTCCTACCATTTTTATTAGCACCTTTGTTAACCGGTGTTCTAAGTAGCTTATTTAAAAATTAAAATGGAACATGTTAGAAAAATGGTCTTAATATCACCAGAAAATTTAAATCGCTTACATAGTAATAATAATGAAAAAGAAACTATATCTAGTCAGCTAGATAAAGACATGAAAAATATTCTAAGTTTAAAATTATCAGAATATGAAAAATGGATAAAGTATCAAGAAATATTACAAAGATATTTATACTTTCAAAAACAAAGTAGAGAACCTATCGAACATGAATTTACTTCAGATTCAATATTAACTTTAGAGAAGAAAGACAGTGAAACAGGACCGATCAAACAGGAAACTATTTCGGAATCAAAACTAGCTTCAGAAACGAAAGACGATACCAAAAATATAATAAATGTTATTTCTAAATCTCATCAAGAAAAAGCCCAATTGATACTAGAAAAATTAAAATTAGATGGGGCAGTTACATGGAATGAAAAAGGTCTAGTTTCAATTCATGAAAAAGAAATTCCAAATTCAAATATATCAGATTTAGTTGCGGATATTGTGTTATAAATGACGATTAAATGTTAGCGCTGAAAATTAGAATATTAAAACACATTTATCACCCAAACCGGTATATACAGTATTAACACAAAAATAATAACAAATATAGATGACCGTCGCCTGGCCGAACTCGGTCACGCGGAATCCTCCTTCACGCCGTGATTATTTCTGTAAAAGAATTAACACATGAGAAATACTCAGTGAGGAGGCAATCATTTACAAAAGGTTCAGGCATTCACACACCGTACACACATGTTGGCAACTACGGGCAGTACCGCTAGTTACTACGGAACCTCTGCCGCTTCGGTGGTGATCCGGAGACATTCCTCTTAACCAACTGGATCAGATCACTACAGCCCTAACTGCTGCTGCCGTTGGCGACACCAGATGTGGGTCACTACAGCCTACCCTGCTGCTACGCTGGCGACCCTCGGGTTCACACGAGCGGCCACTACGGAACCACTGCCGCTTCGGTGGTGATCCGGAGACATTCCTCTTAACCAACTGGATCAGATCACTACAGCCCTAACTGCTGCTTCCGTTGGCGACACCAGATGTGGGCCACTACAGCCTTCCCTGCTGCTACGCTGGCGACCCTCGGGTTCACACGAGCGGCCACTACGGAACCACTGCCGCTTCGGTGGTGATCCGGAGACATTCCTCTTAACCAACTGGATCAGATCACTACAGCCCTAACTGCTGCTGCCGTTGGCGACACCAGATGCGGGTCACTACAGCCTTCCCTGCTGCTACCGTTGGCGACCCTCGGGTTCACACGATGCGGCCACTACAGTACCCAGTACTGCTCACATGCACACTCACAATCATACACATGCTAGATTAACTCTCTCACCTGAATCACTATAATATCGATGTTCTCACACTGAAATCTAGAAATAAACTGAAATAAAATACGTGAATACCAGTATCATTAAATGTAGCTCTTATCCAACAGCATCGGTTACGTACCTAAATAGCTAATTAGAGACAAAACATAATAAATTTAATAAAAATAATCTTACGCAAAATAATATCTGTGACAATTGTAAGACGTAGAAAACGTAGTAATCCTGAAGGTTGGGAACACTTTTTGAATACACTAAAAGAAATAAATATTCCATTAGAATTAATTAATAATCCTCGAAGAAAAAAACTTTTTACAACTATATCAGTCAATGAAACTCCTGTAAAAAATAAAAGAAGACGAGATCATATAAAAGACGAATCGTCTGAAACACCAAAAGTTAAAAAAATCGAATGGAAGCGATTTACATTGTAAAATGGATGAAAGTTTATCTAAAATTTATTTTGATGCGACAAATCCAGCAGGGTTTTCAGGTGTAAATAATCTTATAAATTCTATGAAAGGACGATATAAAGCAGAAGATGTACGAAAATGGATTAGCTCGCAGGATGCATATACATTACATAAACCAGTGCGAAAACATTTTCTAAGAAATAAATATAATGTTTCAAATATAAACGACCTGTTCCAAGCTGACCTGAATGATATGCGCAAGTTAAGCCGATACAACGATAATTACAAATACATTTTAACAGTCATTGATGTCTTTAGCAGGTATGCTCGGGCAATTCCAATAGAAGATAAGAAACCTTATTCGGTTATTCAAGCATTTGGAAATATATTTAATGAGAGAAAACCAATTTACTTACAGACAGATAAAGGGTCGGAATTCATTGCAAAATCAGTACGCTCATTTTTAAAGGAAAATGATGTTAAATTTTATGTGACGCATAATTCCGATATAAAAGCTTGTTTTGTTGAAAGATTTAACAGAACTTTGAAAACAAAAATGTATCGTTATTTTACTTATAAAAATACATATAGATATGTAGATGTATTACAGGATTTGGTTTCTGCTTATAATAAAACAAAACATCGATCAATAAAAATGTCTCCTAGTGAAGTAAATGATAATAATATATTAGATGTATGGAGAATACAAAATAAGTATAAACTAAAAATAAAAGATAATCAGGAAAAATTTAAAATTGGTGATATTGTACGTATATCCAAATATAAAAATATGTTTGAAAAGGGATATGAATCTAATTGGAGTGGGGAATTATTTAAAATAAATGCGATTAGTAACAGAATTCCTATTGTTTATAAATTAAAAGATTTAAATAATGAAGTCATAGAGGGCACTTTCTACAAAACCGAGCTGCAGCGAGTTTATATAGAATCTGATACAATGTATAAAGTGGATAAAATATTAGCAACAAAAGGCAAAGGCAGCAGAAAGAAATTACTTGTCAAGTGGAGAGGTTACAGTGATAAGTTTAATTCCTGGATTTCTGCAAATTCACTTCGTGTATTAAATAATGAATGAGAAAGAATTTTTTATAACTTTACCTAGTAATAGTTCTATGCAATATTTTCCTAATAATAAAACCACAAGTTATACTACACAGTTGCCTCAGAATATAAAATTAAATGGTTCTTGGGAGGTTGCACTGTCAGAAATTATATATCCCTGTTCGATTTACAATGTTAATGAAAGAGAAAATAAAATTAAAATGATGTTAAAAACAAAGCAAGAAGAAAATGCGCCAGCAAATATTGTACTTGCAAAAATTCCTACAAAAAATTATGAAAGTATTGATGCAGTAATACATGAAATGAATAAAAGTCTTGATATGAATATGGATATAGCAGTTAAGAAAAATGTAATATTTACTTATGATAAAATAGAAAAACGAGTGGCAGCACAATTTGAAAATACAGATGTCCATTCTCTGAAACTATCTCATCGGCTAGCATTGCAACTTGGTTACCCACCATTTACTGATATATTTAAGCAAGAAACTTCAATTAATTTGCCTAATTTAATATTAGGTATTCCTCCACAGTTATTTATTTATTGTGACATAATTGAACCTCAGTTAGTTGGTGATATTGTTAGTCAGTTGTTAAGAATTGTACACGTTAAAACTGATAAATATGTTTTTGGATCTAATGAAATGATATCATATGCGCAGCCTCATTTCGTTCCTGTGTTGAGAAGAGAATTTTCAAATATAGAAATAGATATAAGGACCAATGATGGTTTTCTAACACCATTTCAATTTGGAACATTGAGTGTTAAACTACATTTCCGACGAACATCATGAAAACTTGTCCGTATCAGGAATATTACAAAATACAGGCCGGAAATGGTGTGGGGGCTGTATATAAAGGAAATCAATTTCAAAGGGGTCATGGCATAGGAAGTTTTTTTAGTGGACTATTTAGAAGTATTTTTCCGTTAATAAAGAAAGGTGTAGGGGCACTTGGTAAAGAAGCAGTTAACACAGGCTTTAATTTTTTGGGTGATTTGACAACAAAACAGTCACCAAAAGAATCATTCAAGAAACGTCTCGCTGAAGCGGGAGTCAATTTAAAACGTAAAGCTGAAGATAAAATTGAAAAAATTATCAGTGGGGCTGGTTATAAAAAGAAGCGAATGACTAAGAAACCTACTCATTTTAAAACTGTACGTGCTACTGTAAAGAACAAGAAACGCTCTAGACAGACAGACATATTTGACTAAAATGCCATTTCTACATGCTCAATCTTGTGAATGTATAAAAACAGAATTAGATTTATTTGCTATACCTCCTACACAGACTAGTATTGAAAGTGGACAATGGGTAAATTATAAGCCTTTATCCTCCATCACTGAAGACGGACCCATTGAATTTGTAATACCTGGCCATGGAGAAGATTACCTGGATTTATCTCAAACCCTGATTTATATAAATGCAAAAATTGTTAAATTTGATAATTCTGCCTTGGATGACGGTTCTAATGTAGCACCTATTAATAACTGGCTTCATTCAATTTTTAGTCAAGTGGACATATATTTAAATCAAAAACTTGTATCTCCGCCTAACAATACTTACGCCTACAGAGCATATATTGAAACTTTATTAAATTACGGAAAAGATGCTAAAGAATCACACCTTACTTCAACTTTATGGTATAGTGATCAAGCTGGAAAAATGGATTATACAGATATAGCTGCTAATCCAGGATATAATAAGCGACAAAAATTAACTGAGAAGAGTAAAAATGTTGATATGATAGGCCATCTTCATGCGGATATTTTCAATCAAGAAAAATTTTTACTTAACGGCGTTGAAATGAGAGTACGACTAGTTCGATCAAGGGATAGTTTTAATTTGCTAGCAACTGATACCAACTTCAAAGTACAAATTAACGAAGCTACATTACTTGTTCGACGAGTAAAATTAAACCCAAGTATTTATTTGGCTCATAATAAAGCATTGGAATTTTCTACCGCTAAGTATCCCATTACTAGAGCCGAAGTGAAAGCTGTTACCATCCCAGCGGGGATTCAAGGAAAATCTATGGATAATATTTTCTTGGGCCAGCTTCCTAAGAGATGCATAATTGGATTTGTATCTAATAGGGCATTCAACGGCGATTACAAAACTAATCCCTTTAACTTTGAAAATTTTAAAATAAATTACTTGTCGTTATGTGTAAATGGACAGCAACTACCATCGAAGCCCTTACAACCTTCATTTGGTGATACAAAATCATACATTCAAATGTACAATACATTATTTTCCGGGACAGGCATACACTTTGGAAACAGTGGGAACCAGATCGACAGAGCCAGTTATCCAGATGGTTACTGTTTAGCAGCATTTGATCTAACTCCAGACCTTTCAGCAAATTCAATGGCGCACTGGAATTTGACACGTCATGGTTCTTTACGAATCGAAGTTGGTTTTGAGTCTTCTTTAACAGAAACAGTAAATTGTGTGATATACGCTGAATTTGATAACATTATTGAAATTGATAAGAATAGAAATGTAATTGTAGATTATGGTAGTTAATAAAGTATATTTGTATTTTAAAATAATGATAATAATATATGTATATTTAAATGTTAATATATTGTCTTATTTAGTACTCCCTTATGCAAACATATATAATCATATAACTCTGAAATCAAATTTAGTTTGTTGAAAGCATTTGTATCATTAAAACAAAATGAATGCTGTATTTATACAAAGAATATTTAGAAAATATTTCAAAAATGCATGCGACTATGGTGTTTATGCTGCTAACAATTTACCACGGCATGTTAATTTTCCATGTGCCATTATAGCTAATTCAGACCCCGATACTTTACCTGGTTCCCATTGGATAGCAATTTTTATTGATCGCGATGGATATGGTACTTACTTTGATAGTTATGGACGACCGCCACATGTACAACAACATAGAGACTTCCTTAAGAGAAACACAAAGAAGTGGACTTACAACACATATACTCTGCAAGACTTCACATCATCTGTTTGTGGTTATTATTGTTTAATGTATTTGTTATTTCGAATAAATTTTTATAAACACAATGATTTTATAAATTTGTTCAATAAAAATCAACATGAAAATGATGAATTTGTAAGGTACATGTTTTATTATTATTTCAATAAAAGTCAGTAATTGTTAATACACATTTTATTTTGTAAATATAACACTGAATAAATATATTTTATACAATATACATTAATAATTTTATTTACATTCCTCCGCCTGTTTGTTGCTTTGTGGGTTTGTCACGGTGTTTAAATTTTGTCATCTTCTCCTTTTCTCCATACGGAAAGTTCTCTTTGAAGTTTTCGACAGGCGGTAGCCGCTTGGATGTAGAATAATTTTCTTGTTTCCTATATTCTCCAACGGTTTATAAGTGGGAGAATCTTCATCATCCCAACACTCAGATGATTCGCCGACGTAATTTTTCGCATCTTTTACCAATGCCTTGTTTCCGATATTCTCCAACGGTTTATAAGTGGGAGAATCTTCATCATCCCAACACTCAGATGATTCGACGACGTAATTTTTCGCATCTTTTACCAATGCCATGCTTGAATATATTGCTGGTTTACGTGAATAGCATAAACTTGGAATGCAAAGTGACAGTTAAACACTACAGATCTATTTATATATACATATATATATATATATATATATATATATATATATATATATATATATATACAAATTAAGTAATTAAAATGTTATTAAAAATCAATTATTAGTAAATTTATTTATACACATATTTGGAATGTATTTGAATAATTTTATTGACGAGTTCATATTCACAAAATTACTGAAATTTAAAATAAATTTTTTATTCATTTACATATTAAATAATTAAACTGACTCTAATAATCTAACAATAACACTATAAATTTGTACTAAAGGTTTTTGTTTCACAATACTTACTGTCTTTCCATATAAATTTATGCTTGTAATATTTGAAAAATCAAAGAAATTTTCTATAATTTCATTGAAACAAAATAAAATAAAGCACTACTTTCTATCTAAATTTATATCTGTAATATTTGAAAAATCAGGGAAAGTTTCTATAATTTCATTGAAACGGAATAAAATAATTTTATAACAGGAATTTATTTAAATAATAACAAGATATATATATATATATATATATATATATATATATATATATATATATATATATATATATATATATATAAACAATGAAATACATAAGTAAATTTACATAAAACTAAAAACTTACGCTAGAATACATACACAATAATTTATATACAAATAAATAAATAAATAAGTAAAAACTAACTAAACTTTACTTTTTTCACACCGTATGGTACACTATTTACATCATCTATTAACCTGCGCTTCATAAACTTAATACTGAATGTCCTTTTTTCTTTTTTTGTTAACACTTTATGGTCATCTGTACAGCTAATACTATTAAAATATAGTACGGGATTTTCATGATTATGAAAAACTAATTTTTTTAAACAATTAAAATTTACAACAAAACAAAATAATTTTATAAACAGTATCTTATTTAGGTATTAAATTTTTACACATTATGCTATATGAATTAAAATAACAAATCGTTTTCGGTAACCTTTCAACAAACTCTACTCCTCTTATTGTACTAAATTAATTTTGCCAAGTTCCATAATGCCAAGAAATTTTTCCAAAATTATTATAAAGTACCACTCATGTTAACAATACAAACTAATTATCACAAGAAAATTAATAAGAGGACTAGAGTTTGTTAAAAGTTTACCGACAAAAATCGATGGAAATGATCCTCATTAATAATAATTGTGGATTTGATGTCTGAAGCAGATCAACGATTTGTTATTTTATTTCATACAACATAATGCATAAAAATTTACTATTTAAATAAGATACTGGATATAAAATTATTTTGTATTGTTATGTTAAACACGATGGCATTAGTAAAGTTATTTTTAAAAACAATTCATTAGCTAAGCACTTAAAATTTCAAAGTGTATATACATTAATTCCATGTAATAAATAAACTATACAATAATGACCAGGAACAGAAATAGAAGAATCTTGTAAGTACCTAATTTTGACGGTCCCATGAGAATTTTATAACTACTTGTTAACGTTCCATACTTTTGTAAATATACATATATACAATCAACAATTTTATTTTATTTAGGAACGATAGAAAAATTAAACTTTCTATGAACATAGTTTTGGACAAACCGAAGGCTTTTGCTTTGTTTTGGTAATGACTAGGTCATTAGCGAAATTCTTAGGAAGGATGTGATGTCAGTAAGGTTGTCAATTGGAACAATACAGCTGATATGTTGCTTGTAAAATTCCCTTGTGATAATTAGTATGTGTATATGTATTGAGGTACAGATTTTATATAACTACAAAAATACGAGTACAGAACATTGAACTTTTTCTGACAACTAATGCATATTTAGTTAAAATAAATTCAACAATTACATTTCAATGAAAAATGATAGAAAAAGTGACACAAAATATACTTACAGTGAAACTTAATCTTTAAACACTTATGAATATTTAACTTTCTTTAAAAATATTTGTCACTCATTTAAAACCAATTAATGATTAGAACATTTCAATATAACATTTGGTAATACTTTAAATATTAATACCATACATATACATATTTTTTCAAAAATATATTTTATAATTTCAAATAAGGTTGGAATACTATAATTTTAATTAGTACGTTTTACGAAATATTAGTTCATACTGTTTTGAGAGTACAGTTTTGAAATTAGACAAAGGTTTTATCAGCTGATAATTTTGTTTTACCAGCTAACGTCGTTTACAAATTTCAATAACAGTTTTCGTGTATAGTGTACCTATCAAGTAGTAGAAAATCTTATTTTATTAAAGAATTTCTAACACAAATAAAATACTTTTATGTAATTACTACAGAAGTCAATTTTTTAATATTTAAAGAGAGAACTTATTAGCTAGAAAATTATATTTTATAAGATATCTTATCTAGTAAGGCGATTAATGTGTATTTTGCTTTGGTTAAAATGATTAAGGGATCTAGACAAAAAAGAACATAATTTGTTCATAGTAATATTGGTTTTGATATGAATCACTTGAGAAGTTACATAATATTTATAATTTTTAACGACACAAGAATTTGAATGCTTGCAGAAAAATTGAGTCTGTTACTTTATCGATATACGTATAGCTGAATAACGTACATTTTTTATTTTTGACAATTTTATTATATTAACATACGATTGAAAAATGAAAAAATAAACAGGCGGAGGAATGTAAATAAAATTAATTATGTATATTGTATAAAATATATTTATTCATTGTTATATTTACAAAATAAAATATTTATTAACAATTACTGACTTTTATTGAAATAATAATAAAACATGTACCTTACAAATTCATCATTTTCATGTTGATTATATTGACACTGGGTTTGACTGATTTGTCTCCAATAAATTTCTGTTGTCAAATATTTAAAATTTATTCGTAAACTAATATAACAGTTATTTTTATAAATATCAATACAATTTTTTATTTAAAGAATAGCAACATAAGAAGACAATATTACAAACATATAAAGAAATAATTTTTAGTATGTACATATGTATAAAAAATAAACAAATTATTTTACACACATTATTATTAATAAAATTTCTGATTTACAAATTTCATGTATCCTTCGGCATAACTATGAACAAAATATAAACACTATATTTGCAATATAATCTTAGCTGAATTATTAACTAATCAACGTCGTCTCGTGTGCTAAGTAAAATGATATATGAAGTATGAAACATCGTTCTTTTATTTATATGTTTATACTTTCATAAATTTCTCTTTTGTCCTTGGTTATAAATAACATTTATATTAATAAACAAAATTACATTCTATGACTATAAATAACATTTATATTAATAAACAAAATTCCACAGCATCGCACACAAATTTTCTTAACATCATTAGAAAATATCCACAATACAATTTAAGTATCTGTTAATGACATAGTCATTAGTTCATTACATTTAAAAATAAAATGTCAAATCGAAGACTAACCCTGAGTTTAAACATCACGTCATTCAAATAATTATATTTACCCCGAATATGCACTGACATTACAATTTAGTTTTCATCAGGTAATGGGGAAATTTTAAATACTCATTCGAAAATGATTATCATTTGCTAGTAAAAGACTAGTTCATCGCACACAAAATTTCTTAACGTCATTAGAAAATATCCACAATACAATTTAAGTATCTGCTAATGACATACTCATTAGTTCATTACATTTAGAAATAAATTTTCAAATCGAAGACTAACCCTGAACCAAAAATTTTCATATTCTTGACTATAAATAACATTTATATTCATACTTTCACAAATTTCTCTTTTGTCCTTGACTATAAATAACATTTATATTAATAAACAAATTCCATAACAACAAACTGCCTCAGGCCCAGTCTGAACTGGCGCCAGTTAATGAGTTTTTAATTACATGCCTGCTCAAATACGTAACCACAGACTACTAGTACTAATTATAAGAGAGATACTATAAGTTAGTATTCCTTAAGTAGACTTTTGTGATGACTTTAAAAAGATATCTCCCCTCAACCTTTTTAAATTAATACATGTGGTAAATGGCGTGCCAACTTCACACATAGCACGCCTTTGTACAATACTAATTATAAAAGATGTACTATAAGTTAGTATTCATTGAGGAGAGTTTTGTGATGATTCTAAAAATTTATCTCCCCTGAAGCCTTTCTACTTCTTGCGTGTGGTAAAAGGCGTGCTTACTTCACACCTAGCACGCCTTTGGGCAGTACTAATTATAAAAGATGTACTATAAGTTAGTATTCATTGTGAAGAGTTTTGTGACGAGTCTAAAAATTTACCCCCACCCACCCCTTCTAACTAATTGCGTACTATAAAAGGCGTGCTAACATCACACCTAGAACGCCCTTGTGCAGTACTAATGATAAAAGATATACTGTACGTTAGTATTCATTGAGGAGAGTTTTGTGACGATTCTAAAAATTTAACCCCACCCACACCTTCTTTCTTATTTCGTACTGTAAAAGGCGTGTTTACTTCATACTTAGCACGCCCGTGTGTAGTACTAATTTAAAAGATATACTAAATTATTATTCCTTGTAGTGAGTTTTGTGACTATTCTACAAATGTAATGGGAAGCATTTGAAATAGTTTCAGGTGTAGTCATAAAATAACATTTGGGAAAAAGTTTCAAACAACCCCCCCTGTGAAATTTAATGTAAGCAATGTTTGTTATATAACATTTTTTTCTGAAGATTGCTGTAACCAGAAATAATATCGCACCCAAAAATGGATGTAGAAACTAACTTAGCACCTCGATTTTTGAATTCTACAGGTCGAGCTAAGCTACATCGACGGCAGCTCCTCCATGTAAGATGTTTTATTTGAAATGCAAGCTCCAAACACATCTAGACAGCACTAAGCAGCTGTAAAAAAATTTAAGCTGGCACCATCCCCATTAAAGTTCCAAAAAAAAGAATATATTCAACTTAGTTCTACCATTATAATTTTCTATATTGTAAAACGTACACTCAATAATCACTAAACCAGCACAATTATGCTCCATCGAAAATATTTAAATAAAAGCTAATTATTAACTATATGCCATTGAGGGGGGGGGGGGGCTAAGTCGATATTAGCCCTCCTAGAGTAAAATTTTTATTTCTAAAGCTAGATCCGGATACTTCGGATCCAGCATCAACTAGCTCCGGCGGTATCTGATCTAGCACCGTATGTTTATATCTACTCAAATGGCTTGATAATAATTGTCGACCTCCTTTACAAATACAAGATTTAGCGCCATCTGTTTATAACTCAACGTATTAATAATAGCTTGAAAATATAACTTCGGATTATTAGCCCTTCTATACAAATGATTTTATTTGAAAAGCTAGGATCAGATATTCCAGAACCGCCACCAGCTTACAAGAATCAAGTAAATTTTTTAATTTTTTTGTACTTAAGATAATACAAGATCAAAACAAGAACGTAGTATTTTAATTCAAGTCAAGGCATGGGGTAGGAATACAATGTCATAATGTACATAGATACTTCGCGCGCTCACAAATTTAAAAAGTACTCTCCGGAGATAAGGGTAAAATTAGCATCCGATTCGCAGCAATCAAAACCAAGTATGTTGTAGTGAATTATATTAAATGTATAATCTACGGGTTAGTGTAATTTAGAGACACAATAACAATATGTAGATGGAGTAAAACTGTAAATTTACAGCAGTGTTTACATCAACTTGACATTTGTATTGGTCGAAATGCGCGGTAAATTCAAAATAAAATTATATGAATTGTTCTAATATTATATTATCGCCTGCCACTTAAATATTTATTTTAATTGTTATTAAAGATTAACATATAGGGATAATATTTTAAAAAAGTATAATATAATATTAGAACAATTCATATAATTTTTTTTGAAATTTACCGCGCATTTCGACCAATACAAATGTCAAGTTGATGTAAACACTGCTGTAAATTTACAGTTTTACTCCATATACATATTGTTATTGTGTCTCTAAATTACATTAATGCGTAGATTATACATTTAACAAAATTCGCTACAACAAACTTGGTTTTGATTGCTGCGAATCGGATGCTAATTTCACCCTTATCTCCGGAGTGTACTTTTTAAATTTGTGAGCGCGCGAAGTATCTATGTACATTATGACATTGTATTCCTACGCCATGCCTTGACTTGAATTAAAATACTACGTTCTTGTTTTGATCTTGTCTTATCTTAAGTACAAAAAAATAAAAAAAAATACTTGATTCTTGTAAGCTGGTTGCGGTTCTGGAATATCTGATCCTAGCTTTTCAAATAAAATCATTTGTATAGAAGGGCTAATAATTATTAAGCCGTCGGAGTTATAAACAAATAGCGCTAGATCAGTTGCCACTGGAGCTAGTTGGTGCTAGGGCTGCAATATCCGGTACTAACTTTTTAAATAAAATTAATTTCTATACGGGGCTAACAATTACAAAATCGTCGGAGTTATAAACAGATGGCGCTAGATCGGTTACCAATGAAGCTAGCTGATACTTAGGTCTGAACTATCCGGAGCTAGATAACTATAAAACAGATGGCGCTAGATCGGTTACCACTGGAGGTAGCTGATGCTAGGTCTGAAGTATCCGAAGTTATATTTTCAAGCTATTATTAATACGTTGAGTTATAAACAGATGGCGCTAAATCTTGTATTTGTAAAGGAGGTCGACAATTATTATCAAGCCGTTTGAGTAGATAAAACATACGGTGCTAGATCAGATACCGCCAGAGCTAGTTGAAGTATCCGGAGCTAGCTTTCCAAATAAAAAATTTATACTTGGAGGCCTAATATCGACTTAGCCCCCCCCCCCATGGCATATAGTTAATAATTAGGTTTTATTTATATTTACAGCTACTTAGTGCTGTCTAGATGTGTTTGGAGCTTGCATTTCAAATAAAACATCTTACATGGAGGAGCTGCCGTCGATGTAGTTTAGCTCGACCTGTAGAATTCAATAATCGAGGTGCTAAGTTAGTTTCTACATCCATTTTTGGGTGCGATAAAAAAAAATTTTTAAAAAAGAATTATGTGATCCCACATATGTTTCTAATAACAAGTTTTATACTAATAAAATAATAAAAGAAAAAAATAATGAATTTTTTTTTATAAGTTTAAAAGCAAATAATAATTCTCATAAGTAGTGTTACTATTGATTTTAAACAAAAAAATTGCATTGGATCTTTATTGGGTTTTAAAGAACGAATATTAGATAGTGAAACATTATATGAAAGCGATTTATCTGTAAATATAATGAATGTAAAACTATAATTCAAATAGAATGTAATATTATAACAGGACAGTGGCGGTGCGTCAGATGAGGCAGGTGAGGCCAGGCCTCACCTCTTCAATTCAAAACATTTGTAAAATTTTATAATTTTATTTTTCATTTAAAATGTATTGAAGTAATACAAATCTACAATATTTGAACTCATAAACAATCATTGTTACTATAATATGCCAAATAACCATGCAAATAGTGTTATTTTCACGCGAATTTACACATAGAGGCCAAATTATACTGTCCTCATGGACAATAATAGCGCAATACATAAGTGCGAGTGAGACGAAACGATTTTACCCTCTCTACGCTCTACATCTACACTACTGCAGATGAGCCAAGCGATGAGTTGGCCTCTCTCGTTCCGAGCAAAGGGCACGTAAGCGCTTACAACAGAAAATGCTTGTATCAAACAAGTATATTTGTATTATTTTCAATTAGTTTTTGTAAAAACGGTTTAAAAATTACTATTTATTGTTATTGATATTTTTTATGTTTTCATAAATTTGATACTATTATTTATTTCTATTTTAATTGTACCTGCTGTTACTTGTCACAGTTATTTAAATTAAACATTTATACACAATTAAACAATAATAAATCATGAATTGTAGAAATATACAAATACCAACAACCAAGAGACAAAACAACAGTTTGAACAACTTACAACAATGGGAATAATCTAATTGAACTGTTATGAAAAAAGTTAAATAAATAAATAAATCATTACAATGATTACTTTTTTATCTAATATTTTCATTATTAGTTCTTTTGAATTATATAAATATAAAAAATATCTTTCAAGCGCAAAATAGCAAGATAAAAGCATCGGAATAATAGGTGAGGTTGAGAATTCTTGGCCTCGGTTGAGTGGTGGGGAAAACCCACTAGCTGCTGCTTGGGATTTACGCTACCCGCTACACGCTCACGCTGCACAGCTAGCCAGCTAGCTATTACTCAGTAATATAATATATTAATTTAATGCAATATTGTATTTTTTGTTTCTGTAGTTATTTCGTATGTACTCACATCTCGCATAATAATTATAATTCAATTACTAAATGTCTTCTAATGAATTCGTAAATTTTTTTAGAAAAAATAAAGATGCAAATACAAATTTATTGGTAGCTTTAAAATCGCAAAAGGAATATAAATTTAATTTTTTTTTTAATATTTAAGACTGACAATGTTACTATTGTTATAGAAATTTTCTTAATTTTATGTTAATATTTAATTTAAATGAATTATTTATGTAACTGTTTTCTTACAATAAAATAAATTATTAGTTTTTGACTTTTGACCGATTTTATTTTTTAAGAATTTGTTAAATTTGTTTTATTGTAAAGAACTCTATATTATCTTACTTTGCATTAAAACACGTTTGACCTTGAAATTTAAAAAAAAAAATTCTCACAAATTTTAAATCCATCGATATGTCCCGTATTGTGATTTTATAAATCTGGCCTTACCTCACTCTAAATTCACGCACCGCCACTGTAACAGGATCTTATAAAAATGGGTCTCCCGTACATATTTTATATGAATTTTATCCAGCAGTTGTACCAGGATATAAAATTAATAAAACACCGGCAAATATTATTTACTTACCTGTGAACACTCAGCTAATACGCAACCTTAGTATAAATATTAATGATCAAAAAGGAAAACTTATAAATTTTCAAGAAGAAGAAATAACTATTCGATTACATTTAAGAAAAAAAAAATAATATAAAAGGAGGAAACAAAAAAAACATATCTTAGTTTTTTATTAATTAACAAAGTGAAATAATAAATGTTTTGTTGTAATGGGTATAGATTATAAAAGAACACAAGAAACAACAAACCAAATTAGTTTTTCAACATCCAAGAAAGTGTTAACAAGAGAAAATATTGCATTTTTAAAATCGCTTGGTTTACGTGTACGTGTAAAAAAAAGAAAAAATGAATAATATATTAAATATTACATCAAGTGTTGTTTTTAACGATGCTGTAACTCGAAAAGAAGTACATAGCCAACATCCAATTGTAATATCTGCATTTAATAACATTGATGAAATTAGAATTCAAATTCAACAACAAGATTTATATACATTACCACATGAAAGTTCTTTATATATTGAAGGAAAGTTATTAAAAGAAGATAATTCCGCACCTCCTGCTGGTACAAAAATAACAAATAATGGAATTGCATATTTATTTGATGAAATTAAGTAGGTATTTAATTAACAGTGTAGAAATTGACAAAACAAAAAATGTGGGAGCTATTTCTATACTAAAAGCTTATGCTTCTTTAAATAAATTTGAAAGTGATACACTTGAAAATGCTGGGTGGGGGTTTGATATTAATATTTTATATAATAATGGTAATTTTAATGTATTCATTCCTTTAAAAATTTTATTAGGGTTTTTTGGAGATTATAAAAATATATTAGTAAATGTAAGACAAGAATTAGTATTAATAAGGGCAAGAAATGATAATGATGCTTATACATCATCGGAAAATTTAAAGTTTAAATTAAGCAAAATATTTTGGAGAGTTACACATGTTTCTGTTAATGATGAATATAGATTACGATTATTAAAAATAACAAATTCAAATCAATTTTTATCGTGTGCTTTTCGTTCGTGGGATTTGTATGAATATCATGCACTTACAACTGGAAAAAAGCATTCATAGTCAATAAAATCATCGACCCAATTAGAAAAACCCAGATTTGTAATTGTTGGTTTTCAAACTGCTCGTAAATATTCAATTACTAAAGATAGTAGTTATTTTGATTCTTGCAATTTAATTAATATTAAATTACATTTAAATTCAGTTTGTTATCCATATGGTGATTTAAATCTCGATTTGAAAAATACTCAGTTTGCATTTTTATATGATATGTATGCAAAATTTCCAAATTCTTATTATAATAACAATAATGTTAATACTGGTCCTGTTTTAACTAAAACAAATTTTAATAAAATTGCCCTATTAATTGTTATTGATTGTTCTAATCAAAAGGAAACAGTTAAAAATAGTTCTGTACATATTCGATTAGATTTTGAATCTAGTGATCCATTTCCTGCAGACACATGGGTTTATTGTCTCATTATACATTACTCTATTATTCAATATAATCCATTAACTGGTGAAGTTAGATTGACTATTTAAATTATTTTAATATATATATATATATATATATATATATATATATATATATATATATATATATACATATATATATATATATATATATATATATATATATATATATATATATATACATATATATATATATATATATATATATATATATATATATATATATATATATATATATATACATATGAAGGGAAAAACGCCCATAAGATAGATGACCAACAAAACACCCCGCAATTTTCTGATTCGCCGATAGAGGACACTAGCTGTCCGCGCGGTGCGAATAAATGACGAAAGCGAAGGAGAAGAAGATATACATAGCGGCCAACTTGCCACGCTTATTAATCCGTTGTAGTTTTGTAATCTGTATTGATGCATATAAATAAACCCGCAATTATTTGTAATAACGCCTAAAACTATACAAACCGCCGTCCAAAGTCCTACAGCGTCAGAAGTGGGATCTAGCACGACATTACAGCACGAATTACAACGCGATTTTTACTACCAAAAGTGAAACATTAAGTGAGTAAAGTAACATTGAAACAACATGAGCCACGGAGACTAGTCAAACATCGAAAACGTGAGTGTTGACGATATGACCGGAACAGAGAACGTGTCTCGCCCGGCAGATATCTCTCCACCATCACATTTTGTCGAATCTTATCCGTCACCAACGCTAAGTTTCCAAACAATTCCTCCTTATACTCCATTTACTCAACGTCAAATGTATACAGGTAGAATTACAGACCTGCAGTTACCACCATCGTTGTCTGCGGCACCGCCACCACACGTATATACGAATAACGTGTGCCCAACTACAAATATGTTGATGCCACCGTTGTCAGCAGCCCCACATGTCTCGACACCAGGCACTATTCATCATTCGAGTACTCCACAGCCGGGACATATACCACAACAAAATAACATAAATATCTCGAATACCATCTATCATTTGCAACAACAAATTGCAGCATTATAAGAGAGCATTCAGCATTCAAGTACGCTATCACGATATGTAAGTACACCCGTACAGAATATCTCATATAGCCGGTATATGCCTTCCGTTACTGCTGAGAGATTCGTCGAGTCTGTAGAAAATGCGCAAATATTTTACGGTCTTGATGAACGTAACACGATCACACACGCGAAATTAAAACTTCGTGGTGCAGCTAAACTATGGAAAGACTCAGAACCAAACATTACTTCATGGTCTGAATTTAAAAAACTTTTCTTAGATAATTTTTCGTCTCGCGCGCATTCGATAGATATACACCGGACATTGCGAGATCGGAAACAGTTACCTAATGAATCGATAAAAACATACGTCTTCACAATGCGATCAATCGCAAGCAATCATGTAGACCAGTACAGCTTGATTTCATACATTATTCAAGGACTTTTTGATCCACAACTCGCCAGACAATTTTACACGGACATTCCGCGAGATACAACCGAACTTATTAAACGAGCAGATGCTTATTTATCGTTCGAACAAAATCGCAAACACGTTCGAGATAAAACTGAGGCAGTTGATAAATTTCCTGTTCCCACAACCGTAAAACAAGTTCAAAGATTCCTTGGTTTAGCAGAATATTTTAGGAGATTTATTCCTTCATATTCCACGATTACAAGACCGCTATCTAAACGAACGAAGAAAGATCATAAATTTGAATTTGGTCCGAAACAACTAGAAACATTTCAAAAAATAAAAGAATATCTTTCGAGCAAACCCGTGCTTGGGATTTATTCACCTGACCGAGACACCGAATTACACACTGACGCCAGTTCTTATGGTTATGGTGCAGTGTTGATGCAACGACAGGATGATCAAAAATTTCACCGCATATACTATATGTCTGCCACGACAACAAGTGCAGAGTCTAGATACAATTCATTCGAATTGGAGATGCTAGCCATCGTGCGAAGTCTCGAAAAATTCCGTCCATATCTTTTAGGAATAGCTTTCAAACTAGTTACTGATTGCAACTCCCTTAAACTTGCACTATCAAAGAGAGAAATCAACGCACGAATATTGAGATGGTCGATTCTACTAGAAGATTTCAACTACACAGTTGAACATCGTTCTTCTAAAAATATGCAAAACGTCGACGCACTTAGCCGCTTAACGATGATAATTCAAAACAATGATCCTGAAAACGAAATACGTTTCCTAAAACTAATGCAACAGCGGGATACTGAAATAAAAACATTAATTGCAGATCTTGAATCGGAAATTCCGATGACAAGTAAAGAATACACGCTCAAGAATGGTATCCTATGTTACCAACACAAGGATGACAATACATTGTTTGTCTGTCCGCGGAGTATGCGACGTAGTATAGTCCGTGCATCTCACGACGATAACGGACATATGGGAACTGAGAAAACTATACAGAAGATCCAGGAATCTTATTGGTTCCCCAAGATGAGGCGATATGTCGCTAAGTACCTGAAACATTGCATTAAATGTTTAACCTTTAATCCTAACACCGGCACGCAAACTGGTCCATTAAATAGTATTCCAGAAGGCAACTTACCTTTCCTCACCCTTCATTGCGATCATCTAGGTCCACTAAATCAGTCCTCTGCTGGGCATAAACATATACTAGTTGTCGTAGACGCGTACAGTAAATTCATTTTCCTAAACGCGACTAAATCGACGAAGACACGCGAAACAGTAAACACGATAAAACAAATATTTAAAGTATTCGGTCCGCCAAAGACTCTGATAACCGACCGCGGGACTGCTTTTACCTCCGACGAGTTTAGTGAGTTCGTGAAAGACAATAATATAACGCATATATTAAACGCTACCGCGACACCACGCGCTAACGGACAGTGCGAACGGTACAATCGCGAATATCCTAGCGAAGCTGTCAACCGAGAACAACCACTGGCACGCTGAGCTGCAAACTGTTCAACACATTTTGAACAATACTTACCAACGGAGTATTGCTACTACACCTGCGAAGATCCTCCTGGGATACGACCTACGAGTGAACTCCGACCAACGTCTCCGAGACCTAATCAAAGATCATTTACAAGAAGACAGTCTCCAATACCAGGACCAGCGTCAAGTAATCCGAGACCTGGTCCAGCTGCAGCAGATCAAGGTCCAAGAGGACAACGAACGGCGCTACAACCTCCGCCGTCGTCCGCCGCTGAAGTTTGTAGTCGGCGACTACATGCTAGTCAAGTCAGCCATACAACTCAACCTCTCCAAAAAACTACAACCGAAGTACAAGGGGCCGTACATCGTGGTAAAAATTCTAGACCATGACCGCTTCGTGGTCGAGGACATTCCAGGTGCGCAAGTATCACAGCGCTTCTATAGCGGTATTTTGCCAAGCGAAAGCCTACGCCATTACGACCCAGAAGACGACTCCGCAACCGCCTCTTCCGACAACTCCGAAGATGAGGATCTCGATCGGGACGACCGAGACCGTCAGGCTGGCCGAGCTGAAGGGAAAAACGCCCATAAGATAGATGACCAACAAAACACCCCGCAATTTTCTGATTCGCCGATAGAGGACACTAGCTGTCGGCGCGGTGCGAATAAATGACGAAACCGAAGAAGAAGAAGAAGATATACATAGCGGCCAACTTGCCACGCTTATTAATCCGTTGTAGTTTTGTAATCTGTATTGATGCATATAAATAAACCCGCAATTATTTGTAATAACGCCTACAACTATACAAACCGCCGTCCAAAGTCCTACAGCCTACATATATATATATATATATATATATATATATATATATATATATATATATATATATATATATATATATATATAAAAATATTATTTTTTCATGTTTTAATAATCAGTTATAATTTGTAATAATATAACAGTGTTAGTGACAATAATATAAACAAATAAATATTTAAAGTTTATATAATATTATAACTCTATTTTATTAACAAATGTTTTTTTTTATATTAAATTTAAATGTGAATGCTAATTCAAATATAAGCGATTTTAGATTAATATAAAAATATTTATATAATTATGGATATTTAAATGTAAGTGAAAATGAATTTGTTATTAACAAACAATAGTACAAATTATATAAATGTTTTAAATTTATTTGAACAAAAATATAAAAAAATGGCAGTTCTAATATTATAAATTTTATTTAAGATGTGGTGTAAAAGATATACATTTTCAAGTTTCTAATGAAAAATGGAATAAAAACACAATTTATTGGTATTTTTATGACGCATCTGATAATATTGAAAATATTACACAAAAAGCTTTTAATTTATGGTCAAAATATACAAATTTAGTTTTTTTACAGGCGTCATCAATAAACAATATTGATATTGTAATATCATTTGGAGGTGTGCGCCATTCTAAAATAACTAAAAATAATAATTTGTAATTATTTCTTTGAAGGACCGGGTGATACACTAGGTCATGCTTTTTCGCCAGATGATTATCCAGTGGAAATTCATTTGGATGAGACAGAAAATTGGTTTTTTGATTTAACTCAACCTAATTTTGAAAATCAAATAAGTTTTTTTGATGTAATAGTTCATGAA
The DNA here is from genome assembly GCA_963082715.1 of Harpalus rubripes. NCBI lineage: Eukaryota > Metazoa > Arthropoda > Insecta > Coleoptera > Carabidae > Harpalus > Harpalus rubripes. The sequence goes on along the minus strand of OY720458.1, from coordinate 27,413,895 downwards.
ATTGGTCATTCATTAGGTATTCAACATAGTAATAATTTTTATGCAATAATGTTTCCAGCCTATTCTAATAATGCTTTTAAAAACAAAAGTTATTATGATTTACATTTGGATGATATATTAGCTATTCAAACTTTATATGGAGTTAAATCAGATAATAGTTTAATAACACAAAATACTTTAACAGCAAAAGAAAGTTTAACAACTAAAACTACTATACCTAATAAAACTAAAGATAATAAAACAATAATTTCTTATCCAAATTTATGTGAATTAAAAAATGTAACTACATTTTTAGTTTTAAAAAATAAATTATATATATTTTATGATAAATGGGTGTGGACTAAAAAATTTAAATTAATTAAATGAAAAAAAATTCAATTCTCAACCATTCCTTATAACAAAATGGTTACCTTTTTTACCTAAAAATTTTAATAAAATAAATGCTGCTTATTTACGACCAAATGGAAACATTGTATTTATTGTAACGTTTTTATTTATTTGGGTGAAGTGTAAATATTAGACAATTATTATTTATGAAAATAAAAGTTTATTATAATGATAAATAGATATTAAATATAATTAAAGATGATAAATATACCGAACACTACGACTAAACAAATATTAAAGACTAATTAAGACTAAGAATATTATAAGACACTTAAACACTAAAATTATTTATTTAAACAATATATAGCTCACTTATTTATTTATACAACTATATTTATTTATGTTTAGCACTCGTCGACTATCTGTTTATATCACCAAATGTTTAGCACGCAACGCTTATTTATATCAGACTGTCTAGTGCCTTCGCTAACGGTGCTTATATACCCTAGCAGAAAATTCCAGAACAGGCACCCGCTCGTCCCTGCGACAGCGGCGGCGACAGCGAGAGGGATAGCGGCGGTAACAGTGGCGGCGACGGCAGGCACTGCACATTACATTATAATTGATGTCACATATAATATAAAATTTCCATCTTTAAAATTAGAAAACACAGCGAATCTATATACAGATGTTATACAAAATATTAATGGAGCTGTTTTTACAAACATGGGAAAAACATATATATTTCACAATAACGATTCTTATATATTAATTAATGAATGTGAATTTAACACTGCAGAATATGGAGCTATTGATTCACAATTTCCGGGTATTCCTAATAATATAAAAAAAGTTTTAAATATTCAAACGGTCGAATATATTTTTTTCTAAATGATTATTATTATGAATTTATTAAATTTTCAAATACGTTAGTAAAAGCAGAAAAATTTGATTTTTCATTATTTAATATTGATTGTCCTAACATTGGTATATATGAACAATTAAAAATATTATTATCAAAAATAATAAATGTTTAAAATATGTTTTCCTTACCTCCACCGCTACTTATTTAAGCATATATAAACAAAATTTTTGTAAAACAAACGTATTTTAAAGTAATTTATTAGAGTTGTTATAAAATTTATTATGGAAATGGCATTGCAAATAATAGCGCAAGATTTGATGAGACTGAAGCTAGCAGCCGATTCGTAGCAGCCGATTCGTTAGGTAAAATACTTTGGACAACCCTGGTGCTATAATCCGTAGCTGTATATACTATAAGAATATACACTAAATATCAAATGTAATAAAGTCATATTTACGGGGGTTGTTCTGCATATATCTCGTAATATAGAGCACCGTCGAAACTTTCAAATTTCAGGGGATGAGGGTAACTTATAACACATTATATTTACTATAATCTATCAAGGGTAAAATGGAACGGATTAATCACCCTTAGAACGGTTAATATGCACTGTAACTAAACCAAATTCGTAGGGTATATTTAGCATACATCCCTTGTTATACAGTAACATTAAAAGTTTCGAATTTCAGGGGACGAGGGTAACTTATAACACATTATATTATTTAATAAATGGCAGAGTAGAATAGAGAAGATTAACCACCCTTACAACCTGTAATATTAACTGTAACAAAACCACATTCACAGGGTATATTTAGCATACATCCCTTATTATAGAGTAACATTAAAAGTTTCGAATTTCAGGGGATGAGGGTAACATATAACACAAAATATTATTTAATAAATGGAAGAGTAGAATAGAGAAAATTAACCACCCTTACAACTCGTAATATTAACTGTCACAAAACCATATTCACAGGGTATATTTAGCATACATCCCTTAGTATAGAGTAACATTAAAAGTTGCGAATTTCAGAGGATGAGGGTAACTTATAACACATTATATTATTTTAGAATGGAAGAGTAGAATAGAGAAAATTAACCACCCTTACAACCCGTAATATTAACTGTAACAAAACCATATTCACAGGGTATATTTAGCATACATCCCTTATTATAGACTAATATTAAAAGTTTCGAATTCCAAGGGATGCGGGTAACTTATAACGCATTATATTATTTAATAAATGCAAGAGTAGAATTGAGAAGATTAACCACCCTTACAACCTGTAATATTAACTGTAACAAAACTACATTCACAGGGTATATTTAGCATACATCCCTTATTATAGAGTCACATTAAAAGTTTCGAATTTCAGGGGATGGGGGTAACTTATAACACATTATATTATTTAATAAAGGGAAGCGTAGAATAGAGGAAATTAACCACCCTTACAACCCGTAATATTAACTGTAACAAAACCATATTCACAGGGTATATTTGGCATACATCTCTTATTATAGAGTAACATTAAAAGTTATGAATTTCAGGGGATGAGGGTAACTTATAACACATTATATTATTTAATAAATGGAAGAGTAGAATTGAGAAAATTAACCACCCTTACAACCCGTAATATTAACTGTAACAAAACCATATTTACAGGGTATATTTAGTATACATCCCTTATTATAGAGTAATATTAAAAGTAAGGGTAACTTATAACACATTATATTATTTAATAAATGCAAGAGTAGAGTTAAGAAAATTAACCCCCCTTACAACCAGTAATATTAACTGTAACAAAACCATGTTCACAGGGTATATTTAGCATACATCCCTTATTATAGATTAACCTTAAAAGTTTCGAATTTCAGGGGATGAGGGTAACTTATAACAAATTATATTATTTAATAAATGCAAAAGTAGAGTTGAGAAAATTAACCACCCTTACAACCTGTAATATTAACTGTAACAAAACCATATTCACAGGGTATATTTAGCATAAATCCTTTATTATAGATAAACCTTAAAAGTTTCAAATTTCAGGGGATGAGGGTAACTTATAACAAATTATATTTTTTAATAAATGCAAGAGTAGAGTTGAGAAAATTAACCACCCTTACAACCTGTAATATTAACTGTAACAAAACCATATTCACAGGGTATATTTAGCATACATCCCTTATTATAGAGTAACATTAAAAGTTTCGAATTTCAGGTTAATCTATAATAAAGGATGTATGCTAAATATACCCTGTGAATATGGTTTGGTTACAGTTAATATTACGGGTTGTAAGGGTGGTTAATATTCTCTATTCTACTCTTCCATTTATTAAATAATTTAATGTGTTATAAGTTACCCTCATCTAAGTATGCTAAATATACCCTGTGAATATGGTTTTGTTACAGTTAATATTACGGGTTGTAAGGGTAGTTAATTTTCTCTATTCTACCCTCATCCCCTGAAATTCGAAACTTTTAATGTGACTCTATATAAGGGATGTATGCTAAATGCACCCTGTGTATATGGTATTATTACAGTTAATAATACGGGTTGTAAGGGTAGTTAATTTTCTCTATTCTACCCTCATCCCCTGAAATTCGAAACTTTTAATGTTACTCTATAATAAGGGATGTATGCTAAATACACCCTGTGAACATGGTTTTGTTACAATTAATATTACGGGTTGTAAGGGTGGTTAATTTTCTCTATTCTACTCTTCCATTTATTAAATAATATAATGTGTTATAAGTTAACCTCATCCCCTGAAATTCAAAACTTTTAATATTACTTTATAATAAGGGATGTATGCTAAATATACCCTGTAAATATGGTTTTGTTACAGTTAATATTACGGGTTGTAAGGGTGGTTAATTTTCTCTATTCTACTCTTCCATTCTAAAATAATATGTGTTATAAGTTACCCTCATCCCCTGAAATTCGAAACTTTTAATGCTACTCTATAATAAGGGATGTATACTAAATATACCCTGTAAATATGGTTTTGCTACAGTTAATATTACGAGTTGTAAGGGTGGTTAATTTTCTCTATTCTACTCTTCCATTTATTAAATAATATAATGTGTTATAAGTTACCCTCATCCCCTGAAATTCGAAACTTTTAATGATACTCTATAATAAGGGATGTATGCTAAATATACCCTGTGAACATGGTTTTGTTACAGTTAATATTACGGGTTGCCAGGGTGGTTAATTTTCTCTATTCTACTCTTCCATTTATTAAATAATATAATGAGTTATAAGTTACCCTCATCCCCTGAAATTCGAAACTTTCAATGTTACTCTATAATAAGGGATGTATGCTAAATATACCCTGTGAATATGGTTTTGTTACAGTTAATATTACAGGCTGTAAGGGTGGTTAATCTTCTCAATTCTACTCTTCCATTTATTAAATAATATAATGTGTTATAAGTTACCCTCATCCCCTGAAATTCATAACTTTTAATGTTACTCTATAATAAGAGATGTATGCTAAATATACCCTGTTAATATGGTTTTGTTACAGTTAATATTACGGGTTGTAAGGGTGGTTAATTTTCTCTATTCTACTCTTCCCTTTATTAAATAATATAATGTGTTATAAGTTACCCTCATCCCCTGAAATTCGCAACTTTTAATGTTACTCTATAATAAGGGATGTATGCTAAATATACCCTGTGAATATGGTTTTGTTACAGTTAATATTACGAGTTGTAAGGGTGGTTAATTTTCTCTATTCTACTCTTCCATTTATTAAATAATATAATGTGTTATATGTTACCCTCATCCCCTGAAATTCGAAACTTTTAATGTTACTCTATAATAAGGGATGTATGCTAAATATACTCTGTGAATGTGGTTTTGTTACAGTTAATATTACAGGTTGTAAGGGTGGTTAATTTTCTCAATTCTACTCTTCCATTTATTAAATAATATGTGTTATAAGTTACCCCATGAAATTCGAAACTTTTAATATCACTCTATAACAAGGGATGTATGCTAAATATACCCTACGAATTTGGTTTAGTTACAGTGCATATTACCCGTTCTAAGGGTGATTAATCCGTTCCATTTTACCCTTGATAGACTATAGTAAATATAATGTGTTATAAGTTACCCTCATCCCCTGAAATTTGAAAGTTTCGACGGTGCTCTATATTACGAGATATATGCAGAACAACCCCCGTAAATATGACTTTATTACATTTGATATTAAGTGTATATTCTTATAGTATATACAGCTACGGATTATAGCACCAGGGTTTTCCAAAGTATTTTACCTAACGAATCGGCTGCTAGCTTCAGTCTCATCAAGATTTGTTAAACATTTGTTATAATACAAATTTAATCTCAGAAAATAATTATAATAAATATAAACTAAAATTACAAAATAGTTGCGATAATAATAGTATACTATTAATAATTGGAAAATTGGCATCATTAGCATATATTTGTCAAAAAATGATGAAGAACACATATTAAGTCTATTTAATGGAAGTATCTTATTAAATATTTGGGGAAAACTTCCACTAAAATATAAAAATAATTTTAATATTATAAAAAAATTACCATGTGCGGAACATTGGAACTTACCAACTAATAAAACTCATATTGATGGACCACCTCCAAATATTGAAAATTGTTGCTCATGCAACAAAAATAAAATAAATTGTATTAAAAGGTAAAAATTAATATTAAGTTAATTTATTTTTTAGCATTTTATAATGTATGCGTATATTTTTAGCAATAATATATATGAAAGTGAGTGCAAGCGACTATCCACTTTTCAAGAAAATATGTGGCCAAAAAGCTTCATTAACGTAAAAGACATAGCACGAGCTGGATTTTATTATTCAAAAATGGATGATAAAGTAATATGTCCATTTTGTGATGTTATAATACTTAATTTTGAAAATGGGGTATTCCAGTTTTTGAACATTTTCGTTGGTCTCCGCTATGTCCATTTATTATTGGAAAAACAACTAATAATATTCCAATTAATGAAACAAATACAAATATTATGATTATTATTGTTAAACTTTTAAATAATATAAAAAATAGTAAAATGTGTAGTTATAATAAACAAAATGATGTGAATATTTTAAAATATATATATATATATATATATATATATATATATATATATATATATATATATATATATGTATATACATATATATATATATATATATATATATATATATATATATATATATATATATGGAATGAATAAAAAAATTTAATAAATAATTGTTTAAAATATACCTATTGTTATGTGCAGTGCCCGCCGTCGCCGCCACTGTTACCGCCTCTGTCCCCGTCGCTGTCGCCGCCGCTGTCGCAGGGACGAGCGAGTGTCTATTGTTAGCGATGACGCAGCAGACGTGTCGGAACCTGCTTAATTACGCGGTTGATGTAACCTATTGTTTTATCTAGAAATCTTCTAGTGAGTTCTGGAATACGGATGCCGAGGGATATAAGGACTGTTAGCGAAGGCACTGAACAGTCTGATATAAATCAGCGTTGCGTGTTAAACAGTTGGTGATATAAACAGATAGTAGACAAGTGGTGGATATAAATAAACATAGTTGTATAAATAAATAAGTGATCTATATATTGTTGAAATAAATAATCTTAGTGTTTAAGTGTTTTATAATATTCTTAGTCTTAATATTTGTTTAATCGTAGTGTTCGTTATATTTATCATCTTTTAATTATATTTAATATCTATTTATTGTTATAATAAACTTTTATAATCATTAATAATAATTGTCTAATATTTACACTTCACCCAGATAAATAAAAACGTTACAATTGGTGTCAGAAGTGGGATTAATAAACTGTGAAGTGTAATTAAAAATAAATAATATGGCGACTAAACAATTAAAACTAAATGAATTAAAAGTAAGTGATCTCAAGACCGAATTGGAAGAAAGAGATTTGGACACAACAGGAAAGAAGTCAGTCCTTCAAGAGAGACTGAGAGAAGCATTAATCGATGCGGGTGAAAATCCTGATGATTACTTATTCGAAATTCAGTGTGACATTTGTAAACTTATAGAAGAAAGTTCCAGAAAAGCAGAAGAAAATTCTAGAACATTAGAACAAAAATTCGAACAAAAATTTGAGGAAAGTTCTAGAAAATCAAAAGAAAATTCCAGAACATTAGAACAAAAATTAGAAGAAAATTCCAGAACATTAAAAGAAGATATAAACGAAGACGGATTTGTGAAAAATTCACGGACCCCAGCGGGATTCGAACCCACGGCCTCCCAATTTCTAGTCGGGCGCTCTGCCAACTGAGCTACAGGATCCCACTGAAGTTCGTGAATTTTTCACATGTCACATGCACGTTGGATACGAGAACGGTCTCCCACATGGAGTAACGTTACCCGCACAACATCGAGACATCACCCGTGGTAGTGAATAGGCACTACAGTATAATGTATGAGAGAAGACTGTTTTGGTGTAATTCAACAGTGAAATTTCTGTAACTTAAAGTTACCATCAAATATTTTTTAAATATATAAACGAAGACGGATTTGTGAAAAATTCACGGACCCCAGCGGGATTCGAACCCACGGCCTCCCAATTTCTAGTCGGGCGCTCTGCCAACTGAGCTACAGGATCCCACTGAAGTTCGTGAATTTTTCACATGTCACATGCACGTTGGATACGAGAACGGTCTCCCACATGGAGTAACGTTACCCGCACAACATCGAGACACACCCGTGGTAGTGAATAGGCACTACAGTATAATGTATGAGAGAAGACTGTTTTGGTGTAATTCAACAGTGAAATTTCTGTAACTTAAAGTTACCATCAAATATTTTTTAAATATATAAACGAAGACGGATTTGTGAAAAATTCACGGACCCCAGCGGGATTCGAACCCACGGCCTCCCAATTTCTAGTCGGGTGCTCTGCCAACTGAGCTACAGGATCCCACTGAAGTTCGTGAATTTTTCACATGTCACATGCACGTTGGATACGAGAACGGTCTCCCACATGGAGTAACGTTACCCGCACAACATCGAGATATCACCCGTGGTAGTGAATAGGCACTACAGTATAATGTATGAGAGAAGACTGTTTTGGTGTAATTCAACAGTGAAATTTCTGTAACTTAAAGTTACCATCAAATATTTTTTAAATGTATAAACGAAGACGGATTTGTGAAAAATTCACGGACCCCAGCGGGATTCGAACCCACGGCCTCCCAATTTCTAGTCGGGCGCTCTGCCAACTGAGCTACAGGATCCCACTGAAGTTCGTGAATTTTTCACATGTCACATGCACGTTGGATACGAGAACGGTCTCCCACATGGAGTAACGTTACCCGCACAACATCGAGACACACCCGTGGTAGTGAATAGGCACTACAGTATAATGTATGAGAGAAGACTGTTTTGGTGTAATTCAACAGTGAAATTTCTGTAACTTAAAGTTACCATCAAATATTTTTTAAATATATAAACGAAGACGGATTTGTGAAAAATTCACGGTCTCGATGTTGTGCGGGTAACGTTACTCCATGTGGGAGACCGTTCTCGTATCCAACGTGCATGTGACATGTGAAAAATTCACGAACTTCAGTGGGATCCTATAGCTCGGTTGGCAGAGCGCCCGACTAGAAATTGGGAGGCCGTGGGTTCGAATCCCGCTGGGGTCCGTGAATTTTTCACAAATCCGTCTTCGTTTATATATTTAAAAAATATTTGATGGTAACTTTAAGTTACAGAAATTTCACTGTTGAATTACACCAAAACAGTCTTCTCTCATACATTATACTGTAGTGCCTATTCACTACCACGGGTGATGTCTCGATGTTGTGCGGGTAACGTTACTCCATGTGGGAGACCGTTCTCGTATCCAACGTGCATGTGACATGTGAAAAATTCACGAACTTCAGTGGGATCCTGTAGCTCAGTTGGCAGAGCGCCCGACTAGAAATTGGGAGGCCGTGGGTTCAAATCCCGCTGGGGTCCGTGAATTTTTCACAAATCCGTCTTCGTTTATATATTTAAAAAATATTTGATGGTAACTTTAAGTTACAGAAATTTCACTGTTGAATTACACCAAAACAGTCTTCTCTCATTAAAAGAAGACTTGGCAGAAAATTCTAGAATATTAAAAGAAGAATTAATGTAACATTCTAGAAGTTTAGAAAAATTAGAGGAGAATTCTAGAAAAACTGTAGAAGACCTGAAGAATTTAGAAGATAAGTATGACAAGCAGATCGAAGAATTACGAGAAAAGGTCACTAGAATTACATTGTCACCAATGCCAAATTCCGATGTAGTGAAGGCAGGTTTACAAGAAGAAAGTAAAGTAGTAAAACCTGATACTAGTCAAACAAGGCACATCAAAACGCCGGAATTTGATGGAAAATCTTCGTGGCCTAACTATTTAAAACAATTTGAAGCGGCTGCGAAAGCAAATAACTGGACGTCTACAGAGAAGGCTACAGCGTTGACTGTCTCGTTGCGTGGGGAAGCCGTCGACATCCTACAAACACTGAAGGAAGAAGAACAAGAGGACTACGACCAACTAGTCAAGCGGTTGGACATGCGGTATGGCAATGCGCACCTGGAGCAGGTGTACCAGACGCAACTAAAGAACCGCTATCAGAGTTCAAAAGAAAGCCTTCAAGGATTTGAAGTCGACGTAGCTCGTTTGGTTCGTCTCGCACATCCTGCAGCTCCTGACAGCGTTTTGGAGTACCTGGCTGTTCAAGCATTCATCTACGGAGTTCGAGATAGCGAAACGCAGCAAGCACTGCGATTGGCCCGCCCAAAAACATTAATTGACGCACTCTCATATGCACTAGAACATGAAGCTGCTAAACAAGCTTCACATAACCAATCTCGAGTGCGAAATATTGATGTCGAGAGAAAAGAAGACACGGAAGACCTAGAAGAGAAAATGCGACGAATTGTAAATGAAGTGGTTGCTGAAAGAAAGAAACTTAGTTCTTCGAAAAATGCAAAAGCATATGGAATCGACAAAAGAAGAAAAGGAGTTGGAAAACTAAGTCGAGTTGATGCGAAGGGGCAATAGTCAACTCGTAATCTGACAGCCCCACAATCCATCAGTTATGTCGCATCCCTTCATCATCAAGCCAGTAGCATCTACGTGAATGGCTCTGTTAATGGAAGGCCATTAAAAATGTTATTGGATACGGGTGCGACGAAGACTATAATTAGACCCGACTTAGTAAAGAACACAGGCAAGACGCATCTTCAACCAACCAAATGGCGATTACGTACAGCAACGGGAGAATAAGCTACCACATTAGGAGAAATAGATATGACCATCACTATTGGAAACACATCCTTTAAACATCGTGCGCTGGTAGCTGACGTTGAAGATGAATTAATACTCGGCATGGACGTAATGAAAAAGCACGGTTTTAAACTTGACCCGAAGAATGGAGTAATGATGGTCAATGAAGAAGAACTTGTTTTAAACGCACGAGAAGAACAAAGCTGTGCGCGTACTAATGGTCGAAGATTTTGCCCTTCCAGAACGAAGTGAATCTATTGTGCAAGCACAATTAGATGGTAGTTTCTGTGAGAGGAATATTGTTATGCTTGAGCCCAAGAATGATGACGTGAAGACTGGTATTGAAGTTGTAGGAAAATCACTGATCAAAGCCAGTCAAGCAATACCAGTTCGAATAATGAACGTAAATTTTTATCCAGTTGTTCTTAAGAGAGGTACAATTGTAGGAGAATGTTTGGCAGTATCCTTGATTATTCGAACTGTTAACGCTAAAAGAAACATATCTCAGGAAGTTCCGGACACATTAACTAACCAATTATCAACCTCCTTCCAAGAACTGACCGCCGACCAGAGAACCAAGGCGAAGAAATTAATTGGAAGATTTCAATATGTGTTTCAAGTTGACAAGAAGACCAACGGGAGAACTAATGTGGTTCACCATAAGATAGACACCGGCGACGCAAGACCCATCCGCCAACCAGCAAGAAGACTACCATTGGCGAAGCGTGAGGAAGCGGAGAGAATTATTGAAGACATGAAAAAGGAAGGTGTGATCGAACCATCAAGCAGTCCGTGGGCTTCACCAGTGGTGTTAGTAAAGAAGAAGGATGGCTCTACACGATTTTGCGTCGATTACCGTCAACTTAACAACGTCAACAAGAAGGATAGCTACCCGCTACCTCGAATAGACGATACACTTGAAACTGGCTGGCTCGAAGATATTCTCTACTCTGGACCTAAAGAGCGGATACTGGCAAATAGATTTGGATGCAAAAGATAAGGAAAAGACAGCCTTCACAATTGGTACCGGACTGTGACAATTTACTGTAATGCCAATTGGGCTCTGCAATGCCCCTGCAACGTTTGACCGACTTATGGAGACAGAATTGGCTGGGCTATCATGGAAAACCTGTTTAGTCTATCTCGACGACATTATTGTGGTAGGTAAAACATTCGAGGACCACATGAAGAATTTGGAAGAGGTTTTCCAGAGATTACGGAAGGCTAACCTGAAGCTCAGCCCCAAGAAGTGCCACCTGTTTCAAAAGGAAGTTCATTACCTTGGACACGTGGTTTCAGATAAGGGTATTGCAGTTGACCCGGAAAAGATAAAGGCTGTGAGAGATTGGCCAGCGCCTAGAGACAAACACGAACTTAGAAGTTTTCTTGGTTTGTGTAGTTATTATCGGCGATATGTACCTGGATTTGCCAACATAGCCAAGCCACTGACAAAGCTTACTGAAGAAGGTCGAAGATTTATCTGGGAAATGGACTGCAAAGTTGCGTTCAAAGAACTTAAACATGCTTTGACAAGCGCACCTGTTCTGAGTTATCCTTTACCTGAAGGAGAATTCATACTAGACACAGATGCAAGCAACGTGGGAATTGGTGGCGTTCTTTCCCAGATACAAGACGGACATGAGAAGGTTATTGCCTATTTTAGTAAGACTTTGTCAAAACCAGAGAGGAATTATTGTGTTACTAGAAAAGAACTCTTGGCAGTCGTGAAATCCGTGGAACATTTCTACAAATATTTGTACGGAAGGAAGTTTTTGATTAGAACTGACCATGCTGCATTAAAATGGCTGCTACAATTCAAGAATCCTGAAGGTCAGGTGGCTAGATGGATTGAAAGACAGGAATACGATTTCAAAATCGAGCATAGACCAGGTACCAGCCATCGTAATGCCGACGCATTGTCCAGAAAACCGTGCCAAAATGATTGCAAGCATTGTACTCGATTAGAAGAGATATTTTCCATCGTCGCCAGAACAACAGTAGTCGACGATAATTGGCAGCCCGATGGACTACGCGAAGATCAAGAAAAAGACCCAACTTTGAAAATTATACTCGAATGGAAAACAGAGGAGAGCAAACCAGTATGGGAAGATGTTGCACCACACTCACCAAGTGTAAAATCGTACTGGGCGCAATGGGACTCCATGGTGATTGAGGATGGCATGTTAAAGCGTGTGGTAGAAAATGCTGATGGAACTGAGAAGAGAACTCAGTTAGTTATTTCTAAGAGTAGAGTACCAGACGTGTTGAAAGAGATCCATGACGGATCTGGATGCCATTTCGGAGTCATCAAAACGTTAGAAAGATTGCGCCAGCGGTTTTACTGGGTTAACTTCACGGAAGATGTTAAAGATTGGTGCAAGAAATGTGTGGTTTGCGCTGGAAGTAACGGTCCGCATAAACGACGAAAAGCTCCAATGCGGCAATACAACGTTGGCAGCCCATTTGTGCGTATTGCGATTGATGTAGCTGGACCATTCCCAGAAAGTGACGAAGGAAATAAATACATCGTGGTTGTTATGGACTACTTCACCAAGTGGGTTGAAGCATATCCATTACCCAACCAGGAAGCCACCACGGTCGCTGAAACTTTAGTTAAGGAATGTATATGCCGATTCGGAGTACCGCGTGAACTCCACTCCGACCAGGGAAGAAATTTTCAGTCTGCCGTTTTCCGAAATGTCTGTAAGATATTAGGAATTAATAAAACTAGAACAACTGCATTACATCCGCAGTCTGATGGCATGGTTGAACGAATGAACAGAACGATCAACCGATATTTGTCGAAGGTAGTCTCTAACCACCAAAGAGACTGGTACCGACACCTCCATCTGTTCCTGTTGGCTTATCGTTCATCCGTGCATGAAACAACAGGGCAAACTCCTGTGAACATCTTATTCGGGCGCGAGTTGCGCTTACCATGTGACTTGGTGTTCGGCAGTAAACCTGGGGAAGATCTGGCCGGGGAAGATTACGTTACGGACTTACGGAGAAGAATGGATGACATTCATGAACAAGTCCGTACGAACATTCAAGCTGCCAGCGACCGAATGAAGGACCGGTATGACATCAAGGCCGAAAAGGGTGGATATCAACCTGGGGATTTAGTGTGGCTCTACAACCCACAAAGACGTCGTGGGTTATCACCAAAGCTGCAAAATAATTGGGAAGGCCCCTATGAGGTAGTCAAAAGGATAAACGACGTGGTATACAGAATGAAGAAACAACCTAGCGGGAAGCCGAGAGTAGTACACTTTAATCGGCTAGCCCTTTTCGCCGGAGACAACCACGAAGTCCATAACGGAGCAACGGTTCGTCGGATCATAACACAAGAACCAACTTTTGAAGACTTCATGGAGAACTATTCCTTTGGCCGCAAGGCGCGGTTCGGCGTGACGAAAGAAGAACACCGAGATCTATTCACCGTGTCTTCAGATTATTCCCTCGGTCACTGCGTATCAGAAGACTTAAAGATGTCCCGTGGCATAGCTTCAGCCTTTAAGGCGAAATTTGGGCGACAACAAGAACTGGTCAACCAACGCCCAACTGTTGGGAAAACGCTGCGCCTAAGGGATAGCAATGCAGACCGTCAACAGTACATCTATTACCTGGTTACAAAACCACGCTCGTACCAGAAGCCGTCGTACCGCAACCTGTGGAACTCGCTGTGCGATGTGAGGGATCATCTGCTTGAGAATGACATTTTGAAGCTAGCCGTACCGAAGTTAGGCTGTGGTCTAGATGGTTTAGATTGGAGGATTGTTAGGAACATGATAGAAATCCTCTTCCGTTTTACCGCTGTTGAAATTCTCGTTTGCAGCTTTAACCCTAACGGACATAAAGAAGAAGTCGAGCGGACCATTGATTGTCATTTCTTCAAAACTTCGAAATGCACTAAGAGCAATGCAAGCAGATTTCGTCATCACGAACTGTTCCGGGACGAAACAGTCTTAAGGAGGGGATAGTGTTATGTGCAGTGCCCGCCGTCGCCGCCACTGTTACCGCCTCTGTCCCCGTCGCTGTCGCCGCCGCTGTCGCAGGGACGAGCGAGTGTCTATTGTTAGCGATGACGCAGCAGACGTGTCGGAACCTGCTTAATTACGCGGTTGATGTAACCTATTGTTTTATCTAGAAATCTTCTAGTGAGTTCTGGAATACGGATGCCGAGGGATATAAGGACTGTTAGCGAAGGCACTGAACAGTCTGATATAAATAAGCGTTGCGTGTTAAACAGTTGGTGATATAAACAGATAGTAGACAAGTGGTGGATATAAATAAACATAGTTGTATAAATAAGTGATCTACATATTGTTGAAATAAATAATCTTAGTGTTTAAGTGTTTTATAATATTCTTAGTCTTAATATTTGTTTAATCGTAGTGTTCGTTATATTTATCATCTTTTAATTATATTTAATATCTATTTATTGTTATAATAAACTTTTATAATCATTAATAATAATTGTCTAATATTTACACTTCACCCAGATAAATAAAAACGTTACAATTGGTGTCAGAAGTGGGATTAATAAACTGTGAAGTGTAATTAAAAATAAATAATATGGCGACTAAACAATTAAAACTAAATGAATTAAAAGTAAGTGATAAATAAAAACGTCACACTATTTTTTTCTTTACTTAAGGTTAAAATAAAACGTAATTATTTTTATATTATTTTATTGTAAACATTTTACATGCATTAAAATAATTCCATAACTATGTTTACAATATTTTATTATAAATATTTTATATTAACAATATTTTCCATTAATACATCAGAATAAAACATAATTATTTCTCTTATTGCCAAATTATATATATCATTATTATTACATAAACTGTATATATTATTAATAATTTCTCCTTCATATTTAGTAGATTCTTTTATAATATTGTAATAATATTTAGAAAAATTTAAAGATTCAAGATAATTTGTTGTACGATTTATTAAATCAGATAATTGAGACAAATAATTCATAGATAAGCTCTCCAAATTTAAAGCACCATACTTTGATTTTAAATGTATTACTTTAAAAGAATCTACTGTGTCAAATATTATTTTAATATCATGAAATTTGTATGATTGAATATTAGTATCGAAATTAAAATGTGAAAGTATTGCATTTTGACATGAAAGAAATTCAAACCACTCTTTGGCTTCAAAAGAAATACATTTTCCTAATTGATTGCTATACAAATTAATAATAATTTTATAATTATTTAAGGGGTCTACAAAACAGACACCCATTTAAAATTATCCGAAAAAAAACTTATATTCCATAATGAGTTTTCTATCATTTTGTATTTCATCATATTTAATTGTTCTTATTTCCTCTTCCAAATTATTATTTTCTATTTGTGGAATATTTTCCTTATTTTCCTCATTTAAAATAGCATCTACGGATTGTTCAATTATTTTTTTCCTTGAACGAGTTGTATTTGCTGGATATGGTTTTCGATCACCTTTTTTTGTTGGCTAAATTTTTTTATAAATAAAACAATAACATAATAAATTAAATTCAATATCTTACCTTCATAATTAATGTTTATAGCTTCACAAATAAAAATAAATATAATAAAAAAATATTAGCAAATTCCACAAGTGTTTACTGTTTATGGCTTCACGAATAAAATAAATATAATAAAAATTAATAGCAAACTTCACAATTTACAGTTACGTATTGCTTAAATACTATTGGTTGTAATAATAATTAAATTCAATTTCTATTGGTGAAAATAAAACATTGTTTCATTGGTTAAGGCATATAATAAGCGGATAGAATAATGAAGAAAAAATATAAGGAAAAAATGGTTAGGGCATATAATGAGCGGATATAATAACGAAGAAAAAGTAATAAAAAAATAGTATAGGGAAAAATTTAAAAATTATAAGGAAAAAATAAAAATTATATAAGGAAAAATGAAAAAATTGTATAAGGAAAAATGAAAATATTTTATTATCACTATTTGAGATAAGGTTTTTATATAAATATGCTAACATGAAAAATTATAAGGAAAAAAATAAAAAAAATATATGAGGAAAAATGAAAAAAATTGTGAAAGGAAAAATGAAAATATTTTACTATCACTATTTGAGATAAGGTTTTTATATAAATATGCTAACATGTTTTTTTATAAATCATTAATAAGTTCGCAATTATTAGAAGCAGCTGAATTTTTATATTTAAAAAGCTGTAAGTATTAGTTTTTAAATGTTTATTTTTATTAAAATTAAAGCTGGAATTTTAATTATTTTTTTTTATTTTAGAAATAAAAATGGCTTCTAATATTTTAACACATTTGAACCAATTAGGATCAGCAAATAATCAATTACCAACTATCCATTTAACAGAACTAGAAGAAAAGAAAAAATATAATATTTGTTCTGCAAAAATCATACAAACAAAATATGGGGCACGATTAGTAGTTCAAACAAGTGAATTTAAAACATTTTTTCCTACAGCTTTTAATACATTAGATAATGAAAAAATAATTGAACTAGAAAAATTGTACTTTTATATAGAAAAAAATAATGATATACTTAATATTTGTTTTTCCGAATCAAGTTAATTTCACAACCACATCACAGTTGGATACACCGCGTCTTATCACCGTGGTCTTTCAGACAATCGCAAGAATACAATGCCTAAATTTCCTATACATTTATTACATGTTCGTAAATATATTTATCATAATGCAGCAAAAATACTTAATAAATAAAAAATATTAACCAAACAATGTGTTCTTTTATTTTTACCCCAAAACAGTACAAGACAAGACAAGACAAGTATACATAAATTTTTTTTATTAAACTTAATTGTTGGAAATACACACTCGGGACAAACACACTGACGATGCCAGGATGCGAATATCCAATGTTTTAAAACAATAAAGCATACATAAAATTGCAATAAGTGGCAGTGAGGTGACGCCTGGTAAACGTCCGCACGGGAACAAATATGTCATTATCATTACCGATATCTGCGTACAAAGCAAATTGACACACCAAGCAATGGGTATTTAACTAAAAATTAATACAATTATGCAACTATATTACATTGCTGTATGGAGTCTATTTATTTATATGGAGTATTTCTTTATTTTTTTCTTTCTTTTTTTCTTCTTCTTGTGAACAAGAATTTTTTCTTCTTCTTTCTAAATTTTTTCTTCTGCTTTTTCTGCTTCTTCTTATTTCTTTCTTCTTCTGCTTCTTTTTCTTGAGAAAAAAAATTTTCTTCTTCCTTCTTCTGCTTCTTCTTCTTCTTAACAAGATTAAAATAAGAAAAAAAATACTCTTATCTGTGACGACATCTCTTATCTGTGACGTCATCTCTTATCTGTGACGTCATTACTCTTATCTTTGACGTCATATGACGTCATCAATGCTTATCTTTAAAATCTCTTATCTGTGACGTCATTACTCTTATCTGTGACGTCATCTCTCATCTGTGACGTCATCTCTTATCTGTGACGTCAATCTACGATTGTTATCAGTGTTTCAGAACCCCTCAATTATACCTACTATTTAAGTTTTTTTAATCTATCACTTTTTCTTCAGGTGTTTCATTACTTAAATATTTTTTGAAATTGAATTTAAGTTTATATAATCTATCATTTCTTTCTTCAGGTGTTTCTTTATTTAAAGATTTTTTGGAATAATTGGATTTAAGTTTATCTAATCTATCAGCTTTCTCTTCTGGTGTTTCATTACTTAGATATTTTCCGAAATTAGATTTAAGTATTTTTAACCTACTAGCTTTTTCTTCGGGTGTTTCATTTGTTAGTCGTTTTAAATTAATTTCGCTTTGTTTTGTTTATTCCGCTGTACTTCGATCTCATTAAATTTACGTTTTAAATAGTTTTCACGTAATTGCTGTTGACGTGTAACTGGAAAAAAAAATTAACTGCTTTGTCCGAAACATTTCTAAAACATGATACCGCAGTTTGGTTACATCGTACGTTTTCTGTTCAGGATTACGGTCAAATATTATACTGGTACAAAACGCAATAGCAAATAAACCACAATCGTAGAAATTCGTTTGTTGCTGTACTCGCGTAAATTTAATGAATGACCGGTACGGAAATAATCTGTCTAAATAAGCTTTAATATCGTTGTTTAAAGATTGAGAATTCATACTATCGTACACAAAAATTTGAGAACTGTCATAATATATTGATATCCAATGGCCTATGCTACCTAGAGTTGCACCAGGTGAGAACAATATTTGGACATGTTTATTTCCTTGTGGAATAGACACAATACGATTTAAAGCTTGCGAGGTCTAAAATTATGACTACCTACATTTAAATTATTAATTTCATTTTGATTCATCTGTGGTGTTTCATTATTAACGATTGATATTTTAGATGTATCTACAATTTTTTTCGTAACATTATTTCTTTTTTTCTTTCTTTCTTCTTTTTTTCATTTTTCGTTTGATTTTGTTTGTCCATATTGTTTTGTACATTTTTGTGACGACTTCGCTGCCGCTTTTGACGTTTCATTCTATCTTTAGACGGCATTTTATATAATGCAATTTAAAAAATTACTTACTTTTTTGACAACGTAGGTTTTTATTTATTATGTAGAATGCAACTCACACTTCAAAGGATTACAGCTTTATAAAGTAGACTCTCTGATCTCTGGAGATTTGCAGATCTTTAACTTTACTCCAAATGAAACACTTTCAATTCCTAAATTAAAAAAATAATTAGTGAATAAACAGTGGCGTGCAAAAGTATTGAGCCAAAAAATTATTAAACTTTATCATATATTGTAAAGGTGATACAAAAATAAAACAGTTATAATAATAAACAATAGTACAACAATAGCAATAGTGGACAAAATAGAAATGAACACTCTGTATACAGAGTGATAAAAAATGGCTGAAGGTTGCATGGCTACTTTAGTTCCAAAAAAATGTCAAAATTATATTTTAATTTTTTTTTAGTTCATTAAAACTATCTTCCATGTATAACAGATGATAACAGGTGCATGACATTTTGATTAATATCATTGCCGTATGTTGCTTCATTTGATATTTGTTTCGCATAGCTCCATGAAAAATCTTTCATTTCTTTTCATTATGACCTTTAATGAACAACGTGACAAATTTCTTATTCAAGCGTATTTTCGTTAAAGTGAACGCAAAAAAGACGGTTCTTTTGATAATTATTATGACAGCTGCAAAATTTGAAAGATACGTCTATGTAAATAGTAATGTCACAGTAAGTAGCAAATGTCAGAATCGTATGGAGCGGCACGCTTCAGCCATTTTTGATTACTCTGTATATACAATGTGTTCAAAAAAATTCGTAGGTCGGAGTAGTCTATGAACAGAGAAATGTGTCTGATCAATATTCAATTCAATAGTCAAATTGTCAAATTTTAAGGAGAAAAGATAATAAAGAAGAATATAGTATATTGGCATTTCCCGTTTTCTAAATAATTTTTATTTCTAAAATAAGATTCAAGAAAAGTTTTGAATGTATTAGATAACATTTTTGACAATATTTAAATTGACATAAGTTTATTTGTTCATAGCCTACTCGGAGTTAGGATTTTTTTTAACACACTGTACTTACCTATAGTATATTAAAAGACGTTACGGGAGTTCACTTATATTAAATTGGTAGATAAGATTTATTAATTACTATTTCTAAGCGTATGAAAGTATCAATAAATACCAAAAATAATAATTTTATTTTATCACTTTTTTTATAAACGTAAAAGTATAGCATACATCCAAATCGCCCGCCGATGATGTTACGGAATTCAACGGTGCTGTGACGGTGTTATTTTCGTTTTTGCAGATGGCGTTGTTATCTTAAGAAATGACATGTACCAAATAAATATAACCTTTGAGTTGTCTAGAATTATCATGACTGTATGTTTTTACTAAACCGCAAGAAAGAATAACATAATATAAAAATAAAATGAAAAGACAAGAAAATAACCTCTGATAATGTATGACAGCAGCGTGTATACAGAACAAATTGCGACATGCGGACATATACTTGTCTTGATCAACGCGTGCTCCATACGTGGATGATATCACTGGCGCCGGAAGTGGAGTTGGTGACGTCACAATTGTGGGAACGGCCAGAGTCAAATATTCGCTCTATTTTCCTTAGATATAACGCCGAATTTTCGGGAAAAAAAATTCGGAAATTTCTAAATTTAAAAGTACTATAACATTAAAAAAAATCGTGAACTCCCCTATATGAGTAGTTTACGTAGTCGAGCCGTAAGCGAGTTACGCAAAGTAAGAGTATTACAAATAGACATTGTAATACGTGTTTTTCGTACTATTTTTCCTATTTCGCCTTAATTTATTTTACTTTTAAAATTGTTGAAAAAAAATAAATTAAAATATAAAGGATAGTAACATTGACAGTTTCTAAAAACATTTGAAATTCAATTAATTTTGAAATTTTGGTAACAGTTACAAGTAGGTTAGAGTTAAATTTTATATTTATTATGTTGTGAACCTGTAAATAA
Source organism: Harpalus rubripes (assembly GCA_963082715.1). Lineage (NCBI taxonomy): Eukaryota > Metazoa > Arthropoda > Insecta > Coleoptera > Carabidae > Harpalus > Harpalus rubripes. The sequence continues at coordinate 27,392,895 of OY720458.1, read as the reverse complement.
ATACCTTGAGTTTTAATTTAAATGAGTACTTTAGTGTTTGATGTAAATATTTTACAATAAAAAATGTAATGTCAGTACTCCATGACAAGTATGACAACTAAAATAAAAGATATTAATTTGACACTAGACGATGTTACCATAATTACAAATTATAAAAATCCCAAAAAATATTTATACAAAATTGTTCATTGTAATTGTGTTTTTGACAAAAACATTTATACAAAATCCAATTTGTGTATACGAAATTGGAAAAACAATTATCTGTTCGCTTTGTTGGTTTATGAGGCTTATCGCATTTCGGCGTATCAACTTCTGATTTTGTCAACTTATATTTGGTAATAATTCCATTTGTTATGCTTTTATCGATTATTAGTAAGCCGACTATCTCACGAGAAACCTTTCCTTGTACAGTAAAGTTTATTACGGATTCTCGTAATTGAAAGTATACAATGGAAATAAATTAGAAAACCAGTAGTGTAATATGTAAATGTATTACAAAAAAATATTCTTTTCAAAGAGAAAACTACCAAAGTTTGGCTCAATGCTTTTGCACGCAATTGTATATGAAATGTCGGCGTTTCACATGAAGAAAATGTAGAAAACCGAAATGAGAATGAGATATAAAAGAAAAACATAATTATGTTTACTCACAAATATACAGTTGTAAACAAATCAGGGTCTGCATAATTTGCTGACCAAAAAAAAAAGGATGTAGTAATGTTATATGGTTTGCCTACCATCTTAATATTGTATATACAGCCAACATAAATACATATGTTTATGCTACCACCTACAAATCATCCCTACAACCCCTGACAGATAGACTTTACTTGTGTAACTATTACAATTATGCTTAAAATTCTGTGTTTTAATTAATGCTACCAACTTTATATCACACATACTTACTTCAGTAATAGATGTGATTATGCTACCACCCATAAACCACCCCTACAACCCCTGACAGATAGACTTTACTTGTGTAACTATTACAATTATGCTTTAAATTCGATGTTTTAATTAATGCTACCAACTTTATATTACACATGCTAACTTCAGTAATAGATGTGATTATGCTACCATCCATAAACCACCCCTACAACCCCTGACAGATAGACTTTACTTGTGTAACTATTACAGTTATGCTTTAAATTCGATGTTTTAATTAATGCTACCAACTTTATATTACACATGCTTACTTCAGTAATAGATGTGATTATGCTACCACCCATATACCACCTTTACAACCCCTGACAGATAGACTTTACTTGTTTAACTATTACAATTATGCTTTAAATTCGATGTTTTAATTAATGCTACCAACTTCATATTACACATGCTTACTTCAGTAATAGATGTGATTATGCTACCACCCATATACCACCTTTACAACCCCTGACAGATAGACTTTACTTGTTTAACTATTACAAATATGCTTTAAATTCGATGTTTTAATTAATGCTACCAACTTCATATTACACATGCTTACTTCAGTAATAGATGTGATTATGCTACCACCCATATACCACCTTTACAACCCCTGACAGATAGACTTTACTTGTTTAACTATTACAATTATGCTTTAAATTCGATGTTTTAATTAATGCTACCAACTTCATATTACACATGCTTACTTCAGTAATAGATGTGATTATGCTACCACCCATATACCACCCCTACAACCCCTGACAGATAGACTTTAATTGTGTAACTATTACAATTATGCTTTAAATTCGATGTTTTAATTAATGCTACCAACTTTATATTACACATGCTTACTTCAGTAATAGATGTGATTATGCTACCACCCATATACCACCCCTACAACCCCTGACAGATAGACTTTACTTGTTTAACTATTACAATTATGCTTTAAATTCGATGTTTTAATTAATGCTACCAACTTCATATTACACATGCTTACTTCAGTAATAGATGTGATTATGCTACCACCCATATACCACCTTTACAACCCCTGACAGATAGACTTTACTTGTTTAACTATTACAATTATGCTTTAAATTCGATGTTTTAATTAATGCTACCAACTTCATATTACACATGCTTACTTCAGTAATACATGTGATTATGCTACCACCCATATACCACCCCTACAACCCCTGACAGATAGACTTTACTTGTGTAACTATTACAATTATGCTTTAAATTCGATGTTTTAATTAATGCTACCAACTTTATATTACACATGCTTACTTCAGTAATAGATGTGATTATGCTACCACCCATATACCACCTTTACAACCCCTGACAGATAGACTTTACTTGTTTAACTATTACAATTATGCTTTAAATTCGATGTTTTAACTAATGCTACCAACTTCATATTACACATGCTTACTTCAGTAATAGATGTGATTATGCTACCACCCATATACCACCTTTACAATCCTTGACAGATAGACTTTACTTGTGTAACTATTACAATTATGCTTTAAATTCGATGTTTTAATTAATGCTACCAACTTTATATTACACATGCTTACTTCAGTAATAGATGTGATTATGCTACCACCCATATACCACCTTTACAACCCCTGACAGATAGACTTTACTTGTTTAACTAATACAATTATGCTTTAAATTCGATGTTTTAATTAATGCTACCAACTTCATATTACACATGCTTACTTCAGTAATAGATGTGATTATGCTACCACCCATATACCACCTTTACAACCCCTGACAGATAGACTTTACTTGTGTAACTATTACAATTATGCTTTAAATTCGATGTTTTAATTAATGCTACCAACTTTATATTACACATGCTTACTTCAGTAATAGATGTGATTATGCTACCACCCATATACCACCTTTACAACCCCTGACAGATAGACTTTACTTGTGTAACTATTACAATTATGCTTTAAATTCGATGTTTTAATTAATGCTACCAACTTCATATTACACATGCTTACTTCAGTAATACATGTGATTATGCTACCACCCATATACCACCCCTACAACCCCTGACAGATAGACTTTACTTGTGTAACTATTACAATTATGCTTAAAATTGGATGTTTTAATTAATGCTACCAACTTTATATTACACATGCTTACTTCAGTAATAGATGTGATTATGCTACCACCCATATACCACCTTTACAACCCCTGACAGATAGACTTTACTTGTTTAACTATTACATTTAAGCTTTAAATTCGATGTTTTAATTAATGCTACCAACTTCATATTACACATGCTTACTTCAGTAATAGATGTGATTATGCTACCACCCATATACCACCTTTACAACCCCTGACAGATAGACTTTACTTGTTTAATACAATTATGCTTTAAATTCGATGTTTTAATTAATGCTACCAACTTCATATTACACATGCTTACTTCAGTAATAGATGTGATTATGCTACCACCCATATACCACCTTTACAACCCCTGACAGATAGACTTTACTGGTGTAACTATTACAATTATGCTTTAAATTCGATGTTTTAATTAATGCTACCAACTTTATATTACACATGCTTACTTCAGTAATAGATGTGATTATGCTACCACCCATATACCACCTTTACAATCCCTGACAAATAGACTTTACTTGTTTAACTATTACAATTATGCTTTAAATTCGATGTTTTAATTAATGCTACCAACTTCATATTACTCATGCTTACTTCAGTAATAGATGTGATTATGCTACCACCCATATACCACCTTTACAACCCTTGACAGATAGACTTTACTTGTGTAACTATTATAATTATGCTTTAAATTCGATGTTTTAATTAATGCTACCAACTTTATATTACACATGCTTACTTCAGTAATAGATGTGATTATGCTACCACCCATATACCACCTTTACAACCCCTGACAGATAGACTTTACTTGTGTAACTATTACAATTATGCTTTAAATTCGATGTTTTAATTAATGCTACCAACTTTATATTACACATGCTTACATCAGTAATAGATGTGATTATGCTACTACCCATAAACCACCCCTACAACCCCTAACAGATAGACTTTACTTGTGTAACTATTACAATTATGCATTAAATTCTGTGTTTTAATTAATGCTACCAACTTTATATTACACATGCTTACTTCAGTAATAGATGTAATTATGCTACCATCCATAAACCACCCCTACAACTCCTAACAGATAGACTTTACTTGTGTAACAATTACAATTATGCTTTAAATTCTGTGTTTTAATTAATGCTACCAACTTTATATTACACATGCTTACTTCAGTAATAGATGTGATTATGCTACCACCCATAAACCACCCCTACAACCCCTGACAGATAGACTTTACTTGAGTAACTATTACAATTATGCTTTAAATTCTGTGTTTTAATTAATGCTACCAACTTTATATTACACATGCTTACTTCAGTAATAGATATGGTTATGCTACCACCCATAAACCACCCCTACAACCCCTGACAGATAGACTTTACTTGTGTAACTATTACAATTATGCTTTAAATTCTGTTTTAATTAATGCTACCAACTTTATATTACACATGCTTACTTCAGTAATAGATGTGATTATGCTACTACCCATAAACCACCCCTACAACCCCTAACAGATAGACTTTACTTGTGTAACTATTACAATTATGCATTAAATTCTGTGTTTTAATTAATGCTACCATCTTTATATTACACATGCTTACTTCAGTAATAGATGTGATTATGCTACCATCCATAAACCACCCCTACAACCCCTAACAGATAGACTTTTCTTGTGTAACAATTACAATTATGCTTTAAATTCTGTGTTTTAATTAATGCTACCAACTTTATATTACACATGCTTACTTCAGTAATAGATGTGATTATGCTACCACCCATAAACCACCCCTACAACCCCTGACAGATAGACTTTACTTGAGTAACTATTACAATTATGCTTTAAATTCTGTGTTTTAATTAATGCTACCAACTTTATATTACACATGCTTACTTCAGTAATAGATATGTTTATGCTACCACCCATAAACCACCCCTACAACCCCTGACAGATAGACTTTACTTGTGTAACTATTACAATTATGCTTTAAATTCTGTGTTTTAATTAATGCTACCAACTTTATATTACAAATGCTTACTTCAGTAATAGATGTGATTATGCTACTATCCATAAACCAACCCTACAACCCCTGACAGATAGACTTTACTTGTGTAACTATTACAATTATGCTTTAAATTCTGTGTTTTAATAAATGCTACCAACTTTATATTTCACATGCTTACTTCAGTAATAGATATGATTATGCTACCACCCATAAACCACCCCTACAACCCCTGACAGATAGACTTTACTTGTGTAACTATTACAATTATGCTTTAAATTCTGTGTTTGAATTAATGCTACCAACTTTATATTACACATGCTTACTTCAGTAATAGATGTGATTATGCTACCATCCATAAACCACCCCTACAACCCCTGACAGATAGACTTTACTTGTGTAACTATTACAATTATGCTTTAAATTCTGTGTTTTAATAAATGCTACCAACTTTATATTACACATGCTTACTTCAGTAATAGATGTGATTATGCTACCACCCATAAACCACCCCAACAACCCCTGACAGATAGACTTTACTTGTGTAACTATTACAATTATGCTTTAAATTCTGTGTTTTAATTAATGCTACCAACTTTATATTACACATGCTTACTTCAGTAATAGATGTAATTATGCTGCCATCCATAAACCACCCCTACAACCCCTAACAGATAGACTTTACTTGTGTAACAATTACAATTATGCTTTAAATTCTGTGTTTTAATTAATGCTACCAACTTTATATTACACATGCTTACTTCAGTAATAGATGTGATTATGCTACCACCCATAAACCACCCCAACAACCCCTGACAGATAGACTTTACTTGTGTAACTATTACAATTATGCTTTAAATTCTGTGTTTTAATTAATGCTACTAACTTTATATTACACATGCTTACTTCAGTAATAGATGTGATTATGCTACCACACATAAACCACCCCAACAACCCCTGACAGATAGACTTTACTTGTGTAACTATTACAATTATGCTTTAAATTCTGTGTTTTAATAAATGCTACCAACTTTATATTACACATGCTTACTTCAGTAATAGATGTGATTATGCTACCATCCATAAACCACCCCTACAACCCCTGACAGATAGACTTTACTTGTGTAACTGTTAATATTATGCTTTAAATTCTGTGTTTTAATAAATGCTACCAACTTTATATTACACATGCTTACTTCAGTAATAGATGTGATTATGCTACCACCATAAACCACCCCTACAACCCCTGACAGATAGACTTTACTTGTGTAACTATGGGTGCTAGCATAATCACATCTATTACTGAAGTAAGAATGTGTAATATAAAGTTGGTAGCATTAATTAAAATACAGAATTTAAAGGATAATTGTAATAGTTACAAAAGTAAAGTCTATCTGTCAGGGGTTGTAGGGGTGGTTTATGGGCGGTAGCATAATCACATTTATTACTGAAGTAAGAATGTGTAATATAAAGTTGGTAGCATTAATTAAAACACAGAATTTAAAGGATAATTGTAATAGTTACACAAGTAAAGTCTATCTGTCAGGGGTTGTAAAGGTGGTTTATGGGTGGTAGCATAATCACATTTATTACTGAAGTAAGAATGTTTAATATAAAGTTGGTAGCATTAATTAAAACAGAATTTAAAGGATAATTTTAATAGTTACACAAGTAAAGTCTATCTGTCAGAGGTTGTAGGGGTGGTTTATGGGTGGTAGCATAATCACATTTATTACTGAAGTAAGAATGTGTAAAGTTGGTAGCATTAATTAAAACACAGAATTTAAAGGATAATTCTAATAGTTACACAAGTAAAGTCTATCTGTCAGGGGTTGTAGGGGTAGTTTATGGGTGCTAGCATAATCACATTTATTACTGAAGTAAGAATGTGTAATATAAAGTTGGTAGCATTAATTAAAACAGAATTTAAAGGATAATTTTAATAGTTACACAAGTAAAGTCTATCTGTCAGGGGTTGTAGGGGTGGTTTATGGGTGGTAGCATAATAACATCTATTACTGAAGTAAGCAAGTGTAATATAAAGTTGGTAGCATTAATTAAAACACAGAATTTAAAGGATAATTGTAATAGTTACATAAGTAAAGTCTATCTGTCAGGGGTTGTAGGGGAGGTTTATGGGTGGTAGCATAATCACATCTATTACTAAAGTAAGCATGTGTAATATACAGTTGGTAGCATAAATTAAATCACAGAATTTAAAGCATAATTGTAATAGTTACACAAGTAAAGTCTATCTGTCAGGGGTTGTAGGGGCGGTTTATGGGTGGTAGCATAATCACATCTATTACTGAAGTAAGCATGTGTAATATACAGTTGGTAGCATAAATTAAATCACAGAATTTAAAGCATAATTTTAATAATTACCCAAGTAAAGTCTATCTGTCAAGGTTTGTAGGGGTGGTTTATGGGTGGTAGCATAATAACATCTATTACTGAAGTAAGCAAGTGTAATATAAAGTTGGTAGCATTAATTAAAACACAGAATTTAAAGGATAATTGTAATAGTTACATAAGTAAAGTCTATCTGTCAGGGGTTGTAGGGGTAGTTTACGGGTGGTAGCATGATCACATCTATTACTGAAGTAAGCATGTGTAATATAAAGTTGGTAGCATTAATTAAAACACAGAATTTAAAACATAATTTTAATAGTTACACAAGTAAAGTCTATCTGTCAGGGGTTGTAGGGGTGGTTTATGGGTGGTAGCATAATTACATTTATTACTGAAGTAAGCATGTGTAATATACAGTTTGTAGCATAAATTAAATCACAGAATTTAAAGCATAATTTTAATAGTTACACAAGTAAAGTCTATCTGTCAGGGGTTGTAGGGGTGGTTTATGGGTGGTAGCATAATCACATCTATTACTGAAGTAAGCATGTGTAATATAAAGTTGGTAGCATTAATTAAAACACAGAATTTAAAACATAATTTTAATAGTTACGCAAGTAAAGTCTATCTGTCAGGGGTTGTAGGGGTGGTTTATGGGCGGTAGCATAATCACATCTATTACTGAAGTAAGCATGTGTAATATAAAGTTGGTAGCATTAATTAAAACACAAAATTTAAAGGATAATTGTAATAGTTACACAAGTAAAGTCTATCTGTCAGGGGTTGTAGGGGTAGTTTATGGGTAGTAGCATAATCACATCTATTACTGAAGTAAGCATGTGTAATATATAGTTGGTAGCATTAATTAAAACACAAAATTTAAAGGATAATTGTAATAGTTACACAAGTAAAGTCTATCTGTTAGGGGTTGTAGGGGTGGTTTATGGGTGGTAGCATAATTACATCTATTACTGAGGTAAGCATGTGTAATATAAAGTTGGTAGCATTAATTAAAACACAAAATTTAAAGGATAATTGTAATAGTTACACAAGTAAAGTCTATCTGTCAGGGGTTGTAGGGGTGGTTTATGGGTGGTAGCATAATCACATCTATTACTGAAGTAAGCATGTGTAATATAAAGTTGGTAGCATTAATTAAAACACAGAATTTAAAGCATAATTGTAATAGTTACACAAGTAAAGTCTATCTGTCAGGGGTTGTAGGGGTGGTTTATGGGTGGTAGCATAAACATATCTATTACTGAAGTAAGCATGTGTAATATAAAGTTGGTAGCATTAATTAAAACACAAAATTTAAAGGATAATTGTAATAGTTACACAAGTAAAGTCTATCTGTCAGGGGTTGTAGGGGTGGTTTATAGGTGGTAGCATAATTACATTTATTACTGAAGTAAGCATGTGTAATATACAGTTGGTAGCATAAATTAAATCACAGAATTTAAAGCATAATTTTAATAGTTACACAAGTAAAGTCTATCTGTCAGGGGTTGTAGGGGTGGTTTATGGGTGGTAGCATAATCACATCTATTACTAAAGTAAGCATGTATATTATAAAGTTGGTAGCATTAATTAAAACACAGAATTTAAAACATAATTTTAATAGTTACACAAGTAAAGTCTATCTGTCAGGGGTTGTAGGGGTGGTTTATGGGTGGTAGCATAATTACATTTATTACTGAAGTAAGCATGTGTAATATACAGTTGGTAGCATAAATTAAATCACAGAATTTAAAGCATAATTTTAATAGTTACACAAGTAAAGTCTATCTGTCAGAGGTTGTAGGGGTGGTTTATGGGTGGTAGCATAATCACATCTATTACTGAAGTAAGCATGTGTGATATAAAGTTGGTAGCATTAATTAAAACACAGAATTTAAAACATAATTTTAATAGTTACACAAGTAAAGTCTATCTGTCAGGGGTTGTAGGGGTGGTTTATGGATGGTAGCATAATCACATCTATTACTGAAGTAAGCATGTGTAATATAAAGTTGGTAGCATTAATTAAAACACAAAATTTAAAGGATAATTGTAATAGTTACACAAGTAAAGTCTATCTGTCAGGGGTTGTAGGGGTGGTTTATGGGTGGTAGCATAATCGCTTTTATTACTGAAGTAAGCATGTGTAATATAAAGTTGGTAGCATTAATTAAAACACAAAATTTAAAGGATAATTGTAATAGTTACACAAGTAAAGTCTATCTGTCAGGGGTTGTAGGGGTGGTTTATGGGTGGTAGCATAATAACATCTATTACTGAAGTAAGCAAGTGTAATATAAAGTTGGTAGCATTAATTAAAACACAGAATTTAAAGGATAATTGTAATAGTTACACAAGTAAAGTCTATCTGTCAGGGGTTGTAGGGGTGGTTTATGGGTGGTAGCATAATCACATCTATTACTGAAGTAAGCATGTGTAATATACAGTTGGTAGCATAAATTAAATCACAGAATTTAAAGCATAATTGTAATAGTTACACAAGTAAAGTCTATCTGTCAGGGGTTGTAGGGGTGGTTTATGGGTGGTAGCATAATCACATCTATTACTGAAGTAAGCATGTGTAATATACAGTTGGTAGCATAAATTAAATCACAGAATTTAAAGCATAATTGTAATAGTTACACAAGTAAAGTCTATCTGTCAGGGGTTGTAGGGGTGGTTTATGGGTGGTAGCATAATAACATCTATTACTGAAGTAAGCAAGTGTAATATAAAGTTGGTAGCATTAATTAAAACACAGAATTTAAAGGATAATTGTAATAGTTACACAAGTAAAGTCTATCTGTCAGGGGTTGTAGGGGTGGTTTATGGGTGGTAGCATAATCACATCTATTACTGAAGTAAGCACGTGTAATATAAAGTTGGTAGCATTAATTAAAACACAGAATTTAAAGGATAATTGTAATAGTTACACAAGTAAAGTCTATCTGTCAGGGGTTGTAGGGGTGGTTTATGGGTGGTAGCATAATCACATCTATTACTGAAGTAAGCACGTGTAATATAAAGTTGGTAGCATTAATTAAACACAGAATTTAAAGGATAATTGTAATAGTTACACAAGTAAAGTCTATTTGACAGGGGTTGTAGGGGTGGTTTATGGGTGGTAGCATAATCACATCTATTACTGAAGTAAGCATGTGTAATATAAAGTTGGTAGCATTAATTAAAACACAGAATTTAAAGGATAATTGTAATAGTTACACAAGTAAAGTCTATCTGTCAGGGGTTGTAGGGGTGGTTTATGGGTGGTAGCATAATCACATCTATTACTGAAGTAAGCATGTGTAATATACAGTTGGTAGCATAAATTAAATCACAGAATTTAAAGCATAATTGTAATAGTTACACAAGTAAAGTCTATCTGTCAGGGGTTGTAGGGGTGGTTTATGGGTGGTAGCATAATAACATCTATTACTGAAGTAAGCAAGTGTAATATAAAGTTGGTAGCATTAATTAAAACACAGAATTTAAAGGATAATTGTAATAGTTACACAAGTAAAGTCTATCTGTCAGGGGTTGTAGGGGTGGTTTATGGGTGGTAGCATAATAACATCTATTACTGAAGTAAGCAAGTGTAATATAAAGTTAGTAGCATAAATTAAAACACAGAATTTAAAGGATAATTGTAATAGTTACACAAGTAAAGTCTATTTGTCAAGGGTTGTAGGGGTGGTTTATGGGTGGTAGCATAATCACATCTATTACTGAAGTAAGCATGTGTAATATAAAGTTGGTAGCATTAATTAAAACACAGAATTTAAAGGATAATTGTAATAGTTACACAAGTAAAGTCTATTTGTCAGGGGTTGTAGGGGTGGTTTATGGGTGGTAGCATAATCACATCTATTACTGAAGTAAGCATGTGTAATATAAAGTTGGTAGCATTAATTAAAACACAGAATTTAAAGCATAATTGTAATAGTTACACAAGTAAAGTCTATCTGTCAGGGGTTGTAGGGGTGGTTTATGGGTGGTAGCATAATAACATCTATTATTGAAGTAAGCAAGTGTAATATAAAGTTGGTAGCATTAATTAAAACACAGAATTTAAAGGATAATTGTAATAGTTACACAAGTAAAGTCTATTTGTCAGGGGTTGTAGGGGTGGTTTATGGGTGGTAGCATAATAACATCTATTACTGAAGTAAGCAAGTGTAATATAAAGTTGGTAGCATTAATTAAAACACAGAATTTAAAGGATAATTGTAATAGTTACACAAGTAAAGTCTATCTGTCAGGGGTTGTAGGGGTGGTTTATGGGTGGTAGCATAATAACATCTATTACTGAAGTAAGCAAGTGTAATATAAAGTTGGTAGCATTAATTAAAACACAGAATTTAAAGGATAATTGTAATGGTTACACAAGTAAAGTCTATTTGTCAGGGGTTGTAGGGGTGGTTTATGGGTGGTAGCATAATCACATCTATTACTGAAGTAAGCACGTGTAATATAAAGTTGGTAGCATTAATTAAAACACAGAATTTAAAGGATAATTGTAATAGTTACACAAGTAAAGTCTATCTGTCAGGGGTTGTAGGGGTGGTTTATGGGTGGTAGCATAATCACATCTATTACTGAAGTAAGCATGTGTAATATAAAGTTGGTAGCATTAATTAAAACACAAAATTTAAAGGATAATTGTAATAGTTACACAAGTAAAGTCTATTTGTCAGGGGTTGTAGGGGTGGTTTATGGGTGGTAGCATAATCACATCTATTACTGAAGTAAGCATGTGTAATATAAAGTTGGTAGCATTAATTAAAACAGAATTTAAAGGATAATTTAATAGTTACACAAGTAAAGTCTATCTGTCAGGGGTTGTAGGGGTGGTTTATGGGTGGTAGCATAATCACATCTATTACTGAAGTAAGCATGTGTAATATACAGTTGGTAGCATAAATTAAATCACAGAATTTAAAGCATAATTGTAATAGTTACACAAGTAAAGTCTATCTGTCAGGGGTTGTAGGGGTGGTTTATGGGTGGTAGCATAATAACATCTATTACTGAATTAAGCAAGTGTAATATAAAGTTGGTAGCATTAATTAAAACACAGAATTTAAAGGATAATTGTAATAGTTACACAAATAAAGTCTATCTGTCAGGGGTTGTAGGGGTGGTTTATGGGTGGTAGCATAATCACATCTATTACTGAAGTAAGCACGTGTAATATAAAGTTGGTAGCATTAATTAAAACACAGAATTTAAAGGATAATTGTAATAGTCACACAAGTAAAGTCTATCTGTCAGGGGTTGTAGGGGTGGTTTATGGGTGGTAGCATAATAACATCTATTACTGAAGTAAGCAAGTGTAATATAAAGTTGGTAGCATTAATTAAAACACAGAATTTAAAGGATAATTGTAATAGTTACACAAGTAAAGTCTATCTGTCAGGGGTTGTAGGGGTGGTTTATGGGTGGTAGCATAATAACATCTATTACTGAAGTAAGCAAGTGTAATATAAAGTTGGTAGCATTAATTAAAACACAGAATTTAAAGGATAATTGTAATAGTTACATAAGTAAAGTCTATCTTTTAGGGGTTGTAGGGGTGGTTTATGGGTGGTAGCATAATAACATCTATTACTGAAGTAAGCAAGTGTAATATAAAGTTGGTAGCATTAATTAAAACACAGAATTTAAAGGATAATTGTAATAGTTACACAAGTAAAGTCTATCTGTCAGGGGTTGTAGGGGTGGTTTATGGGTGGTAGCATAATAACATCTATTACTGAAGTAAGCAAGTGTAATATAAAGTTGGTAGCATTAATTAAAACACAGAATTTAAAGGATAATTGTAATAGTTTCACAAGTAAAGTCTATCTGTCAGGGGTTGTAGGGGTGGTTTATGGGTGGTAGCATAATAACATCTATTCCTGAAGTAAGCAAGTGTAATATAAAGTTGGTAGCATTAATTAAAACACAGAATTTAAAGGATAATTGTAATAGTTGCACAAGTAAAGTCTATCTGTCAGGGGTTGTAGGGGTGGTTTATGGGTGGTAGCATAATAACATCTATTACTGAAGTAAGCAAGTGTAATATAAAGTTGGTAGCATTAATTAAAACACAGAATTTAAAGGATAATTGTAATAGTTCCACAAGTAAAGTCTATCTGTCAGGGGTTGTAGGGGTGGTTTATGGGTGGTAGCATAATCACATCTATTACTGAAGTAAGCATGTGTAATATACAGTTGGTAGCATAAATTAAATCACAGAATTTAAAGCATAATTGTAATAGTTACACAAGTAAAGTCTATCTGTCAGGGGTTGTAGGGGTGGTTTATGGGTGGTAGCATAATAACATCTATTACTGAAGTAAGCAAGTGTAATATAAAGTTGGTAGCATTAATTAAAACACAGAATTTAAAGGATAATTGTAATAGTTACACAAATAAAGTCTATCTGTCAGTGGTTATAGGGGTGGTTTATGGGTGGTAGCATAATCACATCTATTACTGAAGTAAGCATTTGTAATATACAGTTGGTAGCATAAATTAAATCACAGAATTTAAAGCATAATTGTAATAGTTACACAAGTAAAGTCTATCTGTCAGGGGTTGTAGGGGTGGTTTATGGGTGGTAGCATAATAACATCTATTACTGAAGTAAGCAAGTGTAATATAAAGTTGGTAGCATTAATTAAAACACAGAATTTAAAGGATAATTGTAATAGTTACACAAGTAAAGTCTATCTGTCAGGGGTTGTAGGGGTGGTTTATGGGTGGTAGCATAATAACATCTATTACTGAAGTAAGCAAGTGTAATATAAAGTTGGTAGCATTAATTAAAACACAGAATTTAAAGGATAATTTTAATAGTTACACAAGTAAAGTCTATCTGTCAGGGGTTGTAGGGGTGGTTTATGGGTGGTAGCATAATCACATCTATTACTGAAGTAAGCATGTGTAATGTACAGTTGGTAGCATAAATTAAATCACAGAATTTAAAGCATAATTGTAATAGTTACACAAGTAAAGTCTATCTGTCAGGGGTTGTAGGGGTGGTTTATGGGTGGTAGCATAATAACATCTATTACTGAAGTAAGCAAGTGTAATATAAAGTTGGTAGCATTAATTAAAACACAGAATTTAAAGGATAATTGTAATAGTTACACAAGTAAAGTCTATTTGTCAGGGGTTGTAGGGGTGGTTTATGGGTGGTAGCATAATCACATCTATTACTGAAGTAAGCATGTGTAATATAAAGTTGGTAGCATTAATTAAAACACAGAATTTAAAGGATAATTGTAATAGTTACACAAGTAAAGTCTATCTGTCAGGGGTTGTAGGGGTGGTTTATGGGTGGTAGCATAATCACATCTATTACTGAAGTAAGCATGTGTAATATACAGTTGGTAGCATAAATTAAATCACAGAATTTAAAGCATAATTGTAATAGTTACACAAGTAAAGTCTATCTGTCAGGGGTTGTAGGGGTGGTTTATGGGTGGTAGCATAATAACATCTATTACTGAAGTAAGCAAGTGTAATATAAAGTTGGTAGCATTAATTAAAACACAGAATTTAAAGGATAATTGTAATAGTTACACAAGTAAAGTCTATCTGTCAGGGGTTGTAGGGGTGGTTTATGGGTGGTAGCATAATAACATCTATTACTGAAGTAAGCAAGTGTAATATAAAGTTGGTAGCATTAATTAAAACACAGAATTTAAAGGATAATTGTAATAGTTTCACAAGTAAAGTCTATCTGTCAGGGGTTGTAGGGGTGGTTTATGGGTGGTAGCATAATAACATCTATTACTGAAGTAAGCAAGTGTAATATAAAGTTGGTAGCATTAATTAAAACACAGAATTTAAAGGATAATTGTAATAGTTTCACAAGTAAAGTCTATCTGTCAGGGGTTGTAGGGGTGGTTTATGGGTGGTAGCATAATAACATCTATTACTGAAGTAAGCAAGTGTAATATAAAGTTGGTAGCATTAATTAAAACACAGAATTTAAAGGATAATTGTAATAGTTTCACAAGTAAAGTCTATCTGTCAGGGGTTGTAGGGGTGGTTTATGGGTGGTAGCATAATAACATCTATTACTGAAGTAAGCAAGTGTAATATAAAGTTGGTAGCATTAATTAAAACACAGAATTTAAAGGATAATTGTAATAGTTTCACAAGTAAAGTCTATCTGTCAGGGGTTGTAGGGGTGGTTTATGGGTGGTAGCATAATAACATCTATTACTGAAGTAAGCAAGTGTAATATAAAGTTGGTAGCATTATTTAAAACACAGAATTTAAAGGATAATTGTAATAGTTACACAAGTAAAGTCTATCTGTCAGGGGTTGTAGGGGTTATTTATGGGTGGTAGCATAATAACATTTATTGCTGAAGTAAGCAAGTGTAATATAAAGTTGGTAGCATTAATTAAAACACAGAATTTAAAGGATAATTGTAATAGTTACACAAGTAAAGTCTATCTGTCAGGGGTTGTAGGGGTGGTTTATGGGTGGTAGCATAATAACATCTATTACTGAAGTAAGCAAGTGTAATATAAAGTTGGTAGCATTAATTAAAACACAGAATTTAAAGGATAATTGTAATAGTTACACAAGTAAAGTCTATCTGTCAGGGGTTGTAGGGGTGGTTTATGGGTGGTAGCATAATAACATCTATTATTGAAGTAAGCAAGTGTAATATAAAGTTAGTAGCATTAATTAAAACACAGAATTTAAAGGATAATTGTAATAGTTTCACAAGTAAAGTCTATCTGTCAGGGGTTGTAGGGGTGGTTTATGGGTGGTAGCATAATAACATCTATTACTGAAGTAAGCAAGTGTAATATAAAGTTGGTAGCATTAATTAAAACACAGAATTTAAAGGATAATTGTAATAGTTACACAAGTAAAGTCTATCTGTCAGGGGTTGTAGGGGTGGTTTATGGGTGGTAGCATAATAACATCTATTACTGAAGTAAGCAAGTGTAATATAAAGCTGGTAGCATTAATTAAAACACAGAATTTAAAGGATAATTGTAATAGTTACACAAGTAAAGTCTATCTGTCAGGGGTTGTAGGGGTGGTTTATGGGTGGTAGCATAATCACATCTATTACTGAAGTAAGCACGTGTAATATAAAGTTGGTAGCATTAATTAAAACACAGAATTTAAAGGATAATTGTAATAGTTACACAAGTAAAGTCTATCTGTCAGGGGTTGTAGGGGTGGTTTATGGGTGGTATCATAATCACATCTATTACTGAAGTAAGCATGTGTAATATAAAGTTGGTAGCATTAATTAAAACATAAAATTTAAAGGATAATTGTAATAGTTACACAAGTAAAGTCTATCTGTCAGGGGTTGTAGGGGTGGTTTATGGGTGGTAGCATAATTACATTTATTACTGAAGTAAGCATGTGTAATATACAGTTGGTAGCATAAATTAAATCACAGAATTTAAAGCATAATTTTAATAGTTACACAAGTAAAGTCTATCTGTCAGGGGTTGTAGGGGTGGTTTATGGGTGGTAGCATAATCACATCTATTACTGAAGTAAGCATGTATAATATAAAGTTGGTAGCATTAATTAAAACACAGAATTTAAAACATAATTTTAATAGTTACACAAGTAAAGTCTATCTGTCAGGGGTTGTAGGGGTGGTTTATGGGTGGTAGCATAAACTTATATATTTATTTTGGCTGTATATATAATATTAAGATCGTAGCAAACCATGTAACAGTACTTTTTTTTTGGTCAGCAAATTATTTTTTCCCAACAAATCATACTAATATGTAAGTCAATATAAATGTCTTACCTTAAAAGTTCACTTCTTGTTACTCTGTGCTGTTGAAATGATCCTTTATTTTTCTGTACACTTGATTTGCTGTTATTCCTAAATAATGTAGGTAGGTATATTGTACAGAAGTACAGCATTAATCACACAATTAATTTTATCGCAAATGGAAATATATTGGCTAGTAGCCACAATAAAATCTTGCTTTATACCTTCACCGCTTTCCACTAAAGCAAAAGAGAAAATGGCGAAACGAAATACATTATCTACTTTATCGGCAGGTTGAAACGCTTTAGTTGATTTTCTGTAATGAATTCGGCGGGAAAATATAAAAATTGAATCACTTTATTATTAAATATGTAATTTAATGCAGTTTGAAGGAATAATTTTAACAAATATTTATTTTTATATTGTAAGAGATTTTACTTGTTACGTAACAAATGTAGATATTAAAGATAGACACTGGAATATGCATAACCACACCAGGGCCAACTTCATTCAATTGGGCTATACTTATAATGGTCGTTCCAAATCGTTGTTTGCCCATATAAAATTTTGTCGTGAGTTTTTTTACAGATTTGGTATATGTAGAAATAACATCTAGTTATTTTTATTTTAATTATATATATATTATTATGTTAATGCCCTTGATATTCCTTAGTCTTTGTCAGTGAAGTTTAGACGTGCAGAATGTGTTATTGTCAATGGCACTTTTCAATTTAAAGAGATAGAAGATATGCGCAATGGGGATCTACGCATAGTAAGAACAATTGAGATCTATGGCGTTTGTTTCTAAAAAATTTAGACGTAAAATGTGAGAATATCTCAGATAACTTTAAAAAATCTTATCGAAATAAGTTACAAAAGCTTTTACTGAAGTTAAAATGTCTAACGATGCAAATTTTCACTGAGAATACAGGTATTTTAATAACTGCAATATTTTTGACGTTTCGTTTGACAGCCCAACTGGCAGTTGTTCGCGCCATTTTCTTACTATTTGCAGCGATAGAAAGAGATAGCCGTTAAATTGAAAAGGTCCATTTATCAAGAGGAAATACAATACTTCAAAATTTAAATATTAAAATCAATATTTGTTTGTGTCAGATAATTTGTCACAATGGTACAATGTTACGCCATGCGTGGCGCTACTTGACGCTTTTCCTTTTCTCTCTATAATTTTCGTGACATTTGAGAAGACGACATTAATAAGCGTAGCGCAATCCAGTATCCAATGAAGTTGGCCATGCCCACACCGAATGCATAATAACATTTTATTACTATGACCAATTTCATTGAATGAGAGCGTTAGAACAATAATTTTTCCGATAGGTTCGATAGTGGGCTAGTTACTTTAACCTTTAGAAGACTTTGAAACGTCAAACTAACGTCAAACATAACCATTAATTTAAATAAAAATCATAAATGTATGTAAACATATGTATTTGTTAAAAACGTTTGCTGTATTGCACTATTGTATTTTATTTTATATTTTATGTTTATATAATGTGCCACAAGCAGAAAAAGTCATGATTACACCTAATAATATCTGTGTATTCTTACAAAAGTCGGTACATTATAATACGTACTTAGGAGAATATCCATCTGCTGCCATCTACGCTAAGCTTTGCGCTAAGAGTCTCATTACGGCTCATTATTATGGCCACTTCTAATCGTTTTTCCATTATAAAACTTTATTGTGTTTTGTTTTTGATTTGGTACAAAGCCAGTAGATAAACTAAAGTACCGACATGGCGGCCATCTTGGCCTTAAAAAGCAACAGTTATTGTTTTTTTGTGTCGCTAGAGGCGCTTTTGTCGCGGGTGTAAATTGTCATTGTCAAACGTCAGATTATTCGTGGTGTGGTATTAAGCAATTTTTATTGTGTTAGAGAAACTGAGAATTTGCATAACAAGTATCCGCAAACTGTAGGTATCTTATTCTGAGATTTTTATACGAATGCATGTATTTTTGTTATTGCAGGATTCTGTAATGTTGGTAATGTCATTCGTTATCTACAAAATGTTTCTGTAATAATAGAAAATGTTAATTTCAACAACACTATTCAAATTAAAATTACTTCACAATGCATTACATATTTCGATTAAATATCGAATCTTCCAATGTTTGTAAACCACTGATGCCACGTCTCTTCAACATTTGATAAGCAAAAAAAAATGTATTCTATTTTTATTATGATGACAATTAATTACACAGCACCAAAACATTATCTGTGATAAATTCTCAGTTTATTTTATTTTCTTTAACACACCAAAATTAAAACTGGTGAATGCCAATGTGGCATTTGACACCTGCTACAGCAGTGCCTCTAGCGACACAAAAAATCATTACTGTTGCTTGTTAAGGACAAGATGTCCACCATGTCGGTACTTTAGTATATCTACTGGCTTTGATTTGGTATGAACAGTAGTGACATCTAGTTATTATTCTTTCAATTACGACGATATTGTTGGTGTCCCTGATTCTCCATGGGCTGTGTTAATGGAGTTAAGTTGTGCAAAATGTGTTGCCAGTGTATTAAAAATAAATACTTTGGAAAATAAATATTCAAATTAATATTTGTTTGTGTGACAGAAAATTTCGCGAAATTGTACACTCTTATTTCGTGCATGGCGTCACTTAATGTACTCTCTCTGTAAATTTTGTTTGTGTAATTTTAGTGATATTTGAGACGGCCATAATAAGCGTAGCGTAATTCAATGAGGTTGGCCATGTTATTACTTAAGAAAGCATAATAAAATGATATCCCAAAATATATTCAGGATTTAGCCAATGAAAGCGTTTACGCCATCGTTTAGGGATTTCTGAAATTATTTATATATTTATAAATATATTTTATTAATGGTATTTTATTGATTTTTTACCTTCTGTTACCTGTAGGGGAGGAAGGTATTGTCTTTGGTTTTGGTCAAAAAATATGGTAATAATTTTTGGTTAATGCACGTTTTAGGGTCCATAGAATGAAATTTAACTATTTTCACAGTAATGTCTATATATATATATATATATATATATATATATATATATATATATATATATATATATATATATAAATGTATATGTGTATATATGCATAATATTATTCACGAATGATGACTATTCAAGGTCATTTATTAGAAGAAATAATACACAACACTTTATAGCCGTAGCTTAACATTTTGTATTAGAAGCAGAACGATTAATTGACGCATGCCTATTTAATTTTTATGGTGTGAGGGGTAAATGGTGCCATTACTTTGTAACATACTAAAAATAGCAGTGACGTATGTCGTAGAATTACAGTTTTGTAATGTGGCGAAGTGGCCCTTTTTCCAGTATAAATATTTGGGTGAACCGTTTGTAAACCGTAAAGCCGTAGTTGTCATGTGAAAACCCAAATCCGATGTTGAATCTTTCATCCAGTTGCTAAAGCTGGTGCGAATGATCTGCGTGATCCAATCGCACAACTATCATCTAAAATCTGTAAAATATAACATTTGTATTATTGTTAGACACGAACGAAGTACTCACCTGTGTTTTAGTTGTTCAGGGGATATGGAAACATTTGTTGTAATAGTTAAACCTGCAAAGTTAACCTCATTAGCAAAGTACAATGAAAAGTTTTGTGTAACTTACCGAAAATGTAATGAAAACTATGGGTAGACGACCCACACGTTTGACACAATATTTCCTGATGTTGTAACTGTTTTTGTAAACATTTGTTTGTAACAATAATACTTTTGTTTTGTACTACGACTTGTGGATTTGACATTTGACAATTGTAGTTGTAAATGTCATCACGCCTGGCAGCACCAGCGACTTTATAAATTATTGTAAATTGTAATTTATGAAATGTAAATTGTATTGTTGTGTAAATATTGTAATTTTACGGGAAACTGTGACCATCTATTATTTTCACACATTTTATTAAATTAAATATTTTTATTGTAAAACGATAGTGGCGACCTCAAACTTTTACAAAGACATCCCCACTATTTAAATTTATCGGTTTCCACTTCCACCAGATTACGATATAAAAACCCGCACATCACACAGACAATTCAGTCTCCCAGAGAGAGTTCAGGTGATGGCTCTTCTTGGTGTAAGTGTACTATCTCCGAGTTGACTTCTTCAGAAGGATCCTCGTCTGAGATGGAGAGTAACCGCCGCCGATGTTTCTAAGTCAGGTTTGGCGATAGTGTTTCGCCACTTGACAACCGCCGTTCTATAGAATTATTCTAAGTTTCATGTGAAGTAGTTTCATTTGATCTTACCTGCTTTTGTCGCTTCACGGCCAACCGTATCTCCGCCGCATAGATAGATGGTTACAGTTAGTCAGGGTTTTATATTTTCTATTTTACATTTTCTATTTTTTTGTAGTACATATGTTTACCAAATTAACATTAAATATTAGTTAAGCTAATCGTGCTTTTCTGTGCAACCCCCCGGCCCTTTCACCACTTAGAGCAATTCCGGCACCCAGCCGTCTTCTTTTCAGACACCGCCGCCGCAATATTGGTGCCCGAGCAACCCAACCGCCGAAACAAAGAAGACGACGCCAATATGACGCAACCGCCCCCGGGGGTGGCGTCACAGTAATTATCTACTACCAGCTTGCTGAAGCAAACAAATGCCCCGGAAAATATGTGATGAACTATAATTTTAAAATTTGTAACGGTATAATATATATCCAATCAGGACAACAGAATTGTGATTGTGAATGTACACACACTGTCAAAATCATTTACGTTGACGAGACTACGCCATTTTTGTATTTTTCAAAGCTGCCTTTGTCAAGCTTGACGCTTGACATATGTCAAGCTTACTTTGGCCAGTGTTTTTAAAGAATAACGGTATGTATATAGCTATTTTATGTTTAAATTATTACAAAATTTATAGAATATTATTAATAACAATTAGTCATATTGACAAAACATGGAATTTCCACTATTTATAACATTTTTAAATTTGCCGCCAAATTACTTTTTACTCTTAGTGTACCGTAGAAACATACGAGTGTGTGTAGCGACCAGAGATATATCTCTGGTAGCGACCACAGAATAAGCCCTTTGTTTGTTTCGGCGCGCTGTACACTGTCATCTGTACTAATATTTATCCAGTGACGTTGATATTTAAATGAAATAATTATTTAATGATTTACGTCAAATCTATATTTCTGTTTTATGTAAAAAGATAGAAGATGTGCGATAAACGGAATCTTCCCAAATTTGATACGTAATTAAGAACGTATTCTGTAATTAGCTTGTTTACCTAAAATGAGTAAGACGTCTAAATTCAGTGTTTTCTATGTATTTTTATATCGTAATTAGTAAAAAAATTCCCTTTCGGCAATAATAATGAGGACCGCGTTATTTTAGTTAAAAACAACCTAATTACAGAAAAACATATTTAAACTGCTACACTGAGCAACAGCAGAGAGTCGCTGTATAGATTAGAAGTTGATCGTGTACGCTTAGAAGCAGCTAGCAGTTATGAATTGTAAGTTATATTTTTATATTCAATTGTATTTGTGTTTATTTATCTAAGTATTTAAAAACCATATTTGTACTCAAGTTCATACATTTTAATATATATATATATATATATATATATATATATATATATATATATATATATATATATATATATATATATATATATACTCAGTTTATTACAATTACTTGGTTTATACTCAAACCCTTTCCTTCAGTCGAAATCCTGCCTGTGACTCGTTACGTTACGGGAAGGTTGGTGGCAGCAATACGACCGACACCTTAGTTGTCCTGTCACAGACGGTAAAGTTTTAAGAGAAATATTGTTTAAAAAAAAATTTTGAAATAAAGTACATTTACTTTTTCAGTTAAAATGTATCCAGAAATATTTCGCGTTCCACGCCTATGGTTACTGAATGCAGTGAAGTTATTTGCAAGTATTATATCAGACAGTTCATGAATAATCTGGAATAATCAACTTTCGTAAATAATACTTTATTGCCCGGTTGCAGAAACGCTAATCAAATCAGTTAACTGTTCATCAAATATTGATATTCATCAAATTTAAATCGGGCTGCACAAAAAAAATCCCCCTCTTATTAATCTTCCATCATGGGATGAGCCGTTGATTAGTGGTAATAGATGGCAATACCGCGCTGTGTTCACTACAGTATTTACGTGATACTGCCAATAATAAATAATTGGACGACACAGCTGAGCGAATCTGAACGAAAAATGGTATAACGAGCAATGCATCTATATTAAAATTTGATAGTTCGTAATGTGTTTGTCCTTTGTCGCCCGCCTAATTCCACAAGAATTCTGTATAACAATGTTTCAGAGAATGGATAATAATAACATACAAAAAATGGCGGCTCACGCTAGTTCTAAATCAGATATAGTGTGCAATATTTGCAAAAAATTGGTTACTCCTAATAGTGAAAGTAGTGTTCAATGCTCTGGAATATGTGGGCAAGCATTCCACAATTCTTGTGCTAAATTAGGACGTAATAAAGCTTCGAAAAACATTAAATATTTCTGTGATTCATGTGAATGTGTGCTATTTGATAATAATGGTCTCATCCATGAAACTAAAATTGGTGATAAACTTAATGACACTGCTCCTATTTTCTACAAATTGTGTTCTAAAATTGAGCAGATGTCCATCACTATTAATCATCTAGTCACTGAAGTGAAAGTGCTACAAACCAATAAAATCGTCACTGTAAATAAAACTTCAGATGCTACTCCGTTTGAGAAATCCTGTCCATCAAACTTTGACAGTACTCAAGTTAAGTTAGTTGAAGGCTGCGACCTTGTCCATGTCCTTGATCAACCTGATACTAATAACATCATGACAACAAGAGATGTCGTATCTAGAAGTGCTAGCAGCAAACCGATAGATGTCAGGCCCGGTATTGTTCAAACATCTGCACAACAACCAAGGCCTTATCATCATGCTCAATCCGCAAACTTGCCTGCTAATCTGAAGGCCGCACCAACTAATATAGCGCCAGATGTCAGTGCAGGTAAGACATCTACCAACACTACTCCGGCGTCTCAGAACAAGCAATCATATGCTGAGCGCTCTAAAACTACACCCAAGGCCAAAACACCAAGGCCAACTTCCGAAAACAAGCCTGTTCAATCGCATCCTCAACGACCAAGAGCTAAACTTGCGGCAGTAGTCGGCACGAAAAAGTGTAGCACTGACTGCAAAATCAGTGCCGTACCAAAAAAAATTGCGATTCATATATCGAAACTTGCCCTTTCTGTAACTTCAGAGGACTTAGATTCTTATTTAACAAACATCTTCCCAGATCAAAAATTTCAACTTGAAAAGCTTAACGTAAAATCGGGTGAATATAACTCCTTCAAGGTTACAGTTGAGCCAGAAATATTTGAAAAATTATTAAATGCCGAACTCTGGCCTGAAAACATTTCTGTAAAAAAATTTATAAATTTTCGCAGGACCCATACTTCCCAAGCTGTGAAATAGACCACTTCAAGGAACAGTCGCTTCACATACTGCATTACATTATCAGAAGTTTAAATGTAAAATATGATGAATTCAATATTTTCCTAGAAAGCATAAATTATCCCGAGGTGGTCTGTTTGACTGAGCACCATCTTACCCGTGATAAAATTGATCAAATTAACTTGTGCTATTATAGTCTAGCATCAACTTATTGTAGAAATAGTTATGAATGTGGTGGTGTTGCCATTTATATTTTACGAACTTTATCCGTAAATAGTGTTCACAAACAGTATTCAAGGTTGCGACAAAAGCTTTGAATTTGCGTGCGCTGAATTGTCCTTCAGCAATACTAAAAATTGTTTAATTATTGCCATTTACAGATCTCCTAAAAGTGACATGATATATTTTTGTCGCAACTTCCATAAATTACTTTCCAAATTTTCATCTTATGATGGTAATATTTTTATTTGTGGTGACTTTAACGTTGATTTTTCGTGTCCTTTAGATTCCGGTGAAATCACAAATCTTTTACTTTCCTTTGGTTTATCCTCACCTACGAAGGGTTTTCCTCTCCTCCATAGTACCTCTGCACGAGGCATCGATAACCTATTTTCTAATATAGATCATTCCAAAATTAGTTGGCAAATTAAAAATCCTTGCCTCTCCGACCATTCGGCTCAGCTGTGGAGCTTTCAGCTAAGTCTTCCCGACGTTACAGTGCATAATAACTACATTCTCTACAGATCATTCAATGACAGCAACATAAACTATTGCCGTTTTCTTTTAAATAATGAAGACTGGAGTGATGTCTTTAACAGTATTAGCTTTGATACAAAAATGAATAATTTTCTTATAATTTTCCTCCACTATTTTAATATAGCATTTCCTCTAGTCAAACATAAGAAAAATTCGACTTGCATCAAAAAAGCAACTTGGATAACTAACAAAATAACGCATATGGCAGAACAGTTAAAACTAGCTTACGATCTATATCGCACTACACCCAATGATAATATACTTACACAGTACAAAATCTTAAAACGTAGATATAAAAAAGCAATATTAGATGCGAAAAAAAGTTATTATGACAACACCATGAAAAATTCCAAAAACATTTGCAAAACAGCCTGGAATATAATAAATAACGAAAAAAATTCATGTAACACATCTTCCATATCGCTGCCCATTATTCATGGTGACAAAGCAGTGACAATTCCTGAAGAATTACCAGATTTTTTCAATAATTACTTCCTAAATTCCGTCCATAACTTAACTTCCTCCTTTCCCACTGTATCAGCTGAAATCCAGACTGAAGTCGTAATCAACGAAACTATATTTTTGAAACCAGTCACGGAGTGTGAAATATATGACATTATAATGCTAATTTCAAAAAAAAGTTCTGCAGGCGTCGACGAAATTCCCTGCACTATCCTTTCAAAAATTGCGGATATTATTACTCCAGTTTTAACATACTTGGTTAACGAATCATTACTTAATGGCATTTTTCCATCGCAATTCAAAACTGCTAAAGTTGTCCCTGTCCACAAAAAAGGCAGCAAACAACGGGTTGAAAACTATAGGCCAATCGCCCTACTACCAGCCTTCTCAAAAATATTTGAAAAAGTCATGCATTCTCGATTAGTCAATTACATTAACTCAAAAAATATTTTAACGCCATGTCAGTATGGTTTCACCAAAAATAAATCAACAGAACATGCATTATTTTTCAGCTTATGTAGTGTACTTGAATATCTTGATAACAAAAAACCAGTTTCCACCATTTATTTTGATCTAACAAAAGCCTTTGACACAATAAACCATAATTTACTTTTCAATAAACTTTACTTGTATGGTATTAGAGGAGTAACTCTTTCCTGGTTACAATCGTACTTAACTGATAGATTACAGGTAGTATCAATTAATGTAGACAACAAAAGACATACTTCTCAAGCCGAACCTGTAATACACGGTGTACCACAAGGTGGTACTTTAGCGCCACTTCTTTTTATATTATTCATTAATGATCTACCTTCTTTATTAAACAATACCGATGTCTGTCTTTTTGCTGATGACACCTCAGTAACTATTTCAGCTCCTTCTATCCCTCTTTTAAATTCTAAATTACAAGAGAGCGTTGACGCTATGGATAACTGGTGTAAAACTAATGGTGTTGTGCTTAATGCGAGTAAGACAAACCTAATTCAATTTCAATTACGAGGGTCTGAATTCAACATTGCTGCGTGCATCGCAAATGTTTCTGTGACGCCGGTTACCTCTACAAAAGTACTCGGTTTGCACGTTGCATACAACCTATCTTGGGTTGAACATACGCAGATACTATGCAAACGACTTCACATCACCTGTTTCGTCATTAGAAATCTTAAAACCTGCGTTAGTGTGGATATTCTAAAACTTTTTTATTATGGTCAAGTTTATTCTATTTTATGTCATTGTATAATCTGTTGGGGAAACTCGACACATGCAGCTTCCGTTTTTAAAGCACAAAAATGTATAATTAGAGCAATGGTTGGCGTTAAATCTAGCACCTCCTGCAGAGGTTTATTCAAAAGCCTCCAAATCCTCCCCCTCCCTTGCATCTATATCCTGTCGTGTGTAATGTTTGTTAAACGCAACCCTTCACTGTTCACCGTATCCAATGGACACTATGATACAAGACAAAAAAACAATCTTTCCATTCCGAAACACAAAAGTCAAAATTTTCATAATAATGTTTCATATATGCCCATCAAAATTTACAACCATTTATCCTCGCGTTTAAAAGCAATTCAGAGCAATAAAACTTTTAAAACAGCAGTTAAAGTCATCCTTATGGAAAATATTTTTTATTCAATAGACGGATTTTTTAACTATACAATTATTTAACTTTTTATCATTATGTTTTACTTGTGATTCTAATTTTGTGTTTACTTCATGTCGTAAAAATGTAAGATATCTTTGTTGTCTTGTAATATTTAATTCCACGATTTATTTAAAATTTATAACATTTATTATCTATATTTGTAATACTTCTTCCTGTTTGACATGCCATTTGTACCACTCTGTACTGCTAAGGTTAATAAATAAATAAATAAATAAAAGAAAAAACTATTCTGAGCGGGAGAAGAAAACCCTGATGTCTCTTGTTGAGCAGAAGTACTGTTTTAATTAATATAATTAAGATTGTGTGAATTTTTTCTGGTATAAAAACTATTCTTCAATTTATTCTTGCAAATTCGAAAAGTTTTACATCAAAGTTGATTTATGTTATCGTGTATAAAACGTTTCAAAATATTCTTATTGAAATTTAACCTAAATAAATATTAATAACATATTAATTTTCTGAAAGTATGATAGATGAATAAAATGTGAAATACACATTTTTGTTACAAAATTGTCTTACAGACAACAAAGCGATTCCTTGATATAATACTAATGTTTATATTGTTCTAAGTATTTAGTAAAATTTTACACTTCATATTTTATTGTATTGACAATAAAATTTCGCGAAAGAATCTTTTAAACATTGACCTGAGTAAGTAAATTTAGTATTTATTACTTTCTCAACGGTTACTACTATAATAATAATATATCCCAGGTGCATTTTATTTCTAATTTTATTCCTTCATAATACCACATTTGCCAATATCCCAGGAACAAGGCTATAATTGACAATAAATGTACCAAAGGTACATTTATAGAAAAGAAAAATAAAGCGTGGGAAACATAGCTACTTTATTTAATAGTTCAGCTAAATCGGGGCAGCGATCTACTAAACAGCTGCGTGTTCTATATGAGAACTTGAAGAGAGAAGTAAGAAAAGGCGTAGCTGAAGATCATGTATGCTTTCATATTTCAAATCTGATAAATTAATAATATTAGTATTTATTTCTTAGTAAAAAGAGTACAGAGACAAAATTAAAGCTGCAAAAACAGCAGCATATAATTTCAAGGTATTTTTATTTAAATATTTTATTTTTCTAATGTGAATAAAAAAATAAAATTTAATTTGAAGCATGATATTTTAAAAACTGGGGGAGGAAGAAGCACCAGTTTTTTGAATAATGAAAATGAGTTACTGCTGGCAAAACTTCAAGGTCAAGTTCAACCCTTGCCACATCCAAGTGATAACGCTGCTGAATATTTTTGTAATTACTAATTATACTACTCAGTAAAGAACATACAACAAAAGCTGATGGTTACGTCATCAATTTAATTTCAAAATACGAAAAATGTAACGATTTAAATGTGAAAACACATGAATAATAACACACGCCATTGATGACAACAATCAACTTTTCTTTTACGAGCTTTACCATGTATAATTTGTAATTTTTTCGTATAATTTGCATCATTAATAGGTGAAGGAGCTTCAGTGGAAATATTATACATTGAACCCGAATCTGAACCTCATCCAGAACCGATACTTGTCACTGACCCTGAGCCTAACCCCGAACCTGAGCCCTACTCTGATCCTGAGCCTAATCCTAACCCCATACCCGACTTAAGGACCGTAACAAAGAGAACACAACAAACTAAGCAATACTCTGCAGAAGAGTATAGGAAATTATATTTTAAACAAAAATAGATAAATGCAATAAATGAAGGCAAAGCCCAAAAAATAATCCACAGTTTAACTGTGCAGAAATTGAAATTAGAAATAAAAAAAATAAAGGCAGTAAAATGTAGTTGTTTTATTTTATTATAATTCTATCTGTTAAAAATTGTGGCTATTAAAGCGTTCGTCGCTGCATAATTTGGATTATTATTGTTATTTTCAACAATAATTTCCCGCTCAATCCCGTTATCTTCATATCTTTGTTGTTCATCTTCATCTTTGAATAAATCATTTTGTTGTTTACAGATGTTATGTAATACCCCACAAGCAACAATAACTTCTGGAATACTTTTCAATTTAAGCCGAAAACCTGACTGCAGACATGGAAACCTTCTTTTCAGCACTCCAAAGAAACGCTCAATGGAATTTCTAGTGGTAATGTGAGCTCGATTGTATGCTTCTTCACTTGGCCCTGTAGGATGTAAGTGGGGTCAGCAAATAATTTTTGCCAGCATAGCCACTATCATCCAGCAAAAAACTATTTCCGTACAGTCCCATTTCAAATTCAGCGGGAAGAGGTAAATCATTGAAGATGGTGCTGCCATGCACTGATCCTGGCTATCGAGCGATTACATGCAGCAAATTTACCATCACAAATTGCTTGAACGTTGATGCTGAAGTATTGTTTCCGATTACGGAATAACTCCGCTCTATTGCCACCGGGAGACTGTATTTTTACATAGGTACAGTCCACGGCTCCTACAACTCAAGGAAAACCAGCTATGTTATAGTAGCCAACTTTCACACGTGTAAGTTCAACTTCAGAAGATGGCATTCTTATATATGCCCTCGATAATCCAGAGATTTGTCGAGTCACTCTTTTTATAATGCTACATACAGTCGATTTGTTTACGTGTATGTGATCGCCTATCACATTTTGAATTGTTCCCGTGGCATAAAAGAATAGGCAGATTAAAATTTGTGTTCTAGGATCAATCAAATAAACGTATTCAATTATTAACTGTAGTTTTTGAGATTGTAGTAGTGTATGAAGGTGTGAGACGTCTTTTTGAGTTTGGCAGGATCGAGGTTGATGGGAAGGATTCCGAGGTTTTCTGTTATGTTCCTAATCATTGTTCCTTGTCCCAATGCGAACAACCTGGAATTGGTTCAAAGTTGTAAGGTTTTTTGTCTAGGGCGTTTAATGTTAGAGAGGTGGATATTCTCTGTGGTATTATCGTAGGTGGTTTGGATTTTCCCTGTATTACGATGTTTATTAATTTTGCTTAGCTTTTCGGGTTTGTATTTGTTTTTAGTTTTTTGTTGTTTCTGTTTATTTTTCACGTATACCCTTTTGGGGATTTCTGGCAGTTTTTCTTTATTTTCATTACATTTACTTATTACCTTTTCTTTATTTATCTGGATTTTGTCTCTAATTGATTCGTAAAGTAATTTAGTTTTATTCTTGTGACTTTCTATATAATTTTTAATAAGCTGTTTTTCGAGGTCGATATTAAATGGAGAGTTAGTGTCTAAATGGCCGGTAATAATTTCGCACGGTTTCAATTTTATGACCGAATGGATTGTGGTATTATAAGCTAATAACGCATAATTTACTTTGGATTCTATAGGCTCCGTTTTGTATTCATTTTGATTGTTAAATAGTCTGATGTGTTCGATAAGGGTCGAGTGGAAACGTTCTATTATGCCGTTAGATTCTGGATGTTGTGAGCTTATGAAAT
The DNA here is from genome assembly GCA_963082715.1 of Harpalus rubripes. Lineage (NCBI taxonomy): Eukaryota > Metazoa > Arthropoda > Insecta > Coleoptera > Carabidae > Harpalus > Harpalus rubripes. The sequence continues at coordinate 27,361,941 of OY720458.1, read as the reverse complement.
GTATGTCGATTTTGGGTAGAGTCAGCAATTCTTTTACGACTGAGTTTTTAAATTCTAACCTGTTATCTGAAATAATTTGTTCTGGGATTCCATGATGTGTAAAATATTTAACCAGTGTTTAGTAATAACTTCAAATGGACTGTATAAATTTAAGGGGGAGTATTACTAGGCAGTGGAATATGAATTTAGGATTTAAGACGTCAACATTTGACAAATTTACTCGAAGGACCAGAGAGGTAAAGAACTAGTGATACGAGCGAGACTGGTATACAAAAATTGCATTTAAATGAAACCAATTCTAGTACCTTATTGTCCCAGCGACGAAGGTGACTAAAATGGAGCTCCTCAGCTACGCAGATGGAATCCGCGTCGTCATCAGACAGCGGCTGGAGGAGCAGGAACACGACAGCTGATAGCCGTCTTCGAAGGGCCTCTACTAGTGGAGACGTTCACAGCAGGTCACTTTTGCCTGCTGTCCCTTGACGATCCAAACCTGGGGAAGCCAACTCCACCAAGGGGGGCTGACTCGACGACCAATACTTGTCGCTCTTGATAGAATTACCTCGAAGCACTTGCACTAACACAACACTTACGAAAGGTAGCGTATGACCAGGTTCACCTCGCTGCACACTAGGAAGAGCTATAATACTAAGCTCTTAATAAAAATGACGGGCAGACCTCTCTGCTACCACGTCTTGTAAAAATATAGGTTTAGTCACATTGTAAATAAAATAAACTTGTAGTGGGGCTCACGAAGTTTATTAGAAGGCAACCAACTCGTTACCTCTAGTTGTGTTTACAAAATAGTTTAGAAACGAATGACTATATGAAAATGCGACTAACCGTGATGAAAGGAGTTACACAACTGTTTTTATTTTTTTATACATAACAACATATAACAAAAATGTGACAATAAGAATGGCGGTCTACATTTAGCTTTATTCAAAGCAACCTTTATATACCAGCCTTTGTAAAAACGCGCAAACAACCAGGTTATTACAAACTTCTATGCCTTGTCCTGAATTTAATTTGTATGCTTGTGCATATTTTGAAAATGAATCTACAATAGTTAAAAATTTTGCTTGTTCTAAAGTAATGCTGTCTACATGTAAAATTTGGAAAGGTTTCGTAGCTGTGAGTGTGATATTTAAATTTACGTTTAAGAATCTCCTGTCGTACTTTGTTACTTTTCATACTTCACAGCTATTAATAAATGATTGAACGGATTTCCTTAGTTTTGGTCAGTAATATTGTTGTTTTATACGCGCTTCCGTTTCGTCGATACCCCGTGGTTAGTTTTGCCCCAATGGTAATTTGATATAATGTGTATGATTTCTTCCTCGTTGGTGACGTCACTTAAATATTTTGTACATTTTACTAAACATAGTTGGGAATTTTTAAAATAATTTTGAAGGATTAAACTGAATTTCTCGTATAGTTTATTTTGGAAATAAATGTGATATTTTACTTTTCGAACAAGATATTCTTTAATAAATGCAATCATTTCAGCTTTGTAATTAAATTTTGAAAATTCTACTTCCAATCGTAATTTTTTGTTATCGTATAATTTTGTAATTTCTACGTGTTTGGGTTTAAGGTCGACTTCTGTTATAATAATCAGATTTTTGCCATAGTTTACGGGGCATTCTACTATCGGTATTCCGACGATAAGATTTTCTTTACTTGAATGTATTGTGATATCACTATCGCTTGTGTCGTCATCGTTTATCTCATTATGTCGTTACTCACCTACCTCGACTGCAAGGGATTGAGTATCATCGTCTTTGTTATGTTTTATTCTTCAACTCTGTGTTAAAATTTTCTATGAATTTATGAAAGTATTTCATGTTTTCTATTTCGTTTATATTTAATTCGATCTGGGGAGTTTTGTTTTCAGGGAGTTTGTAAACAGTTATTAGTATGTCAATGTTATCAAATATATATTTTAACATTAATTTAATTTCGTTCCAATTTTGATTGTCATGACCACATGCAATTTTCGGTATACTTACATTTCTGATTTTATAATGTAAACAGAATTTTCTCAAATTTAGTAAGGTATAGAATATGCCTTGTTTAGTGGGTTTATTATAATAGTTTTCTTTTGTTATTAAGTATAGTAGATATCTTTGTGTGGTTTTTAAATATACTAGATTATGAAGTTGAGGATTTTGAGATTTTAACTTGTGCACATTATTAAATTTATTTTTGAAAATTTTGGCAATACCCGATACCATTTCTAAATCTTTGCTCACGCAATGAGCTAGACTAGAGTCGGATGGTGCGTCGTATAGATTACCTATTACTTCTATAATGTTGTTGTTATTGTGATTAAGGCAATATTTCTTATCTAAGTAGTCTTTGTATAGAGCTAGTGGAGCGTCATTTAATTGTGTTTGTGGTTGTGAATTTTGAATTTTATTATTTTCGACAGGTATACGGCTTAAGGCGTCGGCATTGGTATTAAGTTTGCCTTTTTTATAGATTATCTTATAGTCATATTCCTCTAATTTGAGGTGCCATCTTATTAATTTTTGGCTACATTGTTTTAATGAGAATAGCCATTGCAAGGGTCGGTGGTCTGTATAGATTTTATATTTGCGTCCCAATAAGTGAGTTCTAAAGTACTGAGTCGACTAAATGATAGCTAACATTTCTTTCTTGATGGTGGACTAGTTTATCTCTGTCTCGTTCAAAATCCAGCTAGCGTAAGCTACCGGTGGGTCGTTGCCTAGGCTACCTTGAGATAACACGGCCCCTATTGCTACTTGGCTTGCATCGCATGTCAAGTTAAATTCTTTGTCGTAATCTGGATATTGGAGTAGTGGTTCATTAGTCAACAAATTCTTGCAATTTTCAAAGCATTGTCTGTACTCAGGGTCGTTGATGTCAATAACTGCGTTTTTCTTTAAGCGTATAGTCAGAGGTTTGGTTATCTTAGCAAAGTCTTTAATAAATTTATGATAGTAGCCTAAAAGTCCTAGGAAGCCTTTAATTTGAGTTGTAGTTTTTAGAATTGGAAAATTTAGAACAGCCGAAATTTTGTCAGGATTTGATTTCACGCCATCAGGGGTTACGATATGCCCGAGATACGCTACTTCCTTTTTAAGGAATTCGTATTTGTCTAGTTGTACATTGAAGTTTGAATTTTTTAATCGTTCAAAAACTAATTTTAAATTTTGAATATGTTCTTGTAGGCTGGTGCTGAACACAATAATGTCGTCGAGGTAAAGAAGGCATTTTTTGTTTACTAATCCTCTCAGAACATTGTCCATAACGCGTTAGAATGTCGCGGGCGTGTTTTTTAAGCCAAAAGGCATACGAGTGGACTCATAATGCCCGTCTTCCGTGTTAAATGCAGTTTTTTGAATGTCCTGTTTGTCCATTTCAATCTGGTGGAAGCCAGATGCTAAGTCTAAAGTAGTGAAATACTGACAGCGTCCGAGTTTGTCTAGTAAATCAGTTATGTTTGGTAATGGGTATTCATCGCTAATAGTCTTTTGATTCAATTTTCTGTAGTCTACCACTATACGCCACTTGCGTTTACCGGTTGCGTCAAGTTTTTTTGGGACAATCCAAATAGGTGATGACCATGGCGAACATGATGGTCTAATAATATTTTGACCAAACATTTTTTGTGTTTGAGAACATACCCCTTGCCGGTGAATTTCTGGGTATCTATAAGATTTCGTATAAATAGGAATTTCGTCGCTTGTTTTTATGGAATGTTTAATTTGATTAGTAAATGTTAAATTCTTGTCAGCTACGTGAAATATATCGAAATAATTTTGAATTAATTCAGTAATAGCTGAATTTTCTTCCGAATTCAAATGATCTGTCCGAATTTTGGAAATATCAAATTTAATTTTTCTGATTGAATGAAATTAAAGTTAGGTGATGACTACGTTTCATAATTAGAGATGTTTTCCACAGTAATTGGTTGTAATTGTGTGAATTTGATATGTGATTCCGAATTATTAATTCCTGTACAAAGTGCATGGTAACTAATGGCTGTGGTGACACATTCGGGGATAATTAGATTATTCTGTTGTTGTTTTGGAATTAGAATAGTTCCGTTTTGTTGGGTTACTTAAACTTCGATTACCTTTTCCGTTTTAGGATCTAATGTTACATTATTATTTGGATAGCAAATGTTGTTTGTATTAATTTTATTTTCAGAATTTTGATGTTGAATTTTTATTTGACAAGTAGGGGTTGTAACTAAAAATTTTTTAAGTTGTTTATTTGGCAAGCACCTTAGTAGCTATGACTATTGGTGCTCGGGCTTAGTATTTACATAGGTTTACGATACAGTATTTTACAGTATTTATATTTTATTGTACATTTGTATACTGTTTAGGTATTTTATTGTTGTTTTAGATTCTTTGGTGAGGCATTCTTGGATGGTTGGTGGTAGTTCATGTTGTTGCCTTTGGGATTCGTGGTGAGGACATTGGAGTAGTATTTGTTCCACTGTGAGTCTGGTATTGCAGGTATCACAGGATGTTGGTTCTTCTCTTCTGAGTATGTGACCGTGAGTGGCTAGGGTATGGCCAATTCTTAATCTGGTTATTGTTACTCTGTCTCTTCGATTTGCCTTTGTAGTCCATTTTTTTGTGTCGGTTTTCAATTGTCGTAAGTGATTATTGTTTGTTTCGTGCCATTTTTTTGTCCATTTTTCTTTGAGTTTGCCTTTGGTGTTATTTATGACGTCATATGTTGGAATACGGATGTTGATGACATTTGTTTCTGTGGCTTGCTTAGCTAAGACGTCAGCTTCTTTGTTACCTTTAATACCGTAATGAGAAGGCACCCAGAGGATAGATATATTTTTTGAGTGGTGTGTGGATATTTCATGTATGAGGTTTTGTATATTTTGAATGGTAGGATCGGTGGGGTAAAGTTGTCCTATATTTTGGATGCAGGAAAGGGAGTCTGTGCATATTACGTGATTTTTAGTGTTTATATCTGTAGTTTGTTTTACTGCTTGTTGAATAGCATATAATTCCGCCGTGTAGTTTGATGTCATGTCTGGTAAACGGTATTTTTCTGAGATGTTATCAGTTCTCATTGCTGCTCCAGTTTTTTGGTTTATTCGTGAACCATCAGTGTATATGAAGTTATGCGTTTGATATAAGTTATTCTTGATTCGTTGGAATTCTGTTTTTATTATTAAAGGCGACGTAATGTCTTTATTATATATTTTTAATTCTGTGTTGATGTCGGGAGGTTTGGTAGTCCATGGTGGGGTTTGTGGGATTTTTATTTCTTGTATTTTTGGGAGCGATACATTTATATCACTCATCTTTTGTTTTATATATTTCTGAAAGTCATTTTCATTATTTTTGTGTAACTTATTGTCTCTATTAGTGAATATAGTGTCGTAGGTTGAGTTTTTTGGGTTTGAGGCTAGTTTGAAGATGTACGTTAATAGTAGTTGGTCTCTTCTTATGCTTAAGGGCGGTCCACCAGTTTCCGCCTGGATACTAATAATGGGGCTTGTTCTTAGTGCTCCTGTTATAATACGTAGTGCTGCGTTTTGTATAGCTTCTACTTTTTGGAGGAGATATTGTTTGGCAGTTAAGTAGACTAAGCTGCCGTAGTCAAGTTTTGATCTTATTAATGTTTTTTATATCGTCATCAGGGTTTCGTTGTCTGCTCCCCAGTCTTTGTTAGATAATATTTTCAATATATTCAGCCTTGAACTGGCGTCAATTTTTAGTTTTTCTATATAGGTTTTCCATGTTAATTTTCTGTCGAAAGTTAGGCCTAAAAAGTGAATTGTATTTTCATAGTTTATTTGTTCTCCGTTAAGTAATAGGTTCGGACAGTCATGTTGGTTTTTTCTAATTTTACAGAAGTGTATCGCTTTCGTTTTTGTGGAGGAGAAAGTAAAACCTATATTTTCAGACCATTTTTCCAAGTTTGATATGGCTTCTTGCAGCTTGTATTGGATTCTTGTTAAATTTTTATTTTTTAAATATATTATAAGGTCATCTGCGAAGAGTGAGTATTTTATGCCTTCTGGGATGTATTGCGAGATTTTATTAATGGCAACCAAAAATAGTGTAGGGCTTATTATGGAACCTTGTGGAATTCCATTTTCTTGGGTTTTTGTGTCGGAGATTTTCTTATTATGTCGTACTCTAAATTTTCTTTCCGATAGAAAATTTCTTACAAAATATAGGAGGTTCCCTTCTACTCTGTATTCTTGAAGTGTAGTAAGAATATTGTGTTTTCACGTTGTATCAAACGCTTTTTGCAGGTCTAATGATACCGCTATGAGATGCTGTTTGTTTGTAAAAGCAGTTTGAATTTCTGACGTAAGTGACAGAAGGTGGTCGCTAGTTGATCTTGAGTTTCTGAATCCACTTTGATGTTCGGTTATGATGTCGTTATTTTCAAGGTGCCATATTAATCTTTTGTTAATCATTTTTTCCAATAGTTTACATAGAATGTTTGCCAAGGCTATGAGTCTGTAGTTCTGTGGATTTGTTTTATTTTTATTTGGTTTCAATATTGGGATTAGGATTACTTCTTTCCATTTTGTGGGAAATGTATGTTTTGTCCAAATATGATTATAGATGTTTAAGAGGTGGTTAATTGCTTCTTCCGGTAGATGTTTTATTAGTTCGGGCGGGATATGGTCAGGACCAGGGCTAGTGTTTGGTTTAGTTGTCATAATTGCATGTTGTAGTTCGGGGAGTGTCAGTGGGTCGTTTATGCGATTGTTACAGTTTTTGATGTTAATGGGTGTGTCTTCGAGTTTATTTTTAACTGTCAAGAATTGTAAATTGTAGTTGTTGGATGAGTTTTGTTTAAATGTGCGTGCCATTTCATTGCAAATTTCTTGGGTGTCCGTGATGTATGTGTTATTTATTTTTAGTGTTGATGTGCCTGCTGATATGTTTGTACCTTTTATTTTTCGAATTTGGTTCCATACTTCTTTAGGTGGGGTGTTTGCGATTATTCTGGAGACGTACTGTTTCCATGACATTTCTTTGGCCATTTTTACGGTGCGTTTCGCTAGGGCTCTTGCGCGTTTTAAATTTATTAAATTATCTGTTGTTTTGACCTTTTTATATTTATATAGGGCTTTTTTACTGGCTCTAACTGTCTCCTCACATTTATTATTCCACCATGGTGTTGTCTTTCTTCTGTTATTTGTTGATTTCAGGCCGAAGATTTCTTTTGCAGCTGTTGTTATTTTATCTGTTAACTCATCTGTTTCTTTATCTATATCAGTATTTTCGTGAAGCGTGTTGTATATGTATAACCTTTGTATTTCAAGTTTTGAGTCTGTTTAAGTCTTGTTTCTTGAAGACATACGTAATGTGGATTTGTTTTATATGTTAGTCTTTGTAGTTCGGCTAGATGGGCGTAATACCCGTTACAGTTCCATTGAAATATTGTACACATTTTAATAATATAGTGATTTATTACTTTCTTCGCTCAGTTGATCTTCTACTTCAGAGAGGTCTTCGTCGTATGTAGTCTGACTAGTATCAGTGAGATATGCTCCTGCTTCCATCGATTGTTGTTTAGTTATTTTTGATATAATGCGTGTTATCCTGGCCTTCATTGTTTTGTCCGTTAGATGTGGATACAGTTCTCTCAACATTTCAAGAAGTGAATCTACATTTTTAGTATACTGCCTTGCAATATTTAGTTGTTCATCGCTTACATGTACATTTTCTAGAAAATCTTTCAACTGATCGTAGTTAAGGGTATATTTGTTTGGTTCTTTTTGTATTGTCTTTTAGTGGTTCAATTTGTAATCGTACTTGTTTTGGTAATGTGGTTAGGCTTGTTGAATTTTGGTTTCTTCTTAATTTTATTCTTATTAATTGTTTTGTTTTTTGACCCTGTTGAAGCTGTATCACTTTGTGGGGCTGGTCTTTTAAATTGGGAAGGTATTATAGTGATTTCATCTTGCTGTGATGTTGTTGGGGTCTGGTAATTTGTATTTGTTATGGGGTTTTTATCGTGTTTATTTGGGTTTGTGTTCTGTATCCCTTCATTGGTAGTATGTAAATCATTTCCAGATTTTATCTGGGTGTTGTCGGTTTGTGAAGTGTCTATTATTTCTTCGTTTTCACATTGGTTTGCTGTGTGTCCGGGTTTTTTGTATAGAAAGCATAACATGTTTTCTTCCGTATTTAGAAATATTTTATTTATCATTTCGTCGTATTCTACAGAGATTGTAGCTGGAATTTGTACTTGTTCATCTGGTGTTATGAATACTTGTCGACGAAAGCTAAGTACGTGTTCGTATTCTGTATTTTGCATACCTACACGTAAAAAATTAATGGGTGATACTAGTTTTAATTTATGATCTTTGAGTTTTTCTTCTATTATATTATGTGGTATAACTGGATTCACATTTGATAATATTATCCTTTTTGCTGGTGTGCTGTAGTGGCGGATGTTCACGGTTTTCTTTAATATTTCGATGGTGTTGTTAGTCTTTATTAAATTAATTGCAATAGTTTTATTACTCAAAAATATACAAATTCTTTGTTTAGATATTTTGGATGCAAAGATTATATTCTTAGGTTCAACAATGTTTCCTATTGCAGTAATATAATCCCTGATTTTCAGTTCTTCTAGTGCTGGCATAATTATAGCTTGGTCTTTTTCCGGGAATGTATTCATCGGCGTATTACTTGTGTACTGGTTAGGGTAAAGTTGGTGTCTGGTTGATACGGGCGGCTCCTGTAGTCAGAGGCCGGCCTGTAGAAATTGTTTAATTTCTTTATTCATGGTTTTTACATTTTTTGTGTTTCTCTACAGGTGTCATGCGGAATGTTTAAATTCACGTTTTACACGTGTTTTGCAGTTTGTTTTTTGCTATTGTGTTGCACAGTGGATTGGTTCGGTAAATAAATAAAGGAATTTAGTGTACAGTACCTTCTCAGGCGCACGCACTCCGGCTTCCGGGAATTTTTGGTACACGTGAGTGGCACTATTTATTTGAGTTTTTTTTGGAACACTTTCAATATGCTGTTGTACCATTCAAAGTTCAGACAGGACTCACTAAATTTTTTTTTTTATTCAGGTCTATAACTACTTTTAATGAACTCAGATTATCGAATCCTAATAAGAGATCGAATTCGTCGTGAAAATCGAAAATGTGATATTTTAGACTTGCATTTTTCTTTATATTGAATAATTTTGATATAGGTACGAGTGTGCTGTAATTTTCGATAGATATTCCATACGCGGTTGAGATTTCGAATGGGTCCTTAAAAATAGAATTTTTGTAATATTTATGCGCTATGGCAGGTTTTATAAAAGATTTCGTACTTCCGGTGTCTATTAAAACCTTCAAATTATTTTCGGGGAATATGATGTAAGGTATTTTAGTTTTATTTGTCAAGTTCATTAGTTCGACTCTGGGTAATTGTTTTCTACTGCTTCCGAGGCTGCAATGTCTAAAAAAATATCGTCTTCAAAATTGGCGGGATTTTGTGGATTTTCATAATCGTTATTAATTAAAACCTAGTCAGTCTGTTCTTCGTTATCGTAATAAACATATGGGTCAACGGCAGGTACAGCTGACTCGTTGATATTAAATAATTCTCCTGCTGTGTTAGCGCGGTTGTGTCCGTAGTGGTTTTGTACCTGTCTGGATGGGCCCGGTGTAGGACGATATTGGGCTGTATTTCGCGTGGAAATACTCATCGGAGTAGGTGCAGGAAGGGCTTGTCTGGTGGACGGACCTTAACGTGGTGTTTGTGGTGTATATTGTCTTGGTTGTTGGGGTGTATATTTTTGTCTAATTGCCGTTTGTTGCATTGGTCAACGATGCTGAGTTTTATTCGGTGTATAATTAAAATAGGCTATGGGTTTAGGAATATTGTATCTTGGTTGGTGTGTTTGTGTTTTTGATTTCATTTGTGTGTATGCTGATTAGTGTTTTTGGATTCGGCATAATATTCAAATTGGAAATCATTCGCTAGCATACTTAAAGCCGAATTTAATTCTTTGAGGTTTTTTGCCTCATTAATTGTCCTATAGGTTCTTTTAACCGTTTTAGTAAGACGCGCAAAGCATAATGTTGGAAATAGTTAATCATTACAACGGATGCTTCGGCAGCGGCGTTTGTTAAAGTATTAGAAATCAGTAAATTTAAGAGGTGTTGTAAACGACCGTAAAAATCAAAAACGTTTTCATTAGGATTTTGTTTAAGTTCCGTTATTTCCATGTTTAATGTGAACCAGTCACGTTTGTCTGAATAAGCATTTTTTAATACATCTTTTAAATCTTCTTATTTTTGGATTGTGGAGCTTGCAATATTGATAGCTGTTTCACGCTTAATTTTTGCTAATATACTACTCATAAGATAATCATTTTGAAAATCGGTTGCGGTTGCAGTATTATAAAATTTTGTTACCAGTTTTTCGCAAACACTAATAAATCTTGGGAGTAATTCACGTTCCCCATGGAACTCTGGCACCATGTTCAAATATTCCTTTTTTAATACGGGGGTAACCATCTTTAATAATGGCGTTCTTAAAATAATATTATTAATAGGATTTCTATTTGAACTAATTATACGATCTTCTGTTTCGAGTCTGCTTCTGAATTATTGGAATCTGCTCGCTAATTGACATATTATACTCACAAAAATAACAGTGTCGGCTTCATGTGCCCTGAAGTCGTACACGGTCTCGAAGTTGCATTGATGTTCGTTCAGCTTGGTTTGCTCGGCTCGTCGAGATGTTTCTTGCTTCTGATGTCCTTTCAGATGCAGGATACGGTGATCGAAGTATGAAGATGTTCGAATTTGCCAAATTAATCACGAAAGTGAAACAATTTATATTCGCTAAATTGTTTTGGCAATCCTACCGACTGCGCCACTTAAATTTCTTATTCGATCAAATAGGTTTTTAAAACGTTTATTTTTGTGAGTACAGGGTGTCTCATTTTCGATGTTTTTTTAAGGTATCTCGGGTAATATTAACGATAGAGCAAAACCGTTGGCATATTACAGGGTCAACTTTTCCAGAAAAGTTTAATAGTCACAACAGGAATTTTCGATACTCTTTTGTTTCTGAGCTACAGGCAAAAACTCGTTTATCGCTCTTTTTAAAAATATATCATATCTTATTTATTATGATAGTAAGAGAAAAAATGTTTTTACAAAAAATTTACCGTTTTTTAAATATAATAAAATGGCGTAATTAGATTTTTTGAAAACTTAATAATTCTTGAGATATAACACAAACTTATGATTTTTTAAATGGGAACCTATGTTGAAAATAGTCTCGTCTTTTTGCTTATTTTATAAGCTTTTCAATGATATATAATAAGTCTACATTCTTTTGTTTTAAACATTAATAAAAGACGAATTATTAATTTATTGAGCTGAAAATATTAGAAATTATTAAGAAACAAATGAAAAAATTTATTACATATCATCATTTGTTTATTTTGATTCCATATCTATTAATTGTGTTCTCAAAATTATTCTTAGCCAATTATTTTCGGGATAGTTAAATTACTAGTTATCGACGTTACAGTTGGCTTTGACACAATCCGAAAAAGATGGTTTAATATGCTTTTGAAGTAAATAAATTAGTAAAATGAGTAAAACTGAAATAAATACTATTAAAAATATGCAAATGATGATCTATAATAGATTTTTTCATTTCTTTCTTAATAATTTTAAATTTTTTCAACCCAATAAATTAATAATTATTTCTTATTCAAATTTAAAACAAAAGAATGTAGACTTGTTATATATCATTGAAAAGCTTATAAAATAAGCAAAAAACGAGACTATTTTCAACATAGTTTCCCATTTAAAAAATTATAAGTTTGTGTTATATCTCGAGAATCATTAAGTTTTCAAAAAATCCAATTACTCCATTTTATTCTATTGAAAAAACGGTAAAATTTTTGTGAAAACAATTTTTCTCTAACTTTTATAATAAATAAGATATGAGATATTTTCAAAATGAGCGAAAAACGAGTTTTTGCCTGTAGCTCAGAAACAAAAGAAGATCGAAATTTCTTGTGGTGACTATTAAACATTTCTGGAAAAGTTGACCCTGGAATGTGCAAACGGTTTTGCTCTATCATTAATATTACCCGAGATACCGTAAAAAAACATCGAAAATGAGACACCCTGTACAGAGTTATCTTAGCATTACATGTGTTTTTATACTAATGTAATATGATAGTCACATACTGGCACATCAGCACTTTGTCTATTTGGTAGCACTATAACTTTATATACATATATATATATATATATATATATATATATATATATATATATATATATATAAATAAATAAATAAATAAATAAATAAATAAATAAATAAAGTTATAGTGCTAATCAGGAGTATTACTCGTATTTAAACTTAGGTAAGTATTAAATTATTTAAATTCATTACAATCAGTTAGATTTATCTCACAAAATCCGATTTTTTTTATCTATTTATTCATATTTGATTTACTAGGTTAAGTACATAGTAATAAAGTTTGTAAGTGATCAGGATCAGGAATCAATTTTACGTAACAGCATGTTTGTTCTATAATTTAGGGCCCGTAGTTATTATTTAAGAATATATCTCAAGGAATAGTTCATGCATGAACTCACATTGTTTGTATTAATTGTTGTAATTATTTGTAAAAACTGTATATATGTATAAACTTATTTAAAAAATAGTAATTGTTCTACCAACACCTCACCTTTGTTATAAGTTACCAAATTTGATATACAATAAAGAATATTATATTAATTTAATTTATTATTCAAATAAATACAGAATAACACGCCTAAAATTTAATTGGATACTCTAATGTCAAATTGATTGTTCATTAATTGACGTTCTAGTTTTAATTAAAAATAATTATTTGTTAACTATTAATTAAATGATGATTGTTGTTTGTGTAACCCAATATGTAGTTAATAACCCGTTAACGGCTGATTAACTTTGATGTTTGTTACAATTTGATTAACGATTCATTGTCCGTTGACGGCTTGTTAATGGTTAATTAAAAATTTGATTAACCGTTAACGGTTTGTTAACAAATGATTAGCGTTTCTGCAACCGGGTGTATATGTTGCAAAGAACAGAAGACGATCAAGTTGTAAAGTTTTTGACATTTCTGCATGACAGCTCTTGAGAAAATATTTCAATTGATACCACCACGATATATTTCTAACAACTTAAGAAAAAACATATCATTTGATACCAAACACATGTTTCTGACAACTTTATAAAAAAAAAACAAAGGATGATCGTGTGTTATAATTTTGACATTTTTGAATGGCAGCTCTTAAGAAAACATTTCGTTTGATACCAAACATATTTCTGACAACTTTATGAAAAAAAAAACAAATCGTTTGGCATATTGTTCACATTTCTGCACGACAGCTCTTAAGAAAACATTTCATTTTATACTAAACACGACATATTTCTGACAACTTTATGAAAAAAATAAAAGACGATCGTGTTATCAAATTTTTGACATTTCTGCTTGACAGCTTTTGAGAAAACATTTCATTTGATATCAAACACGACATATTTCTGATAACTTTATAAAAAAACAAAAGACGATCGACTTGTCATACTTTTGACATTTCTGCATGACAGCTCTTGAGAAAACATTTCATTTCACACCAAATACGACATATTTCTGAAAACTTTATGAAAAAAAAGACGATTGTGTTGTCTTTTTTAACATCTACGCATGACAGCTCTTGAGAAAACATATCATTTGATACCAAACACGACATATTTCTGACAACTTTATAAAAAAAATAAAAGACGATCGTGTTGTTTTTTTGACATTTCTGCATGACAATTGAGAAAACATTTTATTTGATACCAAACAAGACACATTTCTGACATATTTCTGCAAAAAACAAAAGACAATCGAGTTGATTTATTTTTGACGTTTCTGCATGACAGCTTTTAAGAAAACATTTTATTTGATACCAAACACGACATATTTCTGACAACTTTATAAAAAAACAAAATACAATCGAGTTGTTATATTTTTAACATTTCTGCATGACAGCCCTTGAGAAAACATATCAATTGATACCACACGATATATTTCTGACAAATTTATAAAAAAAAAACAAAAGAAAAACGATTTGTCATAAGTTTGACATACCTGCATGACAGCTGTTAAGGAAACATTTTATTTGATACCAAACACGACATATTTCTGACAACTTTATAAAAAACAAAAGACGATCACGTTGTCATATTTTTGACAGTTCTGCATGACAGCGCTTGAGAAAACGTTTCATTTGATACCAAACGCGACATACTTTTGACTTTTAGCAAAAACAAAAGTTGTAACTCTATCTTAATTTTTAATTGACGGGAGGTGCTATTGCGATTTCGTCATTTATAATTAGTGGAAAAAATCTCCTGTACACTTTGATGTAGATGGCGGAAGGTACTGTTCCTCTAGCTTCATTTGCAATTAACAGGAGGTACTGTGCTACTGTTACTTTATTTCAATTTGTGAATAGCGGAAGGTCTTGTTAACAAAAAAAATTACTGTCACTTTTACACTTTGATTTATTTAGCGGGAGGAACTGTTGCTTTAGCTTCATTTTTAATTGACGAGGGGTATTGCGCTACAGTAATTTTATATAAATTTGTAATTAGCGGGACGTCTTAGTAAAGAATGCTACTGTGAACTTTACACTGATTTAGTTGGCGAAACTGCTGTTGCTCTAGCCTCATAGGACATACTGTGCAACTGCTACTTTATCTCAAAGTTACTGTTACTCTAGTTTCATTTTCAATTGACGGGAGGTATTGCGCTAGTTACTTTATATTAATTTGTAATTAGAAAGACGCCTTAATAAAAAAGCTACTGTCAACTATATACTTTAATTTAGTTAACGGGAGGTACTGTTGCTCTAGCCTTATTTTTAATTGACAGCAGGTACTGTGCTACTGTTATTTTATCTAGATGTGTAAATAGAGGAAGGTCCTGTTAGTAAAAAATCTACTGCCTAGACTAGCTCCCCGGGGATGTCCACCTTGGCGTGGCGGCGGGGGGGGGGGCTTAGTACGGCTGACTAGAATCTTTACCCATTCCCTCACTCTGCAGCTCACTATGCCCACCTGGATGCTAATAAGGCTGAGCAGTTCTTTTGCCGCACTCTTTGGGAGTTTAACTGTTGCCGTTTGGATTTCGCCATACGCTGGTCTTAGTGATATTACTGTTACGTATTTGTTGTCCTTTCTGTTCAGGGTTCTAGCAATTGCTTCCTTAATTTCTTCCTCGGTGATTACTGCATCTAGGTTCCTGATCTGTATGGCCATGGTTTGTGTTTAACTCACGGTGACTAGGATTTCCATTTTGTTCAGGGCTTCCTATAGTAGTTCTTTCCCTCCTTTTTGGACATTGAGACATAGGTCTCCCTTCAGTGTTTTTTTCCTTGATATTATCTTTGTTTCGGGCCCCAGTGACACTTTCTCCCTGACTTTTTTGACAGTTTCAGCATAACTGCTCGACTTTATTTTGACAATTATGGCTTCTTCCTTAGTCCCTCTGTTTGCCGGTCTACAGGGCTTTGGCGTAGCTTCCTTTTGGTTGTTTCCGTGTGGGTTTAGTTTGCCTGCCGTGCTTTTCTTCCTGTGTTCCTGTATTTTCTAATCGCCTTCTTCGGGGTTATACTGTTGGGCACTCGCTTCTTTGAGTTGGGGTTTTCCCTGTTTTTCTCCCCCGTGGTAGATCTCGAAGATAACTTGGGTATCCATGAAGACTGCTTGGATCATTTTCTTGACCCGGGTCCACCTTAATTTCTTGTGGCCCCACTCCAGTCTTACTGTCTTTATTTTGTTTATCTCCAGTTTTCTCATTGCCTCCTTAAGGTTATTGAGGCATTTAAAGGTTGTTTTCTCATTTACCGTCGCTGTTTCTCATCTTGTCAGCATGAGGAAGGTCTGTTGTATTCTTGTTGTAGTACTGTTTTGGCAGAAGCCACCAACTTCGCTTCTGCAGTAGACCACGTCCCCAGACTTTGCGTCGTGGTTTACTGCCAGGCTTAGATTGTATGTTGCTGTCCTATCGCGTTGTGCGTATGCAATCGGGACATCATCGTTAACTGTGGTAATGTCCGCGCTGTGTTCTTTAATGTTTGTGAATATCTCTTCTGGCCACTGATGTCTCGCGATCTCTTGGAAGATTTTATAGTTCGTACTTGATTTGATTGTGTCGTATTTCGTCCAGCGTGGGAGGGTTTTCCCAGCTTGTTACTGCTAGTTCCTGGCTAGTTTGTGTAGCCACCTCCGTTGTTTCAGCCTTGGTTTGCGTGCCGAGGCTGTGTTTCTTGGTTTTCGTTATATGTTTCTCCTCAACCTTTTTCCTAATTTTGCGTCTCAATGCTTCCCTTTCAGCCTCTACGGCTGGTAACAGCCTTACTAATCCCCTCGCGTTTTCTTTGATTTCCACTTTCGTATTGATGTTTGTGGCAATCAGGGTTTTGAGCGTAGGGTCTTGAACTTTTCGTACGCGTCACCCGCCTTCTGCGTCTTGGGTTTTTTTCCATGTATCGAAGGTAAATACACCGTCTGTTGTCCCTTCATTTGTTTGCGGTGGCGTAGTCTCTCTGTTTCTTTTTCTGGTGAAATCGATCTACACCGTTTGCTCGCTCTGCTTGAATTTTTCGATTCCATACTTGACTCTAGTTTTTTCTGGGGTTACGTGATCGTCGTCTTCTATTAGGATTGCACTAGTTGACTGTGTCCTAAGTTTTGCAGGAGATCTCGACAGGGTTCTTCCTCTAAAAGGGTCTGTACTCTTGTCCATGTTCGTTAGCCGTGTCGTTGTAGGGGTAGATCCGTCCGTATCCGAGGCTAAGCTTACTATGCTCTCCATGTTGGGAGTTGCTGCCATCGACGGCAGCTGGGGTGATCTCGTGGTCAATTCCAGGGATTACACCCCGTGCCTGGAACAAGCCGTATACAAGGAGGTGCGGCCGGTGCCTCCAGGTTTCCCGTTAGTGACCAATTTCCCTTTGGCCATTCATAACGTCAGCACGGTCACACGCCTTGAGATTGGGGGATTTTTTGACGCAGTTTACTCTGCCCTAACCGTGTTCATAGCCGTTTTGTCATTCTGGTGCCAGTCCATCCAAACCTAAATCCAAACTCGTGTCCTTCGTCCATAGTCATGTCGTCGTCCTGCCCCCCCCCCCCGATGGGGGCAGCTTCCTTTAGTTGTACTCGTCTTCAAATCGTTGTGCCCCCTCTAGTACCGTGTACTGCTGCTAGAGGGGACGCCCGACTACACTTCGCGGGGTCGTCAAGCCCGTCTAGGTGCTGCGAGGTTTGATTTCGGAGTGTCCTTCGCCTAGGCGGGTCGCCTGCCACGGCTGATGAGCCCCGCCTGCCGAGTCCAGCGCTGGTGTTGCCGCCCACTTTGGGTCAGACGCAGCACTTGGGTGGCCGCCCGCTCCGGGTTAGACGCCACCCCCGTTGAGGATGTCTCTTGATCTTCCGGCCACTAGTGAGTTGTAGCCCGCCGTACTAAGCCCCCTAGTCTAGTCTAGTCTACTGTTACTATTACTCGTTTATTTGGCTGGCGGGAAGTTACTGTTACTCTACTTTCATTTTCAATTGACGGGAGGTATTGCGCTACTGTTACTTTATATTAATTTGTAATTAGCAAGACGCCTTAATAAAAAAGCTACTGTCAACTATACACTTTGATTTAGTTGGCGGGAGATACTGTTGCTCTAGCCTTATTTTTAACTGACTGTGCTACAGTTATTTTATCTAAATTTGTAAATAAAGGAAGATCTTGATGGTAAAAATTTTACTGTCACTTTTACACTTTGATTTAGTTGACGGAAGGTACTGTTGCTCTAGCCTTATTTTCAATTAACAGGAGGTACTGTGCTGCTGTTACATATCTTAATTTGTAAATAGCGGAAGGCTTGTTAGTAAAAAAAATCTATTGTCTCTTTTACACTTTGATTTAATTGGCGGGAGGTACTATTGCTTTAGCTTCATTTTCAATTAATGCGAGATATTGTGCTACTGTTACTTTGTATCAAATTGTAATTAGCGGGACGTCAGCACAAAAAGCTACTGTCAACTTACACTTTGATTTAGTTGGCAGGAGGTACTGTTGCTTTAGCTTTATTTTCAACTAGTCTAGTCTAGTTTAGTCTAGTCTAGCCTAGCCTTTTTTTTCTACGAAGGCAGGGGGAAAATCTTCATCAAGACATTTCGCAACCAATGTCCAGAGTGTCTTAGGAATTACCTATCTTCTCCTCTCGCTGTCTTATTGCGCCACTTGACGCCGTCTCTCTTGCTTATTTCTTTCCACAGTCTCTTTTGTAATCATGATTTTCTCAATGTATTTGGCAACGTGGTTCCAATACTCCTCTGTTTCGATCATGGCGGAGATCAGGTTGCCCGGGAGCAGCCTCCTTCCCACTCTCAGTTCAGCTTCTTCCCGATGGGGCGGCCATGTCTGGCAGCGGAAAAGGGTATGTTCCACTGTGTCGACGGAGCCATCCTTGCAGTGGGGACATAGGTTGGAGGGTATCTTCCCTATACGATGCAGGTACGCACCAAAACAACCATGAGCGGTCAGAGCTTGGGTAAGATGAAAGTTTGTTTGTCCGTGCTTCCTTCTGAGCCATGGTTCCAGCTGAGGTATGAGCAGTCTGGTCCATGGGCCTTTGCAGCCGCTTTCCCATGCTCTCTGCTACTTTTCCAAGATCTCTTTGTCGGTCTTTTCTTTCTTCCGGCCTGTCTGCCTTGTTTCTGCCAGGTGCTGTATCTGTGGGATACTCGCTACTACCTGGACTGCTTTAAGTGACACCGTGCGGTATGCGGCGCAAACCCGAAGGGCCATTTTCCGTTGTACCCTAGATAGGGTGTCTCGGTGACATGCCTTGTTTAGATCGTGTACCCAGACTGGCGCGGCGTAGAGAGTTATTGAGTGTGCGACTTGCGCCAGCACTCTTCGCCTGCTTGCCACCGGTCCCACTGAGTTTGGCATTAACTTGGCAAGTGCGGTTGTTGCTCGGTCAGCCTTCTCTGCAACATTCTTGATGTGCCCTCCAAAGTTCATACCCGGGGTCAGTGTGACCCCCATATATTTTACTTGTGTAGCACACGCCACCATTCTGCCTTGGATCTGGAATGCGATCCCTGCTGCCTTTCGCCACCCGGCGAGCATAATTACCTCGGTCTTGTCCGGTGCCAGGGCAAGTCCTACACCCTCGATCCACCCGCTGACCGCGGCACAACTCCGCTCGACTTTCCATGTCAGTTCGGCTGTGGTTTGGGCTGTAACTAACATACCGAAGTCGTCTGCATAGGCTATTGCATCCACCCCTGGTGGTAGCCTGAGCCTCAGAATACCATTGCATTGGACATTCCACAGGGTGGGGCCAAGAACTGAACCCTGTCTAGCCTAGTCTAGTCTAGTCTAGCCTAGTCTACCCTAGTCTAGTCTAGTCTAGTGTAGCCTAGCCTAGTCTAGTCTATTCTAGTCTAGCCTAGCCTAGCCTAGTCTAGTCGTCTAGTCTAGTCGTCTAGTCTAGTCGTCTAGTCTAGTCGTCTAGTCTAGTCTACTCGTCTAGTCTAGTCTAGTCGTCTAGTCTAGTCTAGTCGTCTAGTCTAGTCGTCCAGTCTAGTCTAGTCGTCTAGTCTAGTCTAGCCTAGCCTTTTTTTCTACGAGGGCAGGGGGAAAATCTTCATCAAGACACCCTGTGACCATACCGGGTCGCAGGGTAGTGCTAAGTTTTCATGGGTTATTACGGAAACAACTGATTTCGATTGGAGACCAGCTAAAGCCCCCTCCCTTTTACTCTGCCACATTGTGGTCCGCCTATTCAAGGCATTTCGCAACCAACGTCCAGAGTGTCTTAGGAATTACCTATCTTTTCCTCTCGCTGTCTTATTGCGCCACTTGACGCCGTCTCTCTTGCTCATTTCTTCCCTAGCAATTATAATAAATTAAGAATATTTGAAAATTTCAGGGGATGCGATAATGTAAAACAATAAAATTTAAAATATGGCATGCAAGTGCTACAATATTGACAGTCATTTCACCCCCTAATATTACTTCTGATATTTTCATAATCTCAGGGGAAGTAAACACAACCCTAGCAGTTATAATAAATTAATAATAGTTGAAAATTTCAAGAGATGCGATACTGTAAAACAATAAAATTTTAAATATGGCATGCA
Source organism: Harpalus rubripes (assembly GCA_963082715.1). Taxonomy (NCBI): domain Eukaryota; kingdom Metazoa; phylum Arthropoda; class Insecta; order Coleoptera; family Carabidae; genus Harpalus; species Harpalus rubripes. The sequence continues at coordinate 27,341,743 of OY720458.1, read as the reverse complement.
AGTGCTACAATATTGACAGTCATTTCACCCCCTAATATTCTGATATTTTCATAATTTCAGGGGAAGTAAACACAACCGTAGCAATTATAATAAATTAATAATAGTTGAAAATTTCAGGGGATGCGATACTGTAAAACAATAAAATTTAAAATATGGCATGCAAGTGCTACAATATTGACAGTCATTTCACCCCCTAATATTACTTCTGATATTTTCATAATTTCTGGGGAAGTAAACACTACAATATCAATTATAACAAATTAATAATAGTTGAAAATTTCAGGGGATGCGATACTGTAAAACAATAAAATGTAAAATATGGCATGCAAGTGCTACTGGTTTTATATAATATTAACAGTCATTTCACCCCCTAATATTACTTCTGATATTTTCATAACTTCAGGGGAAGTAAACACAACCCAAGCAATTATAATAAATTAATAATATTTCAAAATTTCAGGGGATGCGATAATGTAAAACAATAAAATTTAAAATGTCATGCAAGTTCTACTGATTTTATATAATATTGACAGAGATATCACCCCTTAATATTACTTCTGATATTTTCATAATTTCAGGGGAAGTAAACACATCCCTAGCAATTATAATAAATTAATAATATTTGAAAAATTCAGGGGATGCGATACTGTAAAACAATAAAAATTAAAATATGGCATGCAAGTGCTACTGGTTTTATATAATATTAACAGTCATTTCACCCCCTAATATTACTTCTAATATTTTCATATTGCAGGGGAAGTAAACACAACCCTAGCAAATATAATAAATTAATAATAGTTGAAAATTTCAGGGGATGCGATATTGTAAAACAATAAAATTTAAAATATGGCATGCAAGTGCTACAACATATTATGTATATATATATATATATATATATATATATATATATATATATATATAAATTTTGATTTTGGAATCGAAGTTTTCAAAAAAAAAACTAATTTTTATTTTTTAACTTCAAATCTTTATTTAAACAGATTCGTGGTTGAACATAGTAACAGTTTGTAGAAAGTGATACAAATGACGCCTATGGCTAACTATACACTAGTTTATACCGGGTGTCTTAGGCCGACCGACACATGGGCGATTAACATGTAAAATTAGTTAATTGTGAATAGTATCTCCCCAGTGCAAGATATTAAGATGAAATTTTGCATGCTTATCCGGGGATACTATTTCTATGGATTTCAATTCAAATCAGTCAATTTACAAGTGTAATATTAGAATAAATTAAGAAAAATTGTAGAAGTACCATGAATGTTATTCATATCTTGAAAATAATAGTATCTAAGCAACAGCTCTGATAGAGTAGGGTAACGTGCGCGCTTCACAATTTAGAGAGTCGGGTTCGAAACCAACCGACAGCAATATTTATTTTTTAATTTTTTCTTTTCAAAATAATTTTTATTATTAATATGTTTTTAATCTTTTATTAATATTTAATTTAATAAAGTGGATACATTGTACGTAACAAGATTTATTTATTTAAAAAATATTTTATTATTTGCTTTATTGGTTTATTATAAATAAAATTTCTTCAAATTATAGTTAGCCCTGACGAAAACAAAAAAACGAGAACATTTGATTTCAATAATCAAACGTCAAATGCAGATTTGTATTGTACTATCTTTATTTGTTGCTAGTGTTATTTAAATAATATGGATTTAACTACAAAAGATCCCGAGGTTTGGGGATAACTATCGGGCGCGTCCCCGGGTGGCGGATAGGGGAACGGCCATATTGCTTTGGTGATATGGTTAGTGATAACTACATACAAGCGCTCTGGGCTTAAAACCCCATTGCGTTCTGTTAAGGTTATCGCCGCGGACCATCCTCCCACGTGTTTGTGCCGTGCGTGGCGACCCGTGTCGGAGGATGAAGGGATCCTGGTGGCTGAGTCGCGAGACAACACTCCACTTTGGCCTGGATTTCGCCTAGACGGGCGGTCGAGGCTAACCCACCTCGATCAATCGGCTGCGACGTCGGGTCAGACTGCCGTCAGGGTGAGTCTTTGGGGTTGGTGAGCACACAGGAGGCCCAGCCAACGACGGTTTGCTAGTCACACTCCTTCGGCTGGCTGGTCCCCTTCTCGTGTTGCTTGTCGACCTTGGGGGCTATATCGATCCGGTATGCCCTGGCGTTGAAGTTCAACGTCCCCTTTTGGGGCTCCCCGGTGGGTGGGGCGCCGGTGAGATGAATCTACATTTCCCTTATGGATGGCTTAAACAAGACTACCATAACCCCAGCGGGTGCGTCTTCGGATACCCCGTTACCAACATCAGCAGTGGGTGCGTCTTCAGACACCCTGCTGCCAAAGGGTGCGTCCTCGGATACCCCATCTACAGCTCCCAAACCCAAAAGGCACCGCATCTGCGGAGCGGAGCAAAAGCGAAGGAGGAAGGCTCGCCAAGCTGAGGAGGCGAAAGCCAAATCAGGTGGCAAACCTTATCCCGCGTCTTCGGCGCAACAGGGAAAAGCTAACCCCGCTGGTTCTGGACAATCGTCCAGACCAGTGAAGAAGGCTGGCTGTCCCGGCGGCGCCAAACGTATTAGGTCAGAGGGCTCTGAACCTTCTCCCAACCTTAGGAAGAAGAATCGTCCTCTCCCCAGTACGAGACCCTCGGCTCCCAAGCCTGTCGGGAACTATTCAGATGCCACGAAAAGGCATCTTAAAGTCGCGGTCATTTGCCGTAGCAACCCATTGGGGAAAATCTCCTCTTCTCAGGCCCAAATCCTGCAGGACCAACTGTATCAACAGTTGGACAACTGCTTGTTTGCCCTCAAGGAAGGAGAACAGCCTCCTGTCTTCGACGGATGGCAACATTCCGGCGAGATTCTACGTATCACCTGTGGTGACAACCATTCATTGGAATGGCTGAAATCCACGGTGCGTGGACTCCCCACTCCTTGGGACAACGCCCAGTTAGAGGTCGTTGGGCTGGACCAACTTCCTCGTTTGGTCAAGGCAGCTGTCTGGATTCCGGGTAAAGCCGATGATAGAGAGACTGTCGTCCGGAGGTTGGCGGTCCAGAACAACCACCTCAAGGTTTCCAATTGGTGTGTCTTTCATGATGCACCAAAAGAGAATCCGCTGGGACGGCTGTTGGTCTTCGGCATCAACGACCAGGATGCCAAAACTCTTGTGGAGAAGGGGAAGAAACTGAGGTACAGGTTCTCCCAACTCTCCGTTAAATTGAAGGTTGGTGATTCTGCACCCCCTCAAACACAGCCAACAGAGACTGCGACCCAGTCTTCGCAGGATGCAACCCCAATGGAACTAGGTTCCAACGAGGCTGCTGAACTGCAAGAGCTCGTGTCTCTGCTAATTTCGGAGATTGCGTTAGTTTCTCCCAAGGATGATTCCCAACAATCCTCAACCTAAATTCCCTCCTCAAGCCCCAATATCCTTCATCCAAATAAACCTGCAACACTGTCGGGCGGCGTCATCCACTCTGAGACGGCACCTAGACAGCAAGCAGAATAGTATAGCCCTAATACAAGAGCCTTGGGTAGTTAAATCCAAGATCTGTAGATTAGGCGACAAAAATACCTCTACCTTCACAGGATTTGGTATTGAAAAACCAAGAACATGCATTATAGTTCCTAAACAAATACAAGCTGTTATCGTTCAACAACTTTGTACACGCGATCTCACTGTAATTCTTCTTAGTGAAATCACCAAAAATACCAAGGAAGACATCATTCTTGCCTCCTGTTATCTACCTTCAGACTCTTCACAACTTCCTCCTAGTCCTGAACTGGTGAAGCTGATTGAGTTCTGTGAACAAAATCACAAACATCTAATCGTGGGTTGCGATTCTAACTCGCACCACCCAATCTGGGGGAGCAAAGATGCTAATCCCAGAGGTAGATCTTTAAGTGAATACATCACTAGTACTACCCTAGAAATACTTAACAAGGGCGATGAACCTACTTTTGTCACTACCCGTGCTCAAACTAGAATTGACATCACCCTAGCCACATCAAACATATCCAGCGACATATCAGGATGGTGTGTATCATCTGACCTTTCAATGTCTGACCACAGGTCGATATGTTTTACACTAAATGCTAAATGCATTGAAAAAAAGGTTTTTCGTAACCCCAGGAAAACTAACATAACCGTATTCCTTGACCTTCTGTCTTCGGGAATTAAGGAATATCATGTACCCAAACAAATCAATATAGAAACACTTGAAAATTGCGCTAGTAATCTTCAACAAGTTCTTACAAAATCATACGAACGGGCATGTCCCCAAAGTACAATTAAGCCCACGAACGCACCATGGTGGTGTAGTGAACTAGGTAAAATGAGAACAATCGTTAGGAAATTGTTTAACAAAGCGAAGAACTCTAAAGCCGAAGCCGATTGCCGTTCTTTCCAAATAGAGAAAACTAAATACAAAAAAGTTATACGACAAAAGCAGAGAACTGCATGGCAGAACTACGTTAGCAATATCGAAGGAACTGCCCCTGTAGCTCGCTTAAAAAAAATGTTCTCTAAGGACCCTAACCAACAACTCAGCTGCCTCAAACGTGAGGACGGCTCATACGCTACTTCAATTACAGAAAATAATGAAATTCTGCTAAAGTGTCACTTTCCAGGCTGTGTAATTTCTCAAGGAAGTAGTTGGGCAGTTCAAGGACACTCCTTTTCGGAGGAGGCGTTCAAACTCTCTTCGAAGATCGTTGATGAAACACGCATAACCTGGGCGATTAACGCTCTAAAGCCCTACAAAGCACCAGGGTTAGATGGGATTGTACCTGCTCTCCTTAAGTGGGGCTGCAGTCTGTTAATACACCATCTTATCTGGCTTTTTAGAGCTTGCATCACCCTCACTTATGTTCCTCTTAAGTGGAGAGAAGTTAAGGTAGTATACATTCCCAAACCTGGACGTTTAGACTACTCAACACCTAAATCATATCGTCCAATAAGTCTTACCTCAGTTCTCCTCAAAACTCTGGAAAGACTTTGCGATAGATATATTAGGGATACTGCACTGGTTTGCAATCCACTTCACCCTAACCAACATGCTTATACTCAGGGTAGATCGACTGAAACTGCTCTTCATGCTGTGGTCAGCACGATCGATAAATCTATGGAATATAACAATTCCACCCTGGGAATCTTCATAGATATAGAAGGGGCTTTTGATAAAGTGACCTTCGATTCTATAGTCAATGCTCTAGAGGAACACGGAGTTGAACTTCCTCTGTGCAAATGGATAAAATTCATGCTAGAGCATAGAGTAGTACAATTTTCTTCCGGGGAAACTAATATTACAGGATATGTCACCAGAGGCTGTCCACAAGGTGGCGTTCTTTCGCCCCTTCTTTGGGCAATGTTGGTAGACAGCCTCCTGATACTTCTTAACAACAATGGATACCACACCATTGGATATGCAGACGACATTACAGTTCTGCTAAACGGCAAATTTGAGAACATTCTTGCCAACTTGGCAAACAACGCTCTTAAGTTGATCGAAAACTGGTGCAAGGAACACTCCCTTTCGGCAAATCCAGCCAAAACAGAGATAGTCCTCTTCACTAGGAAATGCAAAATTGGCGATATTAGAATGCCGAAACTCTTCAATCAAACTCTAACTCTATCAAGCAGTGTCAAATATCTAGGTATCATAATTGACAGCAAACTTAACTGAAGTCTACATTTAACCAATAAAGTGGAAAAAGCCTGTATAGCCTTTTGGCAATGTCGCCGTGCTTTGAGTCGAACTTGGGGCTTCACACCTAAGCTCACCCTCTGGCTATACACAGCCATTATCAGGCCAATGATTACATATGGTGCTATTGTCTGGTGGCCCAGAATCAGACAATCCGTAGCAACATCTAAACTAGAACATGTACAGAGGCTGGCATGTTTAGCAATAACTGGCGCCATGCGCACTACACCAACGGCAGCAATGGAAGTTCTTCTATGCCTTCCCTCTCTTAATATCTACATTGAGGAGGTTGCACTGAAGTCTGTCTTGCGCCTTTTCCAACTAGGTCTCTGGCCTAAAATAGGAGCAAACAGTAAACACTGCTCTATCTTCAAAGAAGCAGCCTTGCGGGCTCCACTTCTACAGATGAGTAACGACTACATTGTTCCAAAATTCTATTTTGAGAAACTATAACAAATTAAACTAGACTGTCAGACATCCTCTATACCTGCCATTCTCATTTTTACTGACGGCTCGAAGAGTGGGACAGGGTCCGGCTCAGGAATCTTCTCCGAACAAATGAACCTGTCTGTCAGTATTCCCCTTGGTGCCTATGCCACCGTCTTTCAATCTGAAATTCTAGGTATCCTGCATAGTGCACTACTAATTAAAGAACATAAAGTTCAAAATAAGTATATCAGGATAGCTTCAGACAGCAAAGCAGTTCTTAAAAGCCTTAGTGGATTTAAATTCACTTCAGGTCTGGTTGAACTTTGTCATCTTGCATTGTCAGATATATCCAAAAACAATGTCGTGGAACTCGCTTGGGTAAAGGGACACAATGGTATTGAAGGTAACATCTGTGCCGATAATCTAGCTAAACAGGGTTCGTCTGATTCACCCTGGGGCCCAGAGCCTATGCTACCCCTAGCCAAATCGGTCCTTCACAATATTACTCGAAACATCACTCTTGAAAAATTTTCAGCTGGTTGGAGAAATATATCCACCTGTAAACAAACGAGGAATTTTATTCCTAAACCAACTTGTAAGTTAGCCAATTATCTCATCAGACTTTCGAGGAACAACCTCAAATTTCTCGTTGAGGTCCTTACGGGACATGGTCGGTTCAACAAACACATGCACCGCATAAAAATCTCCGACAGAGGCTGTGAGATGGATGACGAAACAGTGGAACACATTCTTCTCGAGTGTCCCGCTCTAGCGCTAAAGAGAGGATCCATGTTAGGGGAATTCTGGCCTTCCACGGCCGCAGTTAGCTCAACTTCCCCCGCTGACTTATTAGCCTTCTTCCTGAGCGTAGAATGGCTTCAAGATCGGTAGGTCGGAAGCTGTGCTCTAGGAGGTAGTACAATGGGCCCATTTGTGAGGCCTAAGTGCGCGTGGAGTTTCTTCACCCTCCACCTCAAATCCAGAATCCAGAACTACAAAAGATAAAATTCGTATTGTGAAATTATTTCACATTGGTAATAGCCTACAGCAAGCTGCTGATGTATTTTCTGCCGAAAATCCAGAAAATGTAGTTAATAAATCCCGTGTAAGGCGTATTATTAACAGATTTGAAGAAACTGGGTGTGTTGCTAATCACACAAAGCAGGAAATACAACCAATTGAAAATGAATTTGAAGAAATCATAATTGCGCGGGTTGAAGTGGAGCCTACTATTAGTTTAAGAAGTTTACAAATGGAATGTGGAATAAGTAGAACAAAAATTGCTAGAATACTTAAGAAAAATGGATTTAGAAGTTACAAAGTAGGTAACCATCAAGAATTGCGAGACGGCGACGAAGAAAGAAGAGCAACTTATTGTGAAACAATTATGGATAAAGCCAATGAAAACAGAAACTTTTTGTATTCCCTCTGTTATACCGATGAATGCACATTTACTCTTCATAACGAACCGAATGTGCAAAACTTTCGCCACTGGTCAAAAGATAAACCAACTCTTCAAAATTTATCAAGAACACAATATCCCCAGAAGGTTAATGTTTGGGCGGGAATTTTGGGATCACACATTATTGGACCATACTTTATTGAAGGGACATTGAACGGTCCAAAATATTTAGATTTATTGGAAACAGTAGTTGGGCCTAGACTTACAGAATTAAATATGGAGAGGATATGGTTTCAACAGGATGGGTGTCCAGCGCATAACGTGCAAATTGTCAAAGAATATTTGGACAATTCATTTCCAGATTCTTGGATTGGTTTAAATGGACCAATTAATTGTCCGGCAAGGTCTCCTGATCTAAGCCCCTTAGATTTTTTTCTTTGGGGTCATTTAAAATCAAAAATTTACGGCCATTATGAATTGACCACTTTAGAAGACCTGAAAGCGGCAATAAGGAATGAATGTAGGCTTATTTCTAATCGACAGCTAAGCAACGTGGGACAGCAATGTTACGATCGTCTCGGATTTTGCTTAGCGCAAAACGGCGGCCATTTTGAATATTTATTATAATTTTTAAATTTTAATGTTGTAATTAGTAGGTACGATTTAATATTTTTTAAATAAATAAATCTTGTTACGTACAATGTATCCACTTTATTAAATTAAATATTAATAAAAGATTAAAAACATACTAATAATAAAAATTATTTTGAAAAGAAAAAATTAAAAAATAAATATTGCTGTCGGTTGGTTTCGAACCCGACTCTCTAAATTGTGAAGCGCGCACGTTACCCCTACTCTATCAGAGCTGTTGCTTAGATACTATTATTGTCAAGATATGAATAACATTCATGGTACTTCTACAATTTTTCTTAATTTATTCTAATATTACACTTGTAAATTGACTGATTTGAATTGAAATCCATAGAAATAGTATCCCCGGATAAGCATGCAAAATTTCATCTTAATATCTTGCACTGGGGAGATACTATTCACAATTAACTAATTTTACATGTTAATCGCCCATGTGTCGGTCGGCCTAAGACACCCGGTATACTAAGTTTATCGTAAACAAACTTCATAAGAAATAATGTCATTTGTGATAGTAGTGAATCATAATTCCTCCCCTTCAAGAAATGACATTATTTCAGAGGATTCAATTCTAAATCTACCTTTTCTTGGTTCACAATTTTCTTCTGCTTATATTCTAAAATACGAGTATATATTCTCTTTTTACATAATATGAGTACAATAATGATACTTATAATACTTAATATAATATATAATATAGGTACATGGTGATTATCAATCCCTTTTGTGGATTTGATTTGGTCTAAATGTGTAATGCTTAACTTGACTCTATTTAATTTATTTATTTCTGGTATTTGTTTAATTTCTATTTCTTTTATAGTGTCAAAAATGTATTCTTGGTATAATGGTTCGTACTTTTGGAATTGCCAATTTTTTATAGTGCAAATATCTTGTTCATTGATGAAGATACCCTGTACTTGTTTATATTTGTAATTGTCTCCGCAATTAAATTCTAAATTTTGAAGATTTGGGGAAAATATAATTGCTTTATTTGTAAATGGTATTTGTGAAATGTAATTTTTTTTTGTTGCAATCTCTTGGCTTAGACGATCATCATATATTTGTTTGTTTAGTACGTTATTAATACAATTACTAATAGGGTTATAATTTGTTATACAATATTTATTATTTATAAACTTACGTATGGCTATATATATGTTATTATAGTTAATAATCATATTGTTTTCCTCTGCTAATTGTTTGTATGATAAATCGTAATATGGTATTGGAGTGAATTGTTGAATTGGATATAAGTTTTTTGTGTAATTTGGGATCGCTAATAAGATGTGTATCTTGTTATTCTGTAGTGTACAAGTAACATATACTGTTTCGAGTGTTTGTAGTATGTTTGGGTTTTGTGTAATGTTTTGGAGACTACTAGGATCTATTATGGTTATATCTAATTGATTTAAAGAGCAGAATTCTAAGGATTTTATGACATTGTCTACTATGCTTTTGAGTCTGAATATATACTAAAATTTTATTAATTTGGATTTGTGTGTGTATAAGCGCTTTCCAACTTTTGTCCTGTTTCATTATTCCAACTACTTCGTTAATTGTCGTTCGTAGTTTATTTTCGTCTAGTCTTACAGTTTGTAATTCTTTGTTAAATATATCGGTCAAAGTTTGTTGTTGGTAGATAATTTCGTTTGTTTGTGTCTGTAATACTTTTTGGTTGTTACTAAGTTGTTCTAAAATTATATTGTAACGTTCTTCGTCAGCGGCGTCTAAATTATCTGTTATTGATTTTATTATGGATCCGAATCCATTTATCAAACCTCTCTTCTTCCTTCTTCCGAATAATTTGATTATCCGCGACATTTATGCGATTTTCTAAAAATTTTAAACCGTTAATTGGGTATTCTTGAGCTGAATGTATAGTTTCTATATCGTCTTGTGTGTCTATTATTCCTTTTATTGAGTCATCGTCTTGTTGTATAATCTTTTCTAGTTTTATTCTGGATTCTAACTCATCGCTTAGCACGAAGTTTTGTGGTAGTGTATAGACGTTTATTTGTATGCATGTGTTTTCAAATACGGAGTTTATTATTTTAATTAATTCATCCTTTGGTAATTTGTCCAATCCGCATGATAAGTATGGGATGTTAATTTCGTATAGGTCATTTTTTATTAAATAGTCTCGAAGCTGTATCAGTTAGTTTTTTAATAGTTTCTTGTTGCATTCATCCCTAAATGATTATTTTGAAAACAAGTGGAAAATATGTTTATCATACTCATTTTGAATTATTATCTTATTTGGTAGTTTATTTACACAAAAGTTTCTACTATTGAATTGGTTATCTATTTGTTTTGCCAAACCTTTTCCGAACTTGTAATCCTTGGATATACAGTGCGCGAAGATGGGTGTCGTTGTTACGTCACCTACTTTAAAATTTATTTTGAATGTATTTCTGATTCTACTTAAAAAATCTCCAATTTTATTCGTTTTTCCTGCTATGTATTCTATCTCGAAATTATATTCATTAAGTTCAATTTTCCATCTCATTAATTTTTGGTTGGCATTTTTCATGTTAAACAGCCAGGTCAATGGCCTATGATCAGTACGGATAATGAATTTTCGTCCGTATAGGTACGTTTTGAAGTTTTGTATGGCCCAAACTATTGCTTTTAATTCTTTTTCGATGGTAGAATAATTTTGTTCATGCGTGTTAAATGTTTTCGAGGCGTATGCTAATGGTTTTTCTTGTAGGTCTTGTACCTGTGAAAGTACAGCGCCCATCGCATAGTCGGATGCGTCTGTGGTTAATATAATTTTTTTATTAAAATCCGGGAATGAGAGTATTGGGGGGTTTGTTATTAGTTCCTTCATTTTCGTGAAACATTCTCTATACTCATTATTATGAATATCTATTGTGGATCCCTTGCGTAAACAGTTAGTGAAAGGTTTAGTTAATTTTGAAAAATTTGGTATAAACCTGCGGTACCAGGATAACTTGCCTAATAATGATTTTATTTCTTTCACCGTTCTCGGGATTTTAATATTTTGTATTACTTCTATTTTCTTCTCGTTTGGTTTGAGAACTTCGCTCGAGATTACAAATCCTAGGTATTCCACTTCTGTTTTAAAAAATTCTGACTTATCTATTTGTATTTTTAGATTTGCGTTTTTCAAGTACTCAAAGACCGTTTCAATATTTTGCAAATGTTCTTGTTCTGTATTCCCGAAAATGATTATGTCATCCAGATATACGAGACATATTTTACCTATTAAGTCTTGTAGGACTTCGTTCATGCACCTTTGGAAGGTGGCTGGTGCATTAATTAGACCGAAAGGCATTCTCAAAAATTCATAATGTCCCGTGGTAGTGCTGAAGGCTGTTTTTTCTCTATCACTTTTGTCTATTAATATCTGATGAAAACCTGAGTGCAAATCGAGGGTAGTAAAGAATTTTGGGCTATTTATTTTTTCAAAAAGTGTATCGATATTGGGGATGGGAAATTTATCTTCTTTCGTTTTTTGATTGAGTTTCCTGAAGTCAATTACTAATCTGGTTTTCTTTTTGCCAGATGCGTCTGCTTTTTTTGGTACAATCCAGATGGGTGAATTGTACGGGCTTTTAGATTTTTGTATGACTCCTGTTTTTAATAATGTTTGCACGTGTTCTTCAATATCTTTTTCATAAATTTGGGGTAACCGATAGTTTTTTGTGTATACGGGTATGTCATCAGTGGTATATATTTTGTGTTGTATTTTGTTAGTGGATGTTAATGTTTCATTTTCTTTAGGAAATAGTGAGTCATATTTTCCTAATAATTTATATAATTTACCCTTTGTTTCTGTTTTTAAATGTTCATCGCGTATTTGCACATATGTTTCTTTATCTTTTTTGTCCAAATTTTGAATATTAAACTTCATCTGTTTCATTTGAATCGTGTTATTTGTAAAGTCTATTATTGTGTTCGTATCGCGGAGTATATCTGTTCCGAATAATAAATTACATTCTGCGTGAAAATTTAAAATGAAAAATTTGTGGGTTTTTCCGAATATTCTAATCTCTACATACTTATCGCATTTTACTTTGCTCGTCGCTGTTCTAAAAGTAAGGAATTCTTTAAGAACCTTCATTTTATTTTGTTTTATTGTCTGTTCCGTTACTAAGTTTAGATTTGAACCTGAATCTATGAGAATTTTGAAATTTTGATATGTGATAATCGGGATCGTTTTTGTGTTTGATAACATCACATATTTTCTTTTATCTGGTCGGGGTCGTAATCTAAAAAAGATTGATTATCGAATGTTTCATCTTGGTCGTTATTTACGTCCTCATCATTAATTTCGTTGTCACAAGTATCTTCGGGATCTTGTGTTTCTAAGGCGTAATTTCTTTTTATTGTCTGTGTGGACATGGGTGTTGTTGTTCTTGTCATTCCGGACATAGGTATTGGTTTAAATTGTTGTCTTGTCTCTATACCATTTTTGATATTCTGTCTGGCAAACATTTGTTTACCTTGCAAGTTGAGGATTAAATGGTTTTGAGGGAAATTCTTGTCCTGGGAATTTTCGTGGAGGTGAGTTAAATTGCTTTAAAAAAGGGTTTTGTATGTTGGATTGATTATTTATTTTGTGGAGTGGTGATTTGTGTACTTGTGTAAAGTTGAATTCGTTAGTGAGTATTTGTTCACCTTCGTCCAAAGTTTGTATGTTTTTGCTGATAAATAGTGTTCTTAAGTTCAAGGGTATTAACGAGATAAAGTGTGTAGTGATTAGTGTTTGTATTTCTGTTGTTATTGCTTTCTTTTCTTCTTGTTTATATGTTAATAGGGCTATTTTTGATGTGATTTTGTGATACGCGGTTTTGAATTTTTCTAATGTATTATTAATATCGTTCGTGTGAGTAATCCGAATTAATGTTAGCAGTATCGTGATATACGTACTCTTATCTTCGAAATTATTCTGAAGATAAGTTTTTATCTCTTCCCAAGAGTTGAACTCTTGTGTACTTAGAATATCTTTAGCTTTATGAGTAAATTTCTTTTTTAGCATGGAAAAACAGTATGTTTTTTGTATAGCTGTAAGGTTGAACGTGTTCATTACTGAATAAAAATTGTCAGCTTCCTTCATGAATTCCGGGAGGGTTTTTACCTCTCCATCATATTCCGGAACTCTATCAATGAAGTTTCTGATATCACTGATCGTAGCAGTGGCCATGCTGAATTTAATTTGACATTTTGTTAATTCTTCAACTGAATATGATAAAGGTGAATTTATGGCCTCTGTTACTATCTGTTTAATTTTGTTGGTACTTTGTTTATTTGATACAGGTAGAAGTCTAAATTTGTCTTATAATTCTCTAATATTGTCAGAGTTCAGTAATTATATATTTATTTTGTATTATTATGTGTAATTTGTATATGCCTTGTGTCGGGGCTCGTTCTGATTCCTAACAGCGTTAGCCGTTCCTCAGAACCCTTAGTATAACAGTATTTGTTCACGGACCGATTGTTATTACCGGCAAAAGTGTGTGTAATTACTACGAGTGTTTTGTAACTTACAACAATATTATTATGATGTAGGTTGATCTCTGCGTAGTAGTAGATGTCTTGATACGTTTCAAGTGGATGGGCGATTTGTATCTTTCGTGCTCCTTCGGTGTTGTCGATGGTGATGGAATGGGATGTTCTGCTGGGGCTGGTCTCGTTGATCTCGTTGGGTTAAAGATGGGTCGTGGTTAGACCCTGGTGCAACCACTGTTTAGGTTGATTGTTGATGGAGTGAAGATTTATGTGTTTTCACTTGTTCGATCGCACAGAGCAACAATTGAAATTGTTGAATAAAGTGTTGTGCAGATTTACGGCGAATTTCAGCACACTGCCTTCTTTATTTGCGATCCTACCGGCTGCGCCAATTTTGATTTTGGAATCGAAGTTTTCAAAAAAAAAAACTAATTTTTATTTTCTAACTTCAAATCTTTATTTAAACAGATTCGTGGTTGAACATAGTAACAGATTGTAGAAAGTGATACAAATGACGCCTATGGCTAACTATACACTAGTTTATATACTAAGTTTATCGTAAACAAACTTGATAAGAAATAATGTCATTTGTGATAGTAGTGAATTATAATTTATATATATATATATATATATATATATATATATATATATATGTTATATTAATCTATAATTGGACTGATAATATTATTTCTTCCTTAATAAGCAGTCCTTGAGTAGAGAATAAGTATGCTATTGTTATGTTATCTTAAAGATGTTATAAAAGGCAGTGTAAAGTAAGAGAGAGTAGAGATAGTTGTTGGTACTCAACCGGTATACACATTCTTGTGTGAATAAATAAACTTTTTAAAAATAAAGACTTTTGGGTCTTTTACATAACTGGCGCAGTCGGTAGGATAATTGAGAAGTAATTTTCGGACAAAATATAATCGAATTACGTCCGTTTCAACGTTTTATCTCAAGAACATAAAACGGCTTCAACCTAGAGCCCATCAGGGTCTATACACGACCCATCTTTAAAGAAAAGGAAGACTACACCAAGGCATAGGCCATGAATCTACAAAATTCGCAGTGAAGCAACATCGGTGAGTCAATTGTACCAACATCCAAGCATCTCCACAACACAAACGAGTGCCCGCTTCGCAGCTTCATTAGAACAAATGAAGATTGTTGTAATATTGTTACTTTTTCTGTAAGTAATTTATAATACTAACACTAAAAATAAGTTAGAAGGGATCTGAGGTTCGGCTAACGCTGGAAAGAATCAGATCGAGCCCCCGACACAAGGGTATAGCTGCATGATTAATATTCACAACCTTTATTCTCAAACTGGCACTAAATCTTTCGGATTTACTAGAATCCATTATTGAAATTGAAACAGATATTACCAATAATTCAACAATGGCTAATAACCGAATGAGTGATTTAAAAGCAAATATCGAAGTATTACCTGTTTACGATGGATCGAATAAAAAACATTTAAGTACATTCGTAAAACAAGTTGATAGACTTATGGGAGACTTTCAGATTTTGAAAAATTTACTTTAACAAATGGAATTATTTCTAGAATTCGCGGTAAAGCACTAGAAAGTTTAGACAATACCGATACAACAAGATGGGAAAAAATTAAAGAAACTTTGCAAGGGCAACATCTTATTTTCAAAACATATGCTACAATTTTTAATGAAATAATTAATTTAAATAAAAAAGATCCATATGAATTATACGATATAGTAAGTAAAAAAGCAAAAAAATTTCAAGATTTAGTTACAATCGAATTTCCTACAGATGATCATATCATTACTGTATTCGAAAAAATAATAATTCAAAATTTTATTAATAAAATTAATGAACCATACAGCAGTAATCTGGCTAATCGTCAGCCACAAACTTTGGCAGAACTAGGCAATTTATTGCAGAATGATTACCAATTTTTAAAATATAAACAACCAAAATTGTCTTACCTCTTTATAATAAAACATTTGAAAAGAAATTACCAAATATACCCCCACAACAATTCCCTAAACAAAATTTTCCATCTGGTCCTGTTCAGATGAGTTCTAATACTCAACGCAGAAATTTTGCACCACGACAAAATATAATGAATGCACAAACAAACCCCTATGTCAATTCAAACTAGGTCAGTCGCACAAAGACCTAATACAAGTAATTATTTCAGTCAACAAAATCGACAATTTGGTACACATACTCCACGATACATAGCGGAAGAAATTAATATTCAAGAGTGCACAAATAATGAGGGAAATAGTGTAGAAATAAATGATGATAAACCCGAAGTCGATTCTGAAGAAATTTCTTTTTTAGGAATAGGCCAAAATTCATTGTTTCAGGAGAAATAATGAATATTGTATCAACAACCAAACTACCGTTTATAAAGATTGACAGTTATTATATTCTTTTTGATTCGGGTCGGGTAGTACAATAAATCTAATAAGTTCAGATTATGTAAATAAAAATAAATCACAATTTGGTAAAATATATAAAGGAAATTTTACATTTAAAACTGCTAAAGGAAATTTTACTACGAATGAATATATTTTTATTGATATTAACAATAAACCAATTAAATGTTATTTAATGAATTTTCATGATAATTTTAATCTACTTTTGGGTGTTAATGCTTTTAAAGATTTAGAACTCATGTTAGATTTTAAAAACGAGCAAGCTATAATAGGAAACAAAACTTGTAAGCTGAGTTATTTTAATTCAGAAGAGTGTTGTAATATACAAGAACCTGACAAAATTGTAATTCGTGCAAATCATTTAAATAATGAAGAGAAACGTGAATTATTTAATGTAATAAAAGAATATGAAGACATTTTTTCTAAAGAAAATGATAAATTAACTCATACAAATTCAATTAAACATGAAATCCGTACAACAGACGAAATACCCGTTTATACTAAAAATTATCGTTATCCTGAAGTATATAAAGGTGAAATTGAAAGTCAAATAAATAAATTATTAAGTGAGGAAATAATTAGACCATCATATTCCCCTTGGAATTCACCAGTATGGATGGTTCCAAAAAAACTTGATGCCAGTGGCAAAAGGAAGTTCAGAATGGTAATTGATTACCGGAAATTAAATTCGAAAACAGTAAACGATAAATTCCCCATACCGAATATATCCGATGTCCTCGACAAATTAGGGGAAAATATTTATTATACAACTTTGGATTTAACAAGCGGATTTCATCAGATCGAAATTCATCCAGATTCAATTCATAAAACCGCGTTTAGTACTGACCAAGGTCATTACGAATTCACTTGTATGCCCTTTGGATTGAAAAATGCGCCGGCAACATTTCAAAGGTTGATGAACTACGTATTACGCGATCATATTAATAAAATATGTCTAGTTTACCTAGATGATATTATAATTTTTGGAACAAGTCTTCAAGAACACTTTGAGAATATCAAAACAATTTTAAATACATTAAAAGAACATCATCTAAAGGTCCAGGTAGACAAAAGCGAATTTTTGCGAAAGGAAGTAGCCTATTTAGGCCATATCGTCACAAAAGATGGTATTAAACCAAATCCAGACAAAATAAACGCAGTTAAAAGCTTTCCAATACCAAAAACTCCCAAAGAAATTAAACAATTTTTAGGCCTTATCGGTTATTACCAAAAATTTATACCTAACTTCGCTAAAATAACAAAACCTCTTACACAATGTTTAAAGAAAGATAATAAAATAGATATTGAAAATAACGAACATAGAAAAAGTTTTGAGTATGCTAAAAATCTATTAATAAATACAGCCATACTCCAGTATCCTGATTATGAAAAAACTTTTACAATAACTACGGATACCAGTAATTTTGCTATCGGAGCAGTTTTATCTCAAAATTTTGGAAATAAAGAATTACCTATTGCATATGCATCCAGAACCCTAAACGAACATGAGATAAACTACTCAACAACTGAAAAGGAATTACTAGCCATAGTCTGGGCTGTGAAGTATTTGAGACCGTACGTTTATAGGCGGAAATTTAGAATTATTACTGACCACAGACCCTTAAGGGCGCGTGTGAAAACGTTCAAATCGCTTGAAAAGGAGCTTAAATATTTGGTATTTTCGGATGCAGTTTTCTCAAATATGACACAAGCAAATGACTTTAAAATTTAATGTAGCGTACCTTAATAGTTCTTCTAGGGCAAGACGAAGTGTCATGACTTTTAATTATATAGTTTAATTATAATTAATAAAATAGAAATTGTCTGTTTTAGCAAAAATTTTAACCTTATTATTTGACTTTCTGGAAAACTTGTAAAGACGAAAATTATGTCTTGCCCTAATATTTAATGTATATTTTCAAAATTTGAAAACAAAATTGATTTATTAATGACAGTTTTTGTGAAAACTGCATTGGAAAATATTGCCATATATACAATGTTAACAGTTTCACGATTTTGCCGCTAGGAGCAACAAGACACTTTACATTATCAAAACTGTTTTCCTTACCCAAGTACCGATAGCTCCTCTTTGAATGAATATTTCGCCAAGGGAAAAAGAAAAAGGTATAAAATAAATAAATTATTTTCGATTAATAAATTAATTTAAAGTACTGTACAAATTTTCACATTCACATTATCCTGAAGAAATGCTATTAATAGTTAGTTCATTTTATTTTACATTATTTCCAATAAAAAATCATAAGGAATGAATGGGAAAAATATTAATGCAAATAGGGTTCATAAGTCATAATTTATTTATTTGTCGTAAGTAATACATTATATTCTTTGTAAGGTAATCCACGAGGAATTCGCCTACATATTATCTCAGGCAGTAAATACTTCTTATAAAAAGTGCTTAATTTTGGTAGCATTTTTGATTTCCAAAATTCTTCGTCTTTTTTAATTTGTTCAATATATAAATCGGTCGAATCATTGCGATATATAATAAAATAGCAATTTAATTTTTTCGATATATTAAGTTGGCCTTGTATCTATAACAATACAAAATGGTATTAGGAAAATTGATAATTATTGTGAGGGAACACATTTACCTGATAGTAGTAATTGTGATTTCTTTTTAATTGTATTTTTCCATTTTTTATACCTAAGCAGATGTTTTTTCTTTTAATTTCTTCTTCCATTGTTCCACTTGTACGTAGGCTATAGAGACATTTTATTTCAATAATGTCATTTTCCCCTATTAATCCTAAATAAAAAATGTCTTAATTATTTATCAGTTTTATATATCCATATGAATTATATACCGTCAGGGCACGCTCCCAAATATCCATGTTCTACATCTACAAATAGTCCACTTTTCTCAACAGAGAGCCCAGTAGTGTCTTCAAATTTTTTAATTGTCACTGGCTCCTTCATTTTTCCGAAGAGAATGGCCTTAGTCTGTATGACTTGTTTGTATAATATTCTTTTCACAAGTGGTTCATACGAATTATTTTCTTTTCTTTTTACCACTTCACCAAAATTAGAGGCTGTAAGCCTGTCTTTTCTATGCAGGATATAAGTGGCATTTTCAAATTGTCCTTTCGTATGGTTTTCAATGTCGCGTTGTTCTTCTTCCGTAATCTGTAATAATAGTTATACATAAATATAAGCTAATTTATAAAATTTATTTTAAAAATACCTGCAGCCGTTTTAGAAGTCCGTTACATTCTAAAATTACTTCTTCTTCACATTGTTCTGGATGCTGGGCTTTTGGACCATAATGAAAATTTTCGCAGAATAATTTTCTGGCTGTTCGTGATTTTGTAATTTTAACTTTTCTCTTTTCAGAATTTTTGTATTTATTTATGTATTTTTTAAAATGTTTGCCAGGACTATTGCCCGTACATTTTTTCCACGGTGACACATGCCACTTTATACCTTCGTTATATCTTAAACCGCTGAGAATTGTTCGCATTTGATATGAATTTTTCTGAATTAAATTTCGCCTTTTACCCGCAGTAAATCTAGCTAAAATATTCATAAAACACTCGGCTTTATTATTGGTCTGTTTCCCTGTCAATAATGGTGCTTTCTTTATAACTGGTTGCAGTGTTCCTGAAATATATATGTATAAATTTAGTATTGAATATTTAAATATTTAATGCAATTAATGACATACCAATAATGTGATAATATATGCCATTTTTCTTCAAATCACGTATGGCATTTTCCGGAAAGGCAGTACCCACACTACTTTGCAGCTGAGAAGTAAAGATTGGCAAAGGATTTCGGATTCTAAGGCTTGGGTGAAAGTACAAGTGGCGCCCACAGAAACTGTCCAACGGATGTTACGAATACTAACGCTTTCATACGCGCCCTTAACATGGTTGATGTCACCAAAAGATCATAATTCTAAACTAATGAGGTGGCGTATAAAACTCGAAGAATACGATTTCGAAATTGTCTACAAAGAGGGAAAATTAAACACTAATGCAGACGCACTCTCACGTATTAGAAAACAATATGAAATTAAAACTACAAATAATGATATTTTCGAAAATTCAAAGAATATTGTGCATTGTATAAGTAGAGATCTGAAATTTGGCAAAGGATTTGCTCAGCAAATAAATGAACGTTATAATAGTAAAGATAAATGTTCAAACCATAAAGTACATAATAAAAAAATATTAATTCAAAATGTTGATAATAAGAAAATTTTCCATTTAATAACAAAAGAAAATTTTTATGAAAAACCTACTATTGAATGTATAGAAGACATTTTAAAAGAATTACGAAATTATTGCATACAAAATGATATTTTTGAACTAAGTTCACCCCAAATATGTTCCGGGTTAGATAAAAAAGATTTTAACCAAATTCTAGATCTAATTAACAAAATATTTAAAGAAACACATATCACTTGGTTTGTACATGAATTACCTGAAGAAATTTATATAAATACATCGAACGAAAGCTTAATAAACAATTTGAGCGATAATGACGATCAAACTATACACTCAGATGAGGAAAGTGACATTAACGGCATTACATATTTAGACTCAATTGTAAATATAGGGAAAAATCAAATAATATTAAAAACCGGCCAAGAAAATAAAATTGAACTAAAAAGATTATTTGACAATAAACAAAGATTAATCGCACAATTTAAAACTGAAAATATTAAAGAAGAACTTGGTAAATTTTTGAAAGATTATTTAGTCCCAAAAATAAATTATTATTGTATAATTGAAGAAAATTTAATAAAAATTATTAATGAAATTCTGAGTACTAAATTTGTGAAAGACTCTTATAAACTAATTCAATGTAATAATATATTAGAAGATGAAACATATAGAAGAACAGAAAGAAACAAAATCAACAAATTAAAAAGGTTTTTGAAACAAGACGAAACTAAAGATCAAAATATTGAAATCCAAGATAAAGACATTATGATTAAAGAAAATCCCAGATTATTGACTAAATTTAAGGAACAACAAGTAGTTTCTGTCAATAAGAAACGAAATACTGTTAAAATTACTGATGGCAGGAAATTTAAAATTAACAAATTAAAAAGGAAACGTCTTTTTGTTCCAGGAACTCCTGCCGGGGGTCAGAAGTAATAGAAGAAGTAAAAAATAATGTAGGATTAAATATAGTAGATTTAGGAAAAGTTAATATTTATACAAATTCATATTATTCATATTATTATTATAATATAACCTTTATATTAATCGAATATAATAAAGTAAGAAATTATATAGATAATATTAATTCTATTATTAAGGAAAGTAAAAATAATACATATTATAACCGAGAATTAGAAACTAATATTAATATCCTCATGTTTAATTTTGATAAAACCACTAACAAAATTGCAAATCTATTTCATAATAGAAATAAACGTGGATTGATAAACGGTCTAGGAAGTATAATCAAGAGTAAAACAGGAAATTTGGACTCTCAAGATGAGGAACAATATGATCAAATGTTTAGAAAAATTCAAGAGAATCAGGAAATATTAGAAAAACAAAATTTTGAAAACATTAATTTAAATAAACGAATGATAGAGAAATTCAATAAACAAATTGAAAATATAAACCATAACGAACTTGTCCTGAAATCCCGTATAATTCAAATGGAATAAATTTTAAATGAACAAATTACATATGAAAATTTATTTAGAATTAAAGATGTAATAAATCAAATTACTTTCATTTTAATAAATTTATTAAAAATTATAAACGAAATAGAAACGAGTCTTACATTTTGTAACATTAATAAACTCCATAGCTCAATCATGAATATAAATGAATTAAAAGAGATAATAAAAGATACTAAATCAAATCTAAATTTCTGGGAAATAGCCATTCAAGTTACTAGCCATTGTCAGATTAATAATGAACAAATAAAATATCTGATAGAAGTACCTATTTATGAGAATAACAATGAAAATTTGTTACAAATTACACCAATACCTCTAATTATAGAAAATGAGATATATTTAATCAATGAGAATAAAGAGTTGTTAATCAAAAAGATCAAAATTTATATTATACCCAACAATGTATTAATGTTAATCATGCATTTCACTGTAAAACTAATTTTGTAGAAGTAAAAGATTGTTTAAGTAATATAATTATAAAACAAAATAACAATTATTGTGAATATCACAAATTAAAAAGACCATATGGTATTTTTGAAATAGAAAACTCTAATGTATATTATATTGTTACTTCAGAATTTAAAGATATTAATATAAAATGTAGAAATTTTGAAATTAAGAAGAAATTGAAAGGAATATATAAAGCTAATTTGGAAACAGACTGTACAATAAATAATTATGCAATAGAAAAGAAAGTAATAAATTCAAAAGAAATAATTTTTGAAAATATGAATATTCAAATTGACGAAATGAAATTGACTAATGAAAGTTTAGATTTAGAACCGATAGATAACCAAAATATTATAATACCCGAACTTCCTAGCACCAAAAATGTAACTATACGTCATAATCATAGTATAACAAATACTATATTAATAATTATTATAATATTATTTATCATTATTGTAATTATAATAAAAATTTTGAAATATAATAACAAAAATTATAATGTTAAGAAAAATAACGATGTTATAGAATTACAAGATTTAAGAGAACAATTGTAAATAAAGAAATAATATTATTCTGGGGATGGAGGAGTTATATTAATCAATAATTCGACTGATAATATTATTTCTTCCTTAATAAGCAGTCCTTGAGTAGAGAATAAGTATGCTATTGTTATGTTTTCTTAAAGATGTTATAAATGGCAGTGTAAAGTAAGAGAGAGTAGAGATAGTTGTTGCTACTCAACCGGTATACACATTCTTGTGTGAATAAATAAACTTTTAAAAAATAAAGACTTTTGAGTCTTTTACATAACTTATATATATATATATTATATAAAACCAGTGGCACTTGCATGACATTTTAAATTTTATTGTTTTACAGTATCGCATCCCCTGAACTTTTCAAATATTATTAATGAAGTATAATTGCTAGGGATGTGTTTACTTCCCCTGAAATTATGAAGATATCTGAAGTAATATTAGGGGGTGAAATGACTGTTAATATTATATAAAACCAGTAGCACTTGTACGCCATATTTTAAATTTTATTGTTTTACAGTATCGCATCCCCTGAAATATTCAACTATTATTAATTTATTATAATTGCTAGGGTAGTGTTTAGTTCCCCTGAAATTATGAATATATCAGAAGTAATATTAGGGGGTGAAATGACTGTCAATATTATATAAAACCACTAGCACTTGCATGCCATATTTTAAATTTTATTGTTTTACAGTATCGCATCCCCTGAAATTTTCAACTATTATTTATTTATTATAATTGCTAGGGTTGTGTTTACTTCCCTTGAAATTATGAAAATATCACAAGTAATATTAGGGGGTGAAATGACTGTCTATATTGTAGCACTTGCATGCCATATTTTAAATTTTATTGTTTTACAGTATCGCATCCCCTGAAATTTTCAACTATTATTAATTTATTATAATTACTAGGGTTGTGTTTACTTCCCTTGAAAGTATGAAAATATCACAAGTAATATTAAGGGGTGTAATGACTGGCTATATTGTAGCACTTTCATGCCATATTTTAAATTTTATTGTTTTACAGTATAGCATCCCCTGAAATTTTTAACTATTATTAATTTATTATAATTGCTAAGGTAGTGTTTACTTCCCCTGAAATTATGAAAATATCAGAAGTAATATTAGGGGGTGAAATGACTGTCAATATTATATAAAACCACTAGCACTTGCATGCCATATTTTAAATTTTAGTGTTTTACAGTATCGCATCCCCTGAAATTTTCAACTACTATTAATTTATTATAATTGCTAGGGTTGTGTTTACTTCCCCTGAAATTATGAAAATATCAGAAGTAATATTAGGGGGTGAAATGACTGTCAATATTGTAGCACTTGCATGCCATATTTTAAATTTTATTGTTTTACAGTATCGCATCCCCTGAAATTTTCAACTATTATTTATTTATTATAATTGCTAGGGTAGTGTTTACTTCCCCTGAAATTATGAAAATATCAGAAATAATATTAGGGGGTGAAATCACTGTCAATATTATATAAAACCAGTAGCACTTGCATGCCATATTTTAAATTTTATTGTTTTACAGTATCGCATCCCCTGAAATTTTCAACTATTATTAATTTATTATAATTGCTAGGGTTGTGTTTACTTCCCCTGAAATTATGAAAATATCAGAAGTAATATTAGGGGGTGAAATGACTGTCAATATTGTAGCACTTGCATGCCATATTTTAAATTTTATTGTTTTACAGTATCGCATCCCCTGAAATTTTCAACTATTATTTATTTATTATAATTGCTAGGGTAGTGTTTACTTCCCCTGAAATTATGAAAATATCAGAAATAATATTAGGGGGTGAAATCACTGTCAATATTATATAAAACCAGTAGCACTTGCATGCCATATTTTAAAATTTATTGTTTTACAGTATCGCATCCCCTGAAATTTTCAACTATTATTAATTTATTATAATTGCTAGGGTTGTGTTTACTTCCCCTGAAATTATGAAAATATCAGAAGTAATATTAGGGGGTGAAATGACTGTCAATATTGTAGCACTTGCATGCCATATTTTAAATTTTATTGTTTTACAGTATCGCATCCCCTGAAATTTTCAACTATTATTTATTTATTATAATTGCTAGGGTAGTGTTTACTTCCCCTGAAATTATGAAAATATCAGAAATAATATTAGGGGGTGAAATCACTGTCAATATTATATAAAACCAGTAGCACTTGCATGCCATATTTTAAATTTTATTGTTTTACAGTATCGCATCCCCTGAAATTTTCAACTATTATTAGTTTATTATAATTGCTAGGGTTGTGTTTACTTCCCTTGAAAGTATGAAAATATCACAAGTAATATTAAGGGGTGTAATGACTGGCTATATTGTAGCACTTTCATGCCATATTTTAAATTTTATTGTTTTACAGTATAGCATCCCCTGAAATTTTTAACTATTATTAATTTATTATAATTGCTAAGGTAGTGGTTACTTCCCCTGAAATTATGAAAATATCAGAAGTAATATTAGGGGGTGAAATGACTGTCAATATTATATAAAACCACTAGCACTTGCATGCCATATTTTAAATTTTAGTGTTTTACAGTATCGCATCCCCTGAAATTTTCAACTACTATTAATTTATTATAATTGCTAGGGTTGTGTTTACTTCCCCTGAAATTATGAAAATATCAGAAGTAATATTAGGGGGTGAAATGACTGTCAATATTGTAGCACTTGCATGCCATATTTTAAATTTTATTGTTTTACAGTATCGCATCCCCTGAAATTTTCAACTATTATTTATTTATTATAATTGCTAGGGTAGTGTTTACTTCCCCTGAAATTATGAAAATATCATAAATAATATTAGGGGGTGAAATCACTGTCAATATTATATAAAACCAGTAGCACTTGCATGCCATATTTTAAATTTTATTGTTTTACAGTATCGGATCCCCTGAAATTTTCAACTATTATTAATTTATTATAATTGCTAGGGTTGTGTTTACTTCCCTTGAAAGTATGAAAATATCACAAGTAATATTAAGGGGTGTAATGACTGGCTATATTGTAGCACTTGCATGCCATATTTTAAATTTTGTTTTACAGTATCGCATCCCCTGAAATTTTTAACTATTATTAATTTATTATAATTGCTAAGGTAGTGTTTACTTCCCCTGAAATTATGAAAATATCAGAAGTAATATTAGGGGGTGAAATGACTGTCAATATTATATAAAACCACTAGCACTTGCATGCCATATTTTAAATTTTAGTGTTTTACAGTATCGCATCCCCTGAAATTTTCAACTACTATTAATTTATTATAATTGCTAGGGTTGTGTTTACTTCCCCTGAAATTATGAAAATATCAGAAGTAATATTAGGGGGTGAAATGACTGTCAATATTGTAGCACTTGCATGCCATATTTTAAATTTTATTGTTTTACAGTATCGCATCCCCTGAAATTTTCAACTATTATTTATTTATTATAATTGCTAGGGTAGTGTTTACTTCCCCTGAAATTATGAAAATATCAGAAATAATATTAGGGGGTGAAATCACTGTCAATATTATATAAAACCAGTAGCACTTGCATGCCATATTTTAAATTTTATTGTTTTACAGTATCGCATCCCCTGAAATTTTCAACTATTATTAATTTATTATAATTGCTAGGGTTGTGTTTACTTCCCCTGAAATTATGAAAATATCAGAAGTAATATTAGGGGGTGAAATGACTGTCAATATTGTAGCACTTGCATGCCATATTTTAAATTTTATTGTTTTACAGTATCGCATCCCCTGAAATTTTCAACTATTATTTATTTATTATAATTGCTAGGGTAGTGTTTACTTCCCCTGAAATTATGAAAATATCAGAAATAATATTAGGGGGTGAAATCACTGTCAATATTATATAAAACCAGTAGCACTTGCATGCCATATTTTAAAATTTATTGTTTTACAGTATCGCATCCCCTGAAATTTTCAACTATTATTAATTTATTATAATTGCTAGGGTTGTGTTTACTTCCCCTGAAATTATGAAAATATCAGAAGTAATATTAGGGGGTGAAATGACTGTCAATATTGTAGCACTTGCATGCCATATTTTAAATTTTATTGTTTTACAGTATCGCATCCCCTGAAATTTTCAACTATTATTTATTTATTATAATTGCTAGGGTAGTGTTTACTTCCCCTGAAATTATGAAAATATCAGAAATAATATTAGGGGGTGAAATCACTGTCAATATTATATAAAACCAGTAGCACTTGCATGCCATATTTTAAATTTTGTTGTTTTACAGTATCGGATCCCCTGAAATTTTCAACTATTATTAATTTATTATAATTGCTAGGGTTGTGTTTACTTCCCTTGAAAGTATGAAAATATCACAAGTAATATTAAGGGGTGTAATGACTGGCTATATTGTAGCACTTGCATGCCATATTTTAAATTTTGTTTTACAGTATCGCATCCCCTGAAATTTTTAACTATTATTAATTTATTATAATTGCTAAGGTAGTGTTTACTTCCCCTGAAATTATGAAAATATCAGAAGTAATATTAGGGGGTGAAATGACTGTCAATATTATATAAAACCACTAGCACTTGCATGCCATATTTTAAATTTTAGTGTTTTACAGTATCGCATCCCCTGAAATTTTCAACTACTATTAATTTATTATAATTGCTAGGGTTGTGTTTACTTCCCCTGAAATTATGAAAATATCAGAAGTAATATTAGGGGGTGAAATGACTGTCAATATTGTAGCACTTGCATGCCATATTTTAAATTTTATTGTTTTACAGTATCGCATCCCCTGAAATTTTCAACTATTATTTATTTATTATAATTGCTAGGGTAGTGTTTACTTCCCCTGAAATTATGAAAATATCAGAAATAATATTAGGGGGTGAAATCACTGTCAATATTATATAAAACCAGTAGCACTTGCATGCCATATTTTAAAATTTATTGTTTTACAGTATCGCATCCCCTGAAATTTTCAAGTATTATTAATTTATTATAATTGCTAGGGTTGTGTTTACTTCCCCTGAAATTATGAAAATATCAGAAGTAATATTAGGGGGTGAAATGACTGTCAATATTGTAGCACTTGCATGCCATATTTTAAATTTTGTTTTACAGTATCGCATCCCCTGAAATTTTCAACTATTATTAATTTATTATAATTGCTAGGGTAGTGTTTACTTCTCCTGAAACTATGAAAATATCAGAAGTAATATTAGGGGGTGAAATGACTGTCAATATTATATAAAACCACTAGCACTTGCATGCCATATTTTAAAATTTATTGTTTTACAGTATCGCATCCCCTGAAATTTTCATATATTATTAATTTATTAAAATTGCTAGGGTAGTGTTTACTTCCTCTGAAATTATGAAAATATCAGAAGTAATATTAGTGGGTGAAATGACTGTTAATATTAGATAAAACCGGTAGCACTTGAATACCACATTTTAAATTTTATTGTTTTACATTACCGCATCCCCTGAAATTTTCATGGATTTTAATTTTATTTTAATTCTTAGGGTTGTGTTTAACGCCCCTGAAATAACGAAAGTATCAGAAGTAATATTAGGGGGTGAAATCTCTGTCAATATTATGAAATGACTGTTAATATTAGATAAAACCAGTAGCACTTGCATACCACATTTTAAATTTTATTGTTTTACATTACCGCATCCCCTGAAATTATGAAAGTATCAGAAATAATATTAGGGGGTGAAATCACTGTCAATATTATATAAAACCAGTAGCACTTGCATGCCATATTTTAAAATTTATTGTTTTACAGTATCGCATCCCCTGAAATTTTCATATATTATTAATTTATTAAAATTGCTAGGGTAGTGTTTACGTCCTCTGAAATTATGAAAATATCAGAAGTAATATTAGTGGGTGAAATGACTGTTAATATTAGATAAAACCGGTAGCACTTGAATACCACATTTTAAATTTTATTGTTTTACATTACCGCATCCCCTGAAATTTTCATGGATTTTAATTTTATTTTAATTCTTAGGGTTGTGTTTAACGCCCCTGAAATTACGAAAGTATCAGAAGTAATATTAGGGGGTGAAATCTCTGTCAATATTATGAAATGACTGTTAATATTAGATAAAACCAGTAGCACTTGCATACCACATTTTAAATTTTATTGTTTTACATTACCGCATCCCCTGAAATTATGAAAGTATCAGAAATAATATTAGGGGGTGAAATCACTGTCAATATTATATAAAACCAGTAGCACTTGCATGCCATATTTTAAAATTTATTGTTTTACAGTATCGCATCCCCTGAAATTTTCAAGTATTATTAATTTATTATAATTACTAGGGTAGTGTTTACTTCCTCTGAAGTTATGAAAATATCAGAAGTAATATTAGGGGGTGAAAT
Organism: Harpalus rubripes; assembly: GCA_963082715.1. Taxonomy (NCBI): domain Eukaryota; kingdom Metazoa; phylum Arthropoda; class Insecta; order Coleoptera; family Carabidae; genus Harpalus; species Harpalus rubripes. The sequence continues at coordinate 27,312,604 of OY720458.1, read as the reverse complement.
GACTGTTAATATTAGATAAAACCAGTAGCACTTGCATACATTTTAAATTTTATTGTTTTACAGTGCCGCATCCCCTGAAATTTTCATATGTTTTAATTTTATTTTAATTCTTAGAGTTGTGTTTACCTCCCCTGAAATTATGAAAGTATCAGAAGTAATACTAGGGGGTGAAATGACTGTCAATATTATATAAAACCATTAGCACTTGCATACCACATTTTGTATTTTATTGTTTTATAGTATCGTATCCCCTGAAATTTTCAACTATTATTAATTTATTATAATTGCTAGGGTAGTGTTTTCTTTCCCTGAAATTATGAAAATATCAGAAGTAGTATTATGTGGTGAAATGACTGTTAATATTATATAAGAACAGCATCACTTGCATACCACATTTTGTATTTTATTTTCACAGTACTTTGGCCTTTGAAATATTGCATAAATATATGTACTCTATTTCGTTTCTAGGATACAGAGACCCATTTAGCAAATGATTCATTCTGCCTGTATATAGGTCAATAAACGCGAATTAATCACCGACTCGCAATCGCATAAAACTGTGTAAAGTTCCTCACCATTGAGACGGGCACGTCCCAAAACTAGTCGTAGTAGCTGCTTCAGTAGACCTATTAGCCGCTCCCACCAAACTCCCCACCAGGGAGCTGACGGTGGACTAAAACGCCAACATGTTGTTCAGCACTATATTCGTTGACTTTTTCCCAATCTAAATCGCGGAATATGTCAGTCTCAGTCTCAGTAAAATTCGTGCCATTGTCTGAGTAAATGACGCGTGGTCTTCTACGTCTTGCTACTAACCTCCTGAACGCTTGTATGAAACCTGCAGTGGATAGTGTGGTGACTAACTCCAAATGTATGGCTCTGTAGATGGCACGCGTATAAAGACATATCCATACTTTTTTGTCGTCTTGCAAGTACAGTGGTCCTGCGAAATCTACACCAATCACCTCAAAACAAGCGGCGTCTCGTATTCGATCAATAGGTAATGTGGGTGTATTCGTCTCAAATTTCTTCGCCGTATACCTCTTGCATTTTGTGCAAGTTGAGATAGCTAACCGTAGTGTACGACGCCCTCCCAGGATCCAATATCGTTCGCGTAATATAATTACCAGTCCCTGTATTCCTACAAGACTTGAGTTCATATGAGTATCGTAAATTAGTCTCTTGACTACAGCATGGTCTCCTGGTAACACGTTTGGGTAACGAAAATTTTGTAGGTCGTCTTTACAAGAAATCTTTGTCTCTAAGCGTAACATTCAACGTAGCCAATCTCTTGTCTTTTTCAGAAAATGATTCTTGCTGAATTACCCAAATTAATCTTCTCTCCGCGTGGTTGCGTTCTTCTTCGCTAAGTTCGCCTTTCTTTAAGTTGTGCTTATTTCTACTCAATTTCAACTCGTCGAACCTTTCTTGACAGATATCGTGTAATGCTTCAGCTTCCATAATGTCAAGTTCTGTCGACATCAACGCTTGATCGAACTGGTTCGCCACACGCGTAAATGCACTCCGAATCACAGTACGGCGCTTCTTTCAACCTTCCATTACGAAATGTAACAAAGTCACAAAATGAATTCAACGTATTTGAAATTCTTATTTCGCTAAGAGTTTTTCCGCTCAAAACTACATTCCGCGCGAATATGCGATGCAACGTAAACAGTTACTGAACTAGCTTGCCTAGCCGTGCCGTTGTCTTACGTTTTCCGCCCCGTGCGTCCTATCACGCTCGACAAATGTTGTGTCAGTGTAAACCAAATCACTACCCGTGAAATAATTTACTAGGTTTACATGCAGTTTTGAAACCGTTTTTAAAACGTTTTTAGTTTTGAAAACGCCATGTGTACAGTGTCAAAACGGTTTTTAATTATCTCAAACTAAAATTAAAATTCATGGGTTGGAATTGAAAACTAGTTTCAAAACTACTCATGTAAACACTTCAAATTCAGTTTCGATACTGCGCATGCAAACAGAACATAACGTATCTGTCGCTTTGTGTTACCAACCTTCAAATATACTGACAGTTGTGTAGTTTTAGTGTAAAAAAATAATTGGAATAATAGCAAAATGAAGTACTTGGAGTGAAGAGGATCTGTCACTTACATCAGCTAAATGCACATGCGCTGAAACTGATTTCAAATCAATTTTTAAACTTGTTTTGAAAACTGCATGTAAACAGTTTTGCATAATTTTGACTGAAAACTGAAACCATTTTCAAAACTGCATGTAAACGTAGTAATTGCACACTGAGGTTCTTTAAATAGTAGTTTTAATAAAACACAAAACACTTACATATAAAACATAACGGCATTACAAAGACATCAAAAACAATATGCACCCATGCACATGTCCACACTCTCACCGCCCAGTCAACACTGCTGTCTCTAAAATAAATCACATGCTGCCACCTATTACAGTATTATGATAATTACAATTAACTACAAACTAAACTTTTTATTTTTTTTACATCAGGTGTCAGCTTCGACATAAACTGCTTCTTGTTAATGATACAGTTATACACGGTGAATACGTGAGTAGTGAGTGTTACCCCATGTTGCGCGTCAACATGTAATTAAAAACTCATTAAGACGGCGCCGGCCTTGGGAGAAAGTTTGATATTAATTATTGATAGGAATTTGAGATAAATAAATATTTGTTTAAAAATAGATAGGAAAATATGTGTGCATATATTGGTTAGTTTAGTTTGTGCATTCGAAACCCCCAAGTTTAAAAATCACTAATGAGTTTCTAACTGCCATTATCTGTCACTTAAAATTGTATTGTGAAATTATTTTTGGGTAAAGCGAATTTGCTAATGATAATTATTTTCGAATAGATTTTAAAAATGTCCAGTATCTGTTGGAATATTAACTGCCCCATTATCTGTCACTTAAATTCTAATATGAATATTTTGGGGTAATGATAATTGCTTTAATGACGTGATGTTTGAAAACTATTTGCAAAACTAATGATACTTTGAGTAATATAGAAAATAATGTTTGAATATTTGATAATTATATTCGAATGGATTTTAAAAATGTCAAGTATATGATAGAATATTAACTCCCTATTATGTGTCACTTAAATTCTATTGTGAATATTTTCGGGGTAATGATAGCTTTAATGACAAGATGTTTGAAAAACTTAAAGTAATTTTCTTGTGATTCATTACACAAAAATATTCATATTAGTAACATTACAGTTTAAGTTCTATCAGATAATGGAAATTTTAAATCCATATACTAAATAATTAACAAATATTTTCTGTTATGAGTGTAGACTTGACAAATAATTATTGAGACGAAAAATTATATACGTAATGATGATATTTTCTGATGCATATGTAAACATGTCAAAAAATTGAGACTTTAGTGTACAGTGTTTCGTAGTGCTGCTATATTACTTTAAAATGTCTTTCAACAACATTAATTCTGACGACGAATTTTTTCCTCTTTCGGGACAAAAGCTATGGTATCGTAGAAGATGTCCCGGACGGGGTAATTACCATAGATGACAACTAAGACGATATCACCGCCGTAGAAGAAGATCGCAGCCCCTGAAGAAGAGCTCCAATAATTAAATATTCTTCTGCTAACGAAATATGTTCTAAAATTTTCTTGTGATATGTCAGTCGTAGTTTAAGAGTTAGAGTGTTAGTACCATATTCAATAGCATTTTATTAACATGAATTTTCCAAAACATTTTTATTTCGGCCCAGGAAATGAATTAAACCGTGGTAAACCTGTGGATAGAGATGATGAAATCGCAGAACAGCATGACTTAGATTATTTTAATTCTAGAAGTTTTAATGATATTATTGAAGCTGATAAAAGAGCAATAAATAATTTTTATGATGATTGGTGTAAAACGAAGAATTGGCATAGTTTAGTTGGACATGTATGTTTGCAAACAAAAACATTTATAGAAAAAAAGATTGGTAGAAGTTTATATCCATGGAATATGCCGAAAGATAAATAAAATTTGTGAATCAGAAATTTTCAAACCGTCAATTTTATTAATAATAATGTGTGTAAAATAATTTGTTTACTTTTTAAACACATGTATATAGTAAAAATTATTTCTTTATATGTATGTTGCTATTCTTTAAATAAAAAATTGTATTGATCCACAATGCCAAGAAATTTTTCCAAATTTATTATAAAGTACCACTCATGTTAACAATACAAACTAATTATCACAAGAAAATTAATAAGAGGACTAGAGTTTGTTAAAAGTTTACCAATAAAAATCGATGGAAATGATCCTCATTAATAATAATTGTGGATTTGATGTCTAAAGCAGATCAACGATTTGTTATTTTATTTCATATAGCATAAAGCATAAAAATTTAATATTTAAATAAGATACTGTTTATAAAAATATTTTGTATTGTTATGTTAAACACGATGACATTAGTAAAGTTATTTTAAAAAAAAATTCATTAGCTAAGCACTTAAAATTTCAAAGTGTATATACATTAATTCCATGTAATAAATAAACTAAACAATAATGACCACGAACAGAAGTAGAAGAATCTTGTAACTACCTAATTTTGACGGTCCCTTGAGAATTTTATAACTACTTGTTAACGTTCCATACTTTTGTAAATATACATTATATACAATCAACAATTTTATTTTATTTAGGAACGATAGAAAAATTAAACTTTCTATGAACATAGTTTTGGACAAACCGAAGTCTTTTGCTTTATTTTGGTAATGACTGGGTTATTAGCGAAATTCTTAGGAACGATGTGATGTCAGTAAGGTTGTCAATTGGAACAATACAGCTGACATGTTGCTTGTAAAATTCCCTTGTGATAATTAGTTTGTGTATATGTATTGAGGTACAGATTTTATATAACTACAAAAATACGAGTAAGGAACATTGAACTTTTTTTGACAATTAATGTATATTTAGTTAAAATAAATTCAACAATTACATTTCAATGAAAAACGATAGAAAATTGACACAAAAATACTTACAGTGAAACATAATCTTTAAACACTTATGAATATTTAACTTTCTTTCAAGATATTTGTCTCTCATTTAAAACCAATTAGTGGTTAGAACATTTCAATAACATTTGGTAATACTTTCAATATTAATACCATACATACACATATTTTTTCGAAAATAGTTTATAATTTCAAAATTTGCAATAGAATATAATGAAATTTTAAAAACCCATTTGTATTGTGAGTGTTTGTGAAATATTTGGAAATGCCTGTGTATTGCGAATATATACATTTTGGTCCTCATATATTAACAAGATTCTATGTCCGGGAAAGATTTGAATTTTGTAGGCTCTAATATTTAATCTGTATAAAATAAAAACTATCATAGGTGAATAATGTGTATTTATTATTATCGACAATTTCATTTTATCAAGTACCGATTTGAAACATTAAACAAATTTCAAAGAACTTTAATATTTCGAAAATATATTTTTAGAATATTATTACTTTTTAATAATTTTTCCGAATTATTGGGGTCAAAACTACAATTTCGTATAATAATTAGTTACTTGCTTTATTATTTACCACAATATTAGTTGCGTATTTTAAATCAAGAGTTGTATCATAAAAAAACCGTGTCTGTGTAGGTACTATACAAACAAAATTCTGTTATATTCAATACCTATATAAAAAAAATCCGTATAGTAAGCCTTACTATTTCTGAAGGACTAACCTCTTAGCAGCCCGTTTTTAGAAATAAAAATTGCTTGGTATCAATATCAGATATGAAAATGCCTGGTTCATTAGATACATGTTTTGTCCCATTTTAATAAAACTCTGTAATTTATATAAACTATTTTAATTTGAGTTTAAAATATTACAATCACTATTTGGTTTTTAAATGAAAGCTAATGACAGTTTTTATTTTATGTATGTGTATATAAATTTAAATAAAAAAAACATAGGTGTTGTAAAATTTGTTTTTATTTTCACACTATTCTGGTCATATTACTTGTTAGTTGAAATTATTTATTTTCTTATTATTACTTCTATCAAAGAATCATGTTTTTTTCTTAAAAAAAAGACAAATTCATAAGGGACTGGCTATGAGTAGCAAGCAGAGAATATTCTTAGAACTTTATCAGTTGGACAATCGAATCAGGTTTATGAAATAGAAATTGCTTAGTATAAATAACAAACATGAGAAATGACCATTTTTGTCTATATTTTAATAATATACAGTAATTTATATAAACTATTTATATTTTTACTATACAAGAGAGATAATGTTTCAGTTGACGCTAGGGTTGGCGTAGCTCAGTTGGTAGAGCTCCAGACTAGAGATTTGGAGGTCCCGGGTTCGAACCCCGGCGTCAGCTGATTTTTCTCTCGCATTTATACTATTTATATTTCAGTTTAAAATATTACGAAATGTTAGATTACGTTGTTCTAAATATTACATTTTTAAAGATGGATATAAGTTTTCGTTCGAAATTATTCAAATTACAAGTAGAAACTATTTTTATTTCAGTTTAAAATATTACGAAATGTTAGATTGCGTTGTTCTAAATATTATATTTTTAAAGATGGTTATAAGTTTTCGTTCGAAATTATTCAAATTACAAGTATAAACTATTTTTATTTCAGTTTAAAATATTACGAAATGTTATATTGCTTTGTTCTAATTTTATTTTTATTTTAGTTTAAAATATTACAAAATGTTATACTGCGTTGTTCTAATTATTATATTTTTATTTTTATTTCAGTTTAACATATTACGATATGTTATATTGCGTTGTTTTAATTATTATATTTTTAAAGATAGTTATAAATTTTCGTTTGAAATTATTCAAATTACAACTTAAATATCTAACAATAATATTTTTTTAAAAATCATTATCTGAAAAATATCTGATACAAATTAGATTTTCAGAGTCGAAAATTGTTTCTTAATATTTGTAATCTCAAACATTGAGTTCAAATACTTCCTAATATTCGGATTATTTGCAAGAGAAAGGGTCTAGACAAAAAAGATTATTTCTTGTATTATCATTTGTTTTGATATGGATCGCGATGAAATTTTACTGTAAATTACCTTCGATATGTTGCATATAAAAAGAATTAAAATTTTTATTTCGATAGTATACAGTATTTTGTTCTATTGTACACATCCAACTTCAACTCCGAGTACGACTTCGACTTGGACCTTTATCTACCACCCTCTGGAACCATCACCGACGAGATCATCATGCATTCGAACGTCCAAATCCAGGAACCACGATGTGGAACTACTTCGACGACAAAGCCTACGGTCCTGGACGGGGTAATTGTCATAGATGAAAACGAAGATGACAACACCGTCGTAGATGACGATAGCATGAAGCTTCTGAGAGAGATGTTATCATACGATCCCGAGATCGCAGCACTTGAAGAAGAGGTCCAGAGATTAGACAGAGAAATAAAATCCATGTTGTCAGCATCGGCATCGTCGCACATGCCATCTCCGGTGGTTACCCAAGAGTTCGTCGATGACTTGGTGGTTTCAGGTGACGACGAAACTCCATCATTGGAGTTACTACTGGCGACGCCTAAGAGGCCTAGGGAAGAAAATGGAGAAAAAGATCAAAGAGAAAAGAAACAGAGACTATCTTCTTTTACTTCTGAAGACGGTGAGCCCTACGCACAGCAGTTTATCGAGGAAGTCACCGAACCCAGCGGGCAGCAAGTCCTCGAAGAAGAAGAGGATTTACCAGCATGGAAAGGGGGTGATCGCTTGGACGTGTTGCTGGGGGATGCAGAAGTAGCGAGTTTTGCATTCCCTCGCAACAAGAACATACTCGACAATAATGATCGTGTAACCCGCCTTTATGAGGCGAATTAACAAATAATAATTATAAAGGGTTCTTGCCAAACTGGAGATATGAATTGTATCCAAACTAAATTGTTTGCAATAAAAATGATGTAGTGTACTTACAGTTGGTTCTGCCGTGGCGGTTCTCTCGTGCTGACGACTGTTGTACACTTTGGGGAGAAGAGGGTGAATAAGGAGGTTCGGGTAGAATGAATAGACTTTGGTTGTAAAAATATAAAAGGATTTAATTTAAGATGATGTTTATAACTTACAGGAGTGGACGACTGTATGGTAGGGTATACCTTCACTAAGGTAAGACTTCACTGCCGACCTACCATACCGTCGTCGTATATATATCAAACGTAAAGCTAAGTCAGCAAAGAAATCTAGGTCCGCTCTACTTATTAAATGATAATAAATACTTGTTCCGCAATTGTGTACTTGTTATTAATTTGGAAATATGCGTGACCTTATTAATGTGCTGACTTGGGTTTACATACCTCCCCTCTTTAAAAATTTGCTTCCTTAGGGGCACAATTTTTCTTAACTAGGGTCCTTAGTCTATGGGGCCACGTTGCTGGGTGGGAGAGTTTCCTTTGGATGCCATCTACTTCCTACATTCAATATGTTGGTTTCCCACTCTTGGTATTCTGGCAGGTCCCTGTGACTTCTCCTAGTTGGTGTACATTGTAAGAGGGAGGTTCCTCTGGCGGTGCACTAGGTGTTCTCCGTGATTCATTGTTATCTATGATGATTGCCTGCATTTCTTGTTCATGGTATGGTTGTCGTGTCTGTCTATGGTGATTGTTGATGACTAGTTGTGTCAACGCATCCCATAAACAAGCTGCTACTCCAATTGAACACCCTACAGACTTATATAAATTATACCCATTCAATAGTGAATCTAGAATGTATTTGAAAATTTTTATGATTGTATAGATACCAATGAATCCTGACATGAACATCCCTAGGCTGGAAAACCAACCCCACATTTGCTTCAAGGTAGATGTAGCTAGTGTCTTTATATCACCCTTTGTGAATAGGTCCAGTGTAGAAAGTCCTTGACTGTCTGTGTTTCTGCCTATTACCCTTCTCGTGATTATGTTAGAAATGGCTTGCCTCTCAATGCCGAAGAGTAGAAACATCTTGTGCTGTTTTCACCTCTTTGTCGGTGTAGATACCCGCATTACCCATGTCGAACAAGGGCTTGAAGTTAAACTCTGGTTCCTGTTGAATGGTGAGGATCTCTGGTTCTACTCCATGAATGGGGTGTGGTCCGAAGCCAATCCATTTCCCTTCTACTAGAAATACCGATGGGGCGATATTGCTACAATCTATCTGCGTACCTTTGTCTTGAAGTATATGTGTGATGGGTGTTAAGTAGAGTTCTTCCTTTTCTGCGTAAACTGGGAGTTCGTTGAAGCATGTGTCAGTCCTCCGCAGTCAAAACCGATGATGGCATGTGAGGCTGAGATGATGGACATGAAGATGAAGACTCTCTTCATTTAAAACAAAGAGAGTTTTTTGTGAGGGAGCGGCTGTAGACTGGGCCTACTGCAGCTTGGTCCAGCGCTACTGCTCAGCCAGATAGTAATCTCTCTTCTGCTTCTTTATCATTTTATAATTTTGGATAGGGAGGGGGTCCAGCACACGTAAATCCTCTGTAGCTATCAGGGAGTTACACGCGGCTTCCTCCACGAAGTTCCAATTTTCCAGCCTCTGCCATTATTATCTTTTCGGTGAACTGCTGCTTATTTTGAGCTTGTATCTTCTCAGCGCCCTTCGCGTGAGAATTTTTCTCTCTGCTGACAGCTGTCCCGACTTGTTCTTTTAACGTGGTCGATGAATGCTGTTCTTCTGAAGCCTGTATATCCCCAGCGCTCCTCTTCTCAAGTATGGCCGACGTGCCAATTAACATGTTTTTTCCTAATGAAAGCTCTTGATTTGTAAAGTTCATCAACTTCACCGGTACCTCTTTTTCAGCTTTTGTTATGACTCTTGCAGCCATAACCCCATGGGTCCTCAGCTCTACGGGTTCCACCACAATATCTTGCCCTGGATTGATCAGATCCTGGACTGCAATACACACGAATTCAGAATTTGGAGGAATCTTCACGGCGCTCTTCAATTTAACCAATCCACTGGTTTGTGAGACCGATTTTTCTTGATGAAGGGAGCCATTTTCCATATTTTGAATTCCCGCGTCCTTATCTCGACTTGTGATGGCTGCCCGCTGAGTACGTGCCTGAGTATTGTTTTGGTTATCAGACACTCTTGCTCGCTGCTCCGCCTTATCGCTGACGTCATCCGCTTGGGTTGCAATATCACATCCAATAACATCGACTGGTGCTGTCGCGGCCATTTTTTCTAGGTCAGTGTTGCTCAGTAGTTTTAAACTAACGTTTTGAAATTTTTCTTCCTCTCTTGACAAGAGCACGTCAAATTTACGAATGAAGTCTCTACCTAACAGGCCATCGGCATCTAAATCTAAATCATCTGAGCAAACTACCATTTTTTGTCGGAAACTAGAATTTTGGCAATCGAATTTAATTTTGCTTGTGCCGTAATACGACACTGTTGCACCTGTTATTGCTTTTAAACGCCCAATGTCCCCTCTTTGTATTCTATGCCCTTTTACAAATTTTTTCTTAAGAATTGAAACTCTTGACCCTGAGTCTATTAATAATTTTACAGGTGTGCCTTCGATTTGAACTAAAATAAAATTTGGATCATCTGTATATAATTCTAAAACTGAGCGTATATGATTAATTTTGAAAGTTTTTACTGAGACCTCCCGTGCTGGGTCGCGCGCGAGAGGTGATTTCCGTTTAAATTCTGAGTTCGGCGTTCTCCTTGTGGCTTGTACGTATCTCTGCTGTTTCTTTGACTGCCTCTCGATGGTCCTTTGTACCTGCTAGAATTATAGCTCCTATTTTGATTAAAATTTGCCCTACAGTCTTTTGCATAGTGCCCTAGTTTTCCACAGCGTGCACAGGAATTTCCCCTCCTGCAATCTCGTCGCATATGACCTATCTTTCCGCAATTATAACATTTTATACCCTGCTGCGGTGTATGTGATACTTTATTTACTGCCCCTACTTCTAGACAACCCCTTTTATTTGAGACTAGTTCTAATTCTTCTTGCTCTGCCAGTTCCACAGCTTCTTCAAATGTTAGATCAGTTTTAAATTTCATAAATGGCATGAGAACTTTTTTAATATCAGGTCTTAGTTCATCTTTAAAGCACGATAACATTTGTTTATCTACATATTCTTCATTTCCATCTTGTGATTTTATTAATTCTAATTTTAAATTTCTTAATCGTTCTGCAAATTTTTGTACTGATTCCCCTACATTTTGGGTGCATTTTCTGAACTCTCTGTTTATTTGGTCTGCATTTCTACGTTTCGCGAATCTTTTTATAAATTTTTCTCTAAATTCTGCAAATGTTATCGTTGAAAGATGTAACTCTATATTTGTACAATAAAATTTTAAAGCATCCCCATTTAATTTTGTACGAATTAGGTCTACTATATCTCTATCACTGAATTTTCTAACACTCGTTGCTATCAGTACTTTTCTAAAATAATCTTCTACATTTTCCCCATAAAATTCTGGTAATTGAGCTATTATAGTATTTCTTAATGCTAACATTTCTGATTCTGTTTTAACTGTTAATTTATTAGAACTAGCCGCAGCATTACCAGCCGGAGTGCTGTCTCCTGGCATGGTTTTTTAATATATGTGAACAAAATATTTTGAAACAAATCGTATTCCGCGGGTGATCCAGATATACTAGTCACCCTGGTCTGGCAAAATTTCCCAAAACCGCTGCCACCAATTTGTAACCCGCCTTTATGAGGCGAATTAACAAATAATAATTATAAAGGGTTCTTGCCAAACTGGAGATATGAATTGTATCCAAACTAAATTGTTTGCAATAAAAATGATGTAGTGTACTTACAGTTGGTTCTGCCGTGGCGGTTCTCTCGTGCTGACGACTGTTGTACACTTTGGGGAGAAGAGGGTGAATAAGGAGGTTCGGGTAGAATGAATAGACTTTGGTTGTAAAAATATAAAAGGATTTAATTTAAGATGATGTTTATAACTTACAGGAGTGGACGACTGTATGGTAGGGTATACCTTCACTAAGGTAAGACTTCACTGCCGACCTACCATACCGTCGTCGTATATATATCAAACGTAAAGCTAAGTCAGCAAAGAAATCTAGGTCCGCTCTACTTATTAAATGATAATAAATACTTGTTCCGCAATTGTGTACTTGTTATTAATTTGGAAATATGCGTGACCTTATTAATGTGCTGACTTGGGTTTACAATCGTTTGTTGGATGTATTTGCTTATCCACTCGGAAAAAACAGACGATCTTTCATCGCCATAGGCATTGATCCGAAAAAAAATTTTTAGTGAAGTTTTTACTTACTATAATTTAAAAACAACAAAAGATGTGCAATGTGCGCAGACTTTTATTCTTCAAGAAAATAAATACATAATTTAAAAGGTATACAATTATTATTTTCAACCTCAACTCCTTACATTGAATATAAGTGAATACGCGGGGTGATAACAAAATAAGATTTTCTGCTCGAAATTAATTCAAATAATATATTATAAATTTTATGAATAGAAAATTAACTAAAGATCTTGATTCACTACCCTACGGAACGGATTTTAAACAAAATTAATAATTGTCATATTAAAAATTAATTGTCTATATAATTGTATTCTTGTTTTGTTATTCGTTATATATTATTTTAACTTTTGTTTGATCAGATTTGATTTTTGGTAAATTCGACCCTATTGACGGACCAACACCCTTTGTTAAGAATTGTTATATTTGTAAGGAAAAGGAACATTTTATTAAAAATAAATTATTTTAATATACATTTATTCATAAGTGAATAATGTGTATTTATTATTATCGACAATTTCATTTTATTAAGTACCGATTTGAAATATTAAACAAATTTCAAAGAACTTTAATATTTCGAAAATATATTTTTAGAACATTATTACTTTTTAATAATTTTTCTGAAATATTTGACAGTGACTTAGAAAGTTATAAATATATTTGTAAATGAATATTAAGTTATAATTTCTGAAATATTTTTTGAAGAAATTCACTATGTACCTGAATGAAATTCGATGTCATAGTCGTATAATGTCAAATATGGCTGCAAAATTAAATTGGTTTCTGGTTTCATCTAAATTATTCAGAAATATATTTTAAGAGCATTCTTATTACTTTCTAATATTTTTTTGAAATATTTATTTGACAATATCTTTTTCTCAAACAAGTTCATATGTGCTGACATCCTCTTTCGGGACAAAAGCTATGGTATTGGAAGATGAAACCATCGTAGAAGATGTCCCGGACGGGGTAATTACTATAGATTACAACTAAGACGATATCACCGCCGTAGAAGAATATTTTATTATTGGAGCTCTTCTTCAGGGGCTGCGATCTTCTTCTACGGCGGTGATATCGTCTTAGTTGTAATCTATAGTAATTACCCCGTCCGGGACATCTTCTACGATGGTTTCATCTTCCAATACCATAGCTTTTGTCCCGAAAGAGGATGTCAGCACATATGAACTTGTTTGAGAAAAAGATATTGTCAAATAAATATTTCAAAAAAATATTAGAAAGTAATAAGAATGCTCTTAAAATATATTTCTGAATAATTTAGATGAAACCAGAAACCAATTTAATTTTGCAGCCATATTTGACATTATACGACTATGACATCGAATTTCATTCAGGTACATAGTGAATTTCTTCAAAAAATATTTCAGAAATTATAACTTAATATTCATTTACAAATATATTTATAACTTTCTAAGTCACTGTCAAATATTTCAGAAAAATTATTAAAAAGTAATAATGTTCTAAAAATATATTTTCGAAATATTAAAGTTCTTTGAAATTTGTTTAATATTTCAAATCGGTACTTAATAAAATGAAATTGTCGATAATAATAAATACACATTATTCACTTATGAATAAATGTATATTAAAATAATTTATTTTTAATAAAATGTTCCTTTTCCTTACAAATATAACAATTCTTAACAAAGGGTGTTGGTCCGTCAATAGGGTCGAATTTACCAAAAATCAAATCTGATCAAACAAAAGTTAAAATAATATATAACGAATAACAAAACAAGAATACAATTATATAGACAATTAATTTTTAATATGACAATTATTAATTTTGTTTAAAATCCGTTCCGTAGGGTAGTGAATCAAGATCTTTAGTTAATTTTCTATTCATAAAATTTATAATATATTATTTGAATTAATTTCGAGCAGAAAATCTTATTTTGTTATCACCCCGCGTATTCACTTATATTCAATGTAAGGAGTTGAGGTTGAAAATAATAATTGTATACCTTTTAAATTATGTATTTATTTTCTTGAAGAATAAAAGTCTGCGCACATTGCACATCTTTTGTTGTTTTTAAATTATAGTAAGTAAAAACTTCACTAAAAATTTTTTCAAAAATTACATTTTCTTTATATATATAATTATATAAACTTACATCTAAATCTATACTATATCTTAAACTATTAATAATTACTTCTTGTATCATTTTTTTATACAAATTATTGATATCAACATATTTTACAGTATATTCTACAAATTTTTTTTGGATATTTACTTCTAATTGTATTAAATTATTTATAATTTCCCTATTTAAAACTAAAAATTTACTCTCTCTTTTATATTTCAATTGCCCTTTGGGCAGCGCCGTAAATTCAACATTATTACACCAATACACTTTGTTTACTACTGCTTTCTCACTTTTCACATGTTTTAAGAATTTAATAAATTGATCTAAATCATTTATATCAAAATAAAGTTTTTTCGTCACATCACCCACTAGTCGGATAGCCACATGCATCTCCGGATTCGGATCAATGCCTATGGCGATGAAAGATCGTCTGTTTTTTCCGAGTGGATAAGCAAATACATCCAACAAACGATCATTATTGTCGAGTATGTTCTTGTTGCGAGGGAATGCAAAACTCGCTACTTCTGCATCCCCCAGCAACACGTCCAAGCGATCACCCCCTTTCCATGCTGGTAAATCCTCTTCTTCTTCGAGGACTTGCTGCCCGCTGGGTTCGGTGACTTCCTCGATAAACTGCTGTGCGTAGGGCTCACCGTCTTCAGAAGTAAAAGAAGATAGTCTCTGTTTCTTTTCTCTTTGATCTTTTTCTCCATTTTCTTCCCTAGGCCTCTTAGGCGTCGCCAGTAGTAACTCCAATGATGGAGTTTCGTCGTCACCTGAAACCACCAAGTCATCGACGAACTCTTGGGTAACCACCGGAGATGGCATGTGCGACGATGCCGATGCTGACAACATGGATTTTATTTCTCTGTCTAATCTCTGGACCTCTTCTTCAAGTGCTGCGATCTCGGGATCGTATGATAACATCTCTCTCAGAAGCTTCATGCTATCGTCATCTACGACGGTGTTGTCATCTTCGTTTTCATCTATGACAATTACCCCGTCCAGGACCGTAGGCTTTGTCGTCGAAGTAGTTCCACATCGTGGTTCCTGGATTTGGACGTTCGAATGCATGATGATCTCGTCGGTGATGGTTCCAGAGGGTGGTAGATAAAGGTCCAAGTCGAAGTCGTACTCGGAGTTGAAGTTGGATGTGTACAATAGAACAAAATACTGTATACTATCGAAATAAAAATTTTAATTCTTTTTATATGCAACATATCGAAGGTAATTTACAGTAAAATTTCATCGCGATCCATATCGAAACAAATGATAATACAAGAAATAATCTTTTTTGTCTAGACCCTTTCTCTTGCAAATAATCCGAATATTAGGAAGTATTTGAACTCAATGTTTGAGATTACAAATATTAAGAAACAATTTTCGACTCTGAAAATCTAATTTGTATCAGATATTTTTCAGATAATGATTTTTAAAAAAATATTATTGTTAGATATTTAAGTTGTAATTTGAATAATTTCAAACGAAAATTTATAACTATCTTTAAAAATATAATAATTAAAACAACGCAATATAACATATCGTAATATGTTAAACTGAAATAAAAATAAAAATATAATAATTAGAACAACGCAGTATAACATTTTGTAATATTTTAAACTAAAATAAAAATAAAATTAGAACAAAGCAATATAACATTTCGTAATATTTTAAACTGAAATAAAAATAGTTTATACTTGTAATTTGAATAATTTCGAACGAAAACTTATAACCATCTTTAAAAATATAATATTTAGAACAACGCAATCTAACATTTCGTAATATTTTAAACTGAAATAAAAATAGTTTCTACTTGTAATTTGAATAATTTCGAACGAAAACATCCATCTTTAAAAATGTAATATTTAGAACAACGTAATCTAACATTTCGTAATATTTTAAACTGAAATATAAATAGTTTATATAAATTACTGTATATTATTAAAATATAGACAAAAATGGTCATTTCTCATGTTTGTTATTTATACTAAGCAATTTCTATTTCATAAACCTGATTCGATTGTCCAACTGATAAAGTTCTAAGAATATTCTCTGCTTGCTACTCATAGCCAGTCCCTTATGAATTTGTCTTTTTTTTAAGAAAAAAACATGATTCTTTGATAGAAGTAATAATAAGAAAATAAATAATTTCAACTAACAAGTAATATGACCAGAATAGTGTGAAAATAAAAACAAATTTTACAACACCTATGTTTTTTTTATTTAAATTTATATACACATACATAAAATAAAAACTGTCATTAGCTTTCATTTAAAAACCAAATAGTGATTGTAATATTTTAAACTCAAATTAAAATAGTTTATATAAATTACAGAGTTTTATTAAAATGGGACAAAACATGTATCTAATGAACCAGGCATTTTCATATCTGATATTGATACCAAGCAATTTTTATTTCTAAAAACGGGCTGCTAAGAGGTTAGTCCTTCAGAAATAGTAAGGCTTACTATACGGATTTTTTTTATATAGGTATTGAATATAACAGAATTTTGTTTGTATAGTACCTACACAGACACGGTTTTTTTATGATACAACTCTTGATTTAAAATACGCAACTAATATTGTGGTAAATAATAAAGCAAGTAACTAATTATTATACGAAATTGTAGTTTTGACCCCAATAATTCGGAAAAATTATTAAAAAGTAATAATATTCTAAAAATATATTTTCGAAATATTAAAGTTCTTTGAAATTTGTTTAATGTTTCAAATCGGTACTTGATAAAATGAAATTGTCGATAATAATAAATACACATTATTCACCTATGATAGTTTTTATTTTATACAGATTAAATATTAGAGCCTACAAAATTCAAATCTTTCCCGGACATAGAATCTTGTTAATATATGAGGACCAAAATGTATATATTCGCAATACACAGGCATTTCCAAATATTTCACAAACACTCACAATACAAATGGGTTTTTAAAATTTCATTATATTCTATTGCAAATTTTGAAATTATAAACTATTTTCGAAAAAATATGTGTATGTATGGTATTAATATTGAAAGTATTACCAAATGTTATTGAAATGTTCTAACCACTAATTGGTTTTAAATGAGAGACAAATATCTTGAAAGAAAGTTAAATATTCATAAGTGTTTAAAGATTATGTTTCACTGTAAGTATTTTTGTGTCAATTTTCTATCGTTTTTCATTGAAATGTAATTGTTGAATTTATTTTAACTAAATATACATTAATTGTCAAAAAAAGTTCAATGTTCCTTACTCGTATTTTTGTAGTTATATAAAATCTGTACCTCAATACATATACACAAACTAATTATCACAAGGGAATTTTACAAGCAACATGTCAGCTGTATTGTTCCAATTGACAACCTTACTGACATCACATCGTTCCTAAGAATTTCGCTAATAACCCAGTCATTACCAAAATAAAGCAAAAGACTTCGGTTTGTCCAAAACTATGTTCATAGAAAGTTTAATTTTTCTATCGTTCCTAAATAAAATAAAATTGTTGATTGTATATAATGTATATTTACAAAAGTATGGAACGTTAACAAGTAGTTATAAAATTCTCAAGGGACCGTCAAAATTAGGTAGTTACAAGATTCTTCTACTTCTGTTCGTGGTCATTATTGTTTAGTTTATTTATTACATGGAATTAATGTATATACACTTTGAAATTTTAAGTGCTTAGCTAATGAATTTTTTTTTAAAATAACTTTACTAATGTCATCGTGTTTAACATAACAATACAAAATATTTTTATAAACAGTATCTTATTTAAATATTAAATTTTTATGCTTTATGCTATATGAAATAAAATAACAAATCGTTGATCTGCTTTAGACATCAAATCCACAATTATTATTAATGAGGATCATTTCCATCGATTTTTATTGGTAAACTTTTAACAAACTCTAGTCCTCTTATTAATTTTCTTGTGATAATTAGTTTGTATTGTTAACATGAGTGGTACTTTATAATAAATTTGGAAAAATTTCTTGGCATTGTGGATCAATACAATTTTTTATTTAAAGAATAGCAACATACATATAAAGAAATAATTTTTACTATATACATGTGTTTAAAAATTAAACAAATTATTTTACACACATTATTATTAATAAAATTGACGGTTTGAAAATTTCTGATTCACAAATTTTATTTATCTTTCGGCATATTCCATGGATATAAACTTCTAACAATCTTTTTTTCTATAAATGTTTTTGTTTGCAAACATACATGTCCAACTAAACTATGCCAATTCTTCGTTTTACACCAATCATCATAAAAATTATTTATTGCTCTTTTATCAGCTTCAATAATATCATTAAAACTTCTAGAACTAAAATAATCTAAGTCATGCTGTTCTGCGATTTCATCATCTCTATCCACAGGTTTACCACGGTTTAATTCATTTCCTGGGCCAAAATAAAAATGTTTTGGAAAATTCATGTTAATAAAATGCTATTGAATATGGTACTAACACTCTAACTCTTAAGCTACGACTGACATATCACAAGAAAATTTTAGAACATATTTCGTTAGCAGAAGAATATTTAATTATTGGAGCTCTTCTTCAGGGGCTGCGATCTTCTTCTACGGCGGTGATATCGTCTTAGTTGTCATCTATGGTAATTACCCCGTCCGGGACATCTTCTACGATGGTTTCATCTTCCAATACCATAGCTTTTGTCCCGAAAGAGGAAAAAATTCGTCGTCAGAATTAATGTTGTTGAAAGACATTTTAAAGTAATATAGCAGCACTACGAAACACTGTACACTAAAGTCTCAATTTTTTGACATGTTTACATATGCATCAGAAAATATCATCATTACGTATATAATTTTTCGTCTCAATAATTATTTGTCAAGTCTACACTCATAACAGAAAATATTTGTTAATTATTTAGTATATGGATTTAAAATTTCCATTATCTGATAGAACTTAAACTGTAATGTTACTAATATGAATATTTTTGTGTAATGAATCACAAGAAAATTACTTTAAGTTTTTCAAACATCTTGTCATTAAAGCTATCATTACCCCGAAAATATTCACAATAGAATTTAAGTGACACATAATAGGGAGTTAATATTCTATCATATACTTGACATTTTTAAAATCCATTCGAATATAATTATCAAATATTCAAACATTATTTTCTATATTACTCAAAGTATCATTAGTTTTGCAAATAGTTTTCAAACATCACGTCATTAAAGCAATTATCATTACCCCAAAATATTCATATTAGAATTTAAGTGACAGATAATGGGGCAGTTAATATTCCAACAGATACTGGACATTTTTAAAATCTATTCGAAAATAATTATCATTAGCAAATTCGCTTTACCCAAAAATAATTTCACAATACAATTTTAAGTGACAGATAATGGCAGTTAGAAACTCATTAGTGATTTTTAAACTTGAGGGTTTCGAATGCACAAACTAAACTAACCAATATATGCACACATATTTTCCTATCTATTTTTAACAAATATTTATTTATCTCAAATTCCTATCAATAATTAATAACAAACTTTCTCCCAAGGCCGGCGCCGTCTTAATGAGTTTTTAATTACATGTTGACGCGCAACATGGGGTAACACTCACTACTTACGTGAATACTTTAAACCCGAACATAGCCCGTTTACACCGGAAAATTGTTTTTCGCAGACTGTTGCTCCCCGTTTCAATTGACAACAATGGGTGCGGTATCAATAGAAAGATAAATTTCTGCATCAAATGACACAAATACATCGTAATATTTAAGTCCCATAAATGAATTCGTCAATTATGACTTTTTATTTCAATTTCTTTTTATATTGAATAACAGATTAGAAATTTCTTGAAAATATCATCATTTACCGAAATCTATAGCATGTTGGCACACCTAGCAATGGGTAATATTGCGTGATGATATAATTGATATATTTATTATTGAAATAATAAAATTTGCACGTTATGGGATATAACGAATTCTGATAGATAAAATGTCAAACATTTGTTTGTCCTTTTCTTCACATCTCATGGCTACCGGTATTAATAAGAAATTGAATAAATTTGATAATTAATTTAGGGGACTAAAATATTACGTAATTTATATGAATTGTACCTATCATTTGATTGTCACAGTAATTATTTTGCGTAAGATTATTCTTATTAAATTTATTATGTTTTGTCTCTAATTAGGTATTTAGGTACGTAACCGATGCTGTTGGATAAGAGCTACATTTAATGATACTAGTATTCACATATTTTATTTCAGTTTATTTCTAGATTTCAGTGTGAGAACATCGATATCGTAGTGATTGATTTGTGTAGTGATTTAGGTGAGAGTTAATCTAGCATATGTATGATTGTGAGTTGAGTCTTACACATACTTCAGTCCACGATAGCAAGAGTAAATGCAGATACGGATTTGTATGATTGTTCTCTTATTTTACTGCGTTGTCCTTTATCCTAATCCTTGTTGATCGGTTGTGCCCGGTAGAGCCTCCAGGTGTGATGAGAGAGCTATAAGGGTAACCAGGAATACGATCTATGTGTCCACGATTGCTGGCCTCGTGGGTTTTCGCTCATTGACCGCGTGGTACCGGCAGGGATGGTTTTATCCTGGTTTTGTAACTATGCCCCTAAGGCCGAAGTAAAGCCACTAGGGTTGATCAGCACCTGAGCGGAATTCGGGTTAGGGTAGCTCCCTATTCCCAGGGGTGGCAATGGCAAGGTTGGTTGTGTAACCATATCTCGGTGCCGGTATAAACCACACCGCTCAGAGGTGGTAATGGCAGGTACAGTTGAGTATATGTACGCGTAAGTCCGGGGCCACAGTGGTAATAGCAGGTACAGTTGAGTATACGTACGCGTAAATCCGGGGCCACACTGCTATTGAGTAGCAGGTATGCGTTTCGCATAAGGTGATATTCCATTTTCCCTGTTCTATTGGACTTTGTTGCATACGTGTGTTATTTCTCGTGTGATTTCTCAATTCATCCTTTGTGGTGGATGCGCGTGTATTTTGTGAATGATTGACTCCTCACTGAGTATTTCTTATGTGTTAATTCTTTTGCAGAAATAATCACGGCGTAAAGGAGGATTCCGCGTGACCGGGTTCGGCCAGGCGACGGTCATCTAGATTTGTTATTTTTTTTTTGTATTAATACTGTATATACTGGTTTGGGAGATAAATGTGTTTTAATATGCTTATTCTCAGCGCTAACATTTAATCGTCATTTATAATATGATGTAGACTTTTTTATCTTTCTATTGAGACCAAAACCATTCTTATCAGTTGAGAGGGAGAGCAAGTCGGCGAAAAACGATTTTCCTGGATTAACTGCCTATGTTCGGCTGTTAGTATTTTTTTTTTAGAAATGTCATCAGTCGCTCATATGTCATAAACTACGTGATACTTACCTTTTTTAGCGTCAAAATAAATTACGAAAAAACTCGTGTTAGATAAATAAATTTTGATTTTTTTTACATTATTCGATCATTTTTTTTAGCTCAATCTACAATGTCATAACATTTTTTACCTTAAAATTTACCATAATTGAATACCCCATTCCAGCTGCAACCTCGTATAGTAAATTATTTTATCTTTTCATCTGTTTATTATACAGGCTGTTAATAAAATTACAAATTTATAGGGTATGTAGGGAATGCAAAATATAGTAACTTTTAATAATAAACTCACATCCGGAAACGTACCTACCTCTTTCGAGGCTCTTAAAACAGTAATTATCTACCTTAATTTCAGTTGATTGTGACCTATCACTTCTGTCACTATAAATTTGTAACACGTATTCATAAACACTCTGTATTTAAATTTTGTGTGTTGATTGATTATTGTAACGTCATACGATAAATAAATTAAATTTAGAGTAAAGAATAATAAAACATGACACTTGCACAATGAAAAAATATTAACATGATTATACATAAAATTTATATTAAAATATTATACATAAATTTTGCAGACAAGAAAAATATACATTTTTATATACTATACAGAATGAAGAATTTGTTCATTAATTATTATTATTATTATTACATTCTTCCTCCCAGTCTGCAGGAATGACGTTATTTAAGACTTTAATAAATGAGTCAATAAGGCATGGCTCTCCACATCCCTTTATTTTTAAATCATGAGGAGTGTCACTTGATGAACTATTATAATACATTAGCTGGAACAATAAAACTTCACAATAAAATTAAAACTTCGGGTGTCCTAAGCATCCTTCACATAGGTGTTTAACATGGGAAAACAGTTTTATGTAAATAAAAAGTGCCCAGCAGAAAATTAAGGTGAAGTGATACCCCAGCGCGCGAAATTCAAAATTAGTAAAATGGTTTTTAATTTTTTATTTAAAATTTTGTAATGTAATATGATTTGTTCGTATACACAAATAAAAAGGGTAAAATCTGCAATGAAAACAAAATAGTTTTGATAATATTTGTATGTATTTATTCTCCCAAAATAATATTTTAAATATTATTTTGAATATATCTCCAGTTCAAAACCTACAATTTTGATTAAATTTGCACTAAATATTTACAACAGGGGGTAAGGAATAAAATATGTGAAAATTAAGAAAAATGATTTTCGAGAACAATTTTAAAAATCCAAAAAACCTACTTTTTTTGCACATTTTAATGTTTTTCTTCTATACTAAACCTACAATTTTGTTCATACTTTCATATGTTTTGAAGAATATTATTATACAAAACATATAAAAAAAAATCGAAAATTAAATTTCAGGAACATAATTAAAAAAAAAATGTTACATTTTATTTATTTTCTCAAGTCTGTATTCTTAAAATTTGTTTAGTTTTGCGTACTGTACACATTTTTGTATTTCTTAGGCAAGTATTTTAAATATTTATCATTTAATATAGAAGATATTGATAATTAAAAACACATTCGGTAAGTATTTTCGTCAAATATCAGGAAGTGGCGCTATGAGTAGACCTAGCGGTGCATAGATGAACTATAATGAGATCGGTGACTCCATGGAAAATAGAAAAAATGAAGTGAATAACAAGTACATACGTTTAATTTAGTTTTATATATTAAATTTATACGCCGATATTTTTTAGAAATTTCCAAAGAAATTACGTTCTATAGGTACGCACTAGTCATTGGTATTGTTAGTGTTACTATGAATAAAAAAAATTCTAAATAGTTCCCAATAATTATTTTCTTTAAAATGTAAAATTTTATTAATTATTAAATTCAAATTGTAGGTATAGGCTCGTATATGCTTACTTCGTGTTTGTGCTTTATCTAATCAAGGAAAAATTACAAATTTATATTAATAAAGTTGTTTTGTAAATATATATGACGGTTTGTGGGTCGGATAACAGGGTAGGCGACACAACAAGTAATAACAAAAAATTGAAGGGAAAAATGAGTACAGCAAGTATATATAGAGTGTCTACTTTTTGTTAAAATTTTAATTTGGCGATATCGCTTTATCTATCAATTTTATAAAAATTGTGCAATGAAGAAAAATGTACAGAATGAAAATGTGCATCGATGAGTATCAAATTTGTTGTTAAATTGTTTCTTATGTCCGAGTTACAAGCAAAAGAAAATGCACGAATTAAGGTAATTATCAAAGTGCCTTGAAAAATAAGACAATAATATATGTTTGATGTTTTTGAAATATATTTCATTTGATATTGTTATTATTAGAATTTGTGATTAATTTTTTACTTCTAGATTAAATCTTCCTATTATTCTAATAATAATAAAATTTAAAAAAGTCATATATATCAGAAACAACAACATTTGTATATTATTAGGAGAAGAAAGCGGACTTATGTGTTGAATTCAGTTATTGCGGCCGAGGCGATAGCCAAGGGCCAAGGTCAGGCAAGCTGGGTAAAATACAAAAAGGGCGTTTTACTCCGAATGACATATACTAATTTTTCTTCAAGTGTTTCAAATAAGTTTTGACATTTTTCTGAATTTTTTTTAATTGTAGAATTTGCAATTTCAACCAAAGTTGGCTGTACACTACAAACCAAAAACGATACAATTGTCAAATAACAATTTTCAATATGATCTGTGTTGCTGTGCTGTAGCGACCGCCGCCGCCAACGGTGAATAAACACGATAACATTTTTTTACTAGTACAATAATAACATTTTTATACTAGTATAACAATGAATATCGTCTATAGGGTGTGTACAGTAGCATATGAATGAATATAGTAATACGCTTAAAGAAAAAAAAAATATTGTCTTATTTGTCATGGTACTCTATTGCCTTAATTCGCATATTTTTTTTTTGCTTCTAACTTGTACATACGAAATAATTTAACAACAAACTGGATACTCATCCATGCACAAATTTTAACATTAAATTTCCTGTTCGAGAAAAAAAGTAGACACCCGTTATGTTTCAATTAATATTGGATATTAAGTAATTATTTCTCTAATGGTAATAGCAATAATAATGAAAGTGCTAATCATCTGTCTCATACTCAGCATTGAATTTCTAAGGCAAAGCTACGGACGAGTACGGCGTAAGGCTAAGGTTAGAGCAGAGAGCCAGGGAGGAACGATAGGCTACCTGCTCCCAGTCCTATACGCAGGGCACGTGTTTGGATCTATTGGCAGGGGTCAAGAGTGCGACTGTACAGCTGTGCTGCACAGGCGAAAGTAAATTTTCTTTTGTAGCTTGTATAAATAAATAAAATAGAAATTTTATGTGCTACTTTTCTAAAATTGATTTTAACGTACATAATATTATGATACTAGACAAAAAATAAATACCCGTATTTTTTTTCAATCGATTAATTATTTGTAATTTATGAGAAAACAATCATAATAAAAAATTTGGGGAAGGGATATGTAAACTGAGAGGAAAATTGATAGTTATAGCCACCTGTCGCCTTGCCACATGCCACAACATAATCACGACGCTGGTCTATAACTACCTTCTTCCATCCCAGTCTATCTGTCTTCTTCCACGATCCTACCATGATAGCGTCACATATCCCATCTCCAAAATATTATATTGACTAATTACAATACTATTATAAACCGATGTTTAATTAGTTTTTTTTTTATTATAATAATGAGAGTAATGGGACGCTAGTGTTAGCAAATTTAGCCATGCTTTTGCACATTGGCACAAAGCATTATAAAACCATTTTTACATTTTTTAAAAATTCTTTAATCAATCAATAACAATCAACAAAAACCAAGAAAAGACTAGTACGAGAGCGTATAGAATACTAAGATAAAACAAAACGAACCAAAGACATAAGCAAAAAAATGTGTAAAAAGCAGGAATCAAAAACCAATATTGTACTCGATAATAGCCAAATACTAAATATAACGGTAGAAGAGTATCAATAATTGCAAGAATATAACCCAAACTAAACCATACGATCAGGATAGTGCAACTACCCAAGTAACACAAATGACCTAAAATCGACGTCACTGTGACGTCCTAATTCACGTCATATAGTCGTCCGGAAGACGTCTCAGCGTGGAGCTGTGCGACGTCATTTAAAGACGTAGTTTCGACGTCATATTCAGACGTGGTTTAGACGTCATTTTAAGACGTTGTTTAGACGTCATTTTAAGACGTTGTTTCGACGTCATTATAAGACTTGTTTAGACGTCATTTTAAGACGTTGTTTCCACGTCATTTTTAGACGGTGTTTCGACGTCTTTTTAAGATGTTATTTCGACGTGGAGATAGACCTCGGATATATACCGAAAATAACTTAAATAGATAGACAAAATTACAAGGAAAAATAATCAATTTATTTTTGAAGTATATTGTATGACAAAAATTTAAACAAAAAATACAATAAAATATTAAACCTACATAGAATTCCTGAAAAAAAATATTCATAAAAAATTCAAATTAATTAAATAATGCATCTATCAATATTATACCATACATGTACATTTATTTAACAGAAATGGAGTTTACAAGAATACATGAAAATTTAGTAAAATTTCCGGATTATATTGGATACATTAGCTGTTAAAAGCAAAAAATACAATTTCGTCCGGAAACTTATCAGTAACTATTCTTAGCAGGTATTCAAATTAATATGTAACAATAATAGATAAAATAATAACTGTTTGTTATACATTAACTTATCTTTACCCAGGAATAGTTCCTTTGAGAACTGTATAATCTTATTAGAATTATAAAGTAGTTTTAGTTCAGAGTATTTATTTTTGTAATTATTATGAAATAAAAAGTTAATCACTTAAATTTGAGAAAATTTTGCTTTGCCTTGTTACTCGAATGTCTTGTTTTATATTACCAACCAGTTCATGTTTAGATTTTAAAATAGAAATATAAATTTGTTCTACTATGACCATTGTTTTAAGTTGATGGATTTAGCCGCCTGATAATTTTCACCTGTTACTGTCACGGATTACAATGTCGTCAATTCAGAATATAAGTTACTACAAAATACAAATACAGTGTGTACATTTATGCCTTTTCATATGCTGTATACTACGCTTACGAAGAATTTTCGATAAACTTCTGAAAATGTTGTCTACAAAAGAAACAGTAATAAGTATAATTTCAAAAATGTTACATTTTACATACCTTTACCATAACAAAAAAAAACATTGGTACAAATATTATCGTTTGGTTTTTTGAAACCTAACCCCACTTCTAAATTGATATTCTAGATCTAGACTTTTATAAGCGCAGTTCTTCCTGTGTATTAGCACGTTTTGAGACAAGGCACTCTTCTTCTCCAATGTAAAAAAAAAATATTTCTGTATGAAAACATATTAATAAAACAAAAAACAATAACAAACCGCAGCATTTTAACATCAATCGGTATGTTTGCCAAGGTTTGCCTATACAAGCAGTAGCCCTCCTTGGCAGTAGCCATCTTCTTGGTGACATGCTGCACTGTCATTGTATTTGTTTTGTTCATGGAGGGTCTGTTTGGAAATCTGTCATGTAGAAAATACAATTTATTTTCTTTATTTTACGACCTTTTAATTTCAGAGGAAGTTGTAAATACAAAACTCAAAGATCCCTTAATACATTTTCTTTTAATAACATTTCTCGTAAGATTTAATTTATTTCTAAAGCACTACTAGATTTGGTTAAAATGTTAAAAATTAAAATTTCCAATAATAACTTTGATTTTTGTACCACAAATATAACAGATATAAATTGTTTCTTTTTCACAGTCGTATGTATATAAATGTAAATATGTTTTTTTAAATAAATAAAACATAAATATCATCACGGCTAATCCATTTCGGTGACGATGACGGATAACCATAATTAAATAAAAATGTATATTAAATTTGATTTTTATTAATTTTTTTCAAAATTTTAAAGATTATTGTTTATATTATTGCATTAAGAAAAAATAAAATATCAATTTGACATTTAAGTAAAAATAATATACACCTTTGTGTGTTATAAACAATTATAAGTTGCCAAATTAAATAAATATAAAAATTGAGTATGAATTTTTAATAATATTAAAAATAAAGTAAAAATAATCGTCGCAAAGACGTCAAATTAGACGTGTGACAAAGGTTTAAATAGACCTAATTATGACCATATAAAGTCGTCACATGGTCGTCATAGCGACCACTAATCTGACGTCTAAATAGTCTTATTTCAGACCAAAAATCTACGTCGCAGTGTCGTCGGATAGACGTCAAATTAGACATCTAAATAGTCGTATTTCAGACCAAAAATCAACGTCGCAGTGCCGTCGCATCCACGTCAAATTAGACGGCCGCATATGACGAAAATTCAACCTATAATCGACGTCACTTTTTGGTCGACCGTCGGTCAGTGTTACTTGGGTAGGGATGCGCACGATACATCGATGTTTGAGAAAAATCGATGTTTAGCTTTCGATATTTTATCTTTTTCGAGAATATCGATCGACATAGATATTTGTTTTCGATATTTGCTCTCGATGTTTTCAAAAATTCATTTCTAATATGTCAAGAATTGTTAATAATAGACACGCTACTCTCCTGTGTCCTTCTTTTACTTACATATGTTTTGTCACAGTTGTATATGATGTCTACCCTAGTTTGGAGAAAATACTTCCACCATTACTGAGTATACAAAGAAATTCAGATGGGTTTTAAATTCAGTGGTTAGTGATTACATTTGATTTTTAATAAAATAAGTTTATAGATTTGTGTATATTATAGGAACCGACATTGTTGTTTTTTTTATTAAATTTAAAAAATGAAAGCATAATAATAATAATAACAATAACTTTATTTTTTATTTGGTCTAAAGATTCCTCTTTTACAAAATATGAAAGTATATTTACTTTATTTTATTTTCAAGAGTGAAAAGTCGGAAATCAGTTCATATTGTTTGTAAATATCGATGTTTTAAAATACCAATATTTTTGATCCGATATTTATACAACATCCATTTTTGTTCAAGTGCAACTTGAATTTTATCCCACAGCGCAAAGTTACCCTAACGGCATGCCACTGTGCCAGACAGAGAGGGAATAGCATACATTCTTATTATCTCCAATGATCTCGATACGAGCAACGGCTAGGAGCGGGCAGGTTTTTTTTAAATTATATTTTCTCTTGAAGCGTATAACTATTTATGTTATATGTGATTATAATAAAAAAAAATGTATACGTGGATTTATCGATGTCAGGCTTACTCCTAGTTTCTCTTCTACTGATTCTAATTGATCTCTTTTTTTACTTAATTTCATTCAAGACCGAAAATTCTGCTAGTAGTAGGAAGTGGAGAATTGTAACAAAAATCTTACTGCTTTTTCAGAAATGTTCTATCATTTTTTATTTTGATGTAAAATTGTCTAGCATTATTATTGAACTAAATTTCCAGCAATTGATTGCTTTGATTGATTTCGGCCACCTCTTCTTCCTCCTGTAGGATGGAAATTTTCCGTTGCAAAAGAGTATTTTACCCACAAGTAAATTCTAATGTCAAGTGACGAAAAAATAATTTTTAAAAGTGAAAAAAACATTTCGAAACCTTAATAATACGATTAACACTTTAATAATAATACCTGTGTTATAGAAATCATCAGAATAAAAAAAAACATGCCATTAAATACTTTTCTTATATTTACAATACTAATCAACAAAAAAGGCTCTTGAATCGAAGCGGGAAACGGCTGAATTTAAATTTTCATTTTTTATATACCGGGTGTTTTAGGCCGACCGACACATAGGAGATTAACATGAAATCAGTTAATTGTAAATAGTATCTCCACAGTGCAACTTGTCTACTTATTGGGGGGATATTAATTCTATGGAATACGGTCCAAATTAGTAAATTTAAATGTGTAATATCAGAAAAAAATATGAAAATTTGTGGAATTTCCAGGATTGTTGTTCATATCCCGGAAAAAATGATTACCAAGTCAAGTAACAGCTTAAATAGCATAGTGGTAATGTGTGCGCTTGGTAATAAACAAAACTCTGAGAGACTGGGTTCGGAACCAACCAACAGCAAAACTTAATTTTTAAATTTTACTTCTATAAATATATTATTTTTTATTATAAATATTTATTGTAATTATGTAACAGTATGTTGTAATCAATGTGATTCAGATTTTACAATATACATATAAGATATGCTTTAAATGTTTATATTTTATTAAAAGTCAATAAAAGATTAAAAACACTGATAATAAAAATTTCGAAAAGTAAAAATAAAAAAAAATTATTTTGTTGCTAGTTGGTTCCGAACCAATTCTCTTCGAGTTTTGTTTATTACTAAGTGCACACGTTACCACTTACTTACTTAGTAAACATTTTATCCGGTATATGAACACAAATCCTGGAAATTCTACAAATTTTCTTAATTTTTTGTAATATTGCACATTTAAATTGACTAATTTCAACTGTAATCCGTAGAATTAATATACTGCAATGAGTATACAAAATTTGAGGTGAATATCTCACAGTAGGGAGATGCTATTCAGAATTAACTAATTTCACATGTTAATCTCCCATGTGTCGGTCGGCTTAAGACACCCGGTACATACAAATTAGAATTTACTAAAAAACAAAAAATTGACATTTTTCTGGCGACACACCTGAAGCGACATATAAGTTAAGAAATACTGCATTATACTGTACCATAGAAGACATTTGAAAGTCTTCATATTACATCATAAAATATTGAAACAATAATTTATTTATATTTTTTCCAATTTGTGCAATTATAATAAAGTAATTAATAATAAATAATGTACAAGGCGTAATGTAGTATTTTCATGTTCAATATTATGGCTTAATTTTCTGCCGGACACTATTATTTAAAAAAAAGTGTTAATCACCTATGTCAAGGATTGCTTCGGACACCCGGTAAATATCTTGCTTATTAATACTTTTTGCGATTTCAACTATATAACAGAAATTATAGTATGTTAACTCCTCTATAAAATTTCGGAAGTAGTTCAATACTATTACTTCCGGTTTTCGAGTAGTTGATAGTAACTTTTAATTTTCAAATGGGACACCCAATAAATTTTTTTATATTTGAAAAATACATGAAATTTGCTACCTAACTGTATAAAAAATAATCGTATGTTATATTATTGAAAAATATAATAGCAAATGATTAAAATATTACATTTTTATTAAAGATAGAAGACATTGCAATACAATTTTTTGAATAAGACATTCTAATTACATGAAATAACAGATATAATAAGTAAATATCGTATTGGTAAAGTAAATTTACGCCAATTTAAATATTTAATTATATATATATATATATATATTTAAATGTTGTATGAGGGAACCATGTTGATAATGTGCAATAAATAAAAGGCCTTCAAGTTCCAATATTCCTTGTTTAATTATATTTAGGACGTTTCGAGCTAAATCCGCTCATCATCAGCTACATACTTTACAATTTGTCAAATTATAAAAAATATAACAATGTGTGTTTATTAACTTACCAACTAAAAAATGTTCATGTTGGGAATTATAAATAAATACATATACAGGGTGTAAATGAAATAAGTGCATTAAATTTGACCAGTAGTATAACTCATCGAGAGCAACAATATTTCTTAATAACTTTTTCTCGAAATCGCATATTTTTTTAGCATTTTTACCACCCCGTAAATTGACGAGTCGTTCCAAATATTTTTGTGATAATTGAATGCAGCAGCAATAGCTATGAAAAATTTTGTTTTAGCAATTGACAGTCCTGTCAATTGGTGGTGAATTGGTGCAATTAAATTTTGACATTAGTAATAAACTTGTTTATAAGGTAAAATTCTGTCAAAATGCGAGTACACAGACATTGTAATTACTTACCTATGGTTTATTTATTTATTTTTTACTCGTATCTGTACTACATGTTACTTGACATCACGGTTCTCATAAAGACAGTGTCATGGAGTTGCCAACGCATTTACACGGAGCGTTTCCAAATCATCACCAAATCATTCTGTTCTTAATATTCGCACATTTGTTAATCTTGTACATCTTTATCACAATACGGAGTGTCACATATGACAATTTTTAAAAAAGAAACAGTTGTATCCATACCATGTGCAAAAAGTTCAATCTTTTGAGCACATAACAGACTTCAATTTTGGGAATGGCTCATAATGTTCATTCATGAGACTGAATTTACTTGGGAAGGTGTATTTATTATGCACAATACACATCTTGACAGACGAAAATGCTGTAAAAATTTTCATTAAAAAATGTTTGGGGAACAATAAATGGACGACTAATTATTGGTACTCATGTACTTCTTTTAAATGGACAAAAGTTTGTACTTACATTTTTTGAATAACGAATTTAAACTATTATGATTTGTCGACGATAAATAATTATCTCATAACCTAATAACTATGCTTTTTCTCTTCCTTTAGTTACCCCGTCCTTCCTTGTCTTCCTCTATTCACACTATTCATAGGTGATAAAAAGCCTGTATCAATAAACAACTTTATAATTTTGTTATCCAAAATTTAAATTTATTTTAAAAATTGTATTATTACGTATTAATTAATAATAATGTTATTTCCCTTGATTCGTTTATTAATTATTGTGACTGTAAGTGTAACCGATAACCGACAATTTTTGACCTGTTTGTATCCCACTTGAATGGCAGCTGCTCATTTGTTCTCCATGAGCGGGTAACGAAATATGCAGCAAATCTTTAAAGAATTTTAACTCAAAATCTAAAAGACTTAGAAAAAAAAGTTATTAAGAAATATTGTTGCTCTCATCGAGTTACATTACTGGTTAAAATTAATGCACTTATTTCATTTACACCCTGTATATATATATATATATATATATATATATATATATATATATATATATATATATATATATATATATATATATATATATATATATATATATATATTTATTCGAGTGACACTGTTATTTTTATTCAAATATATATAGCAAGTCTCATATAAAAGACGAGAATTTTTGTAAGGGAATCTGCCTAGTATTTTGTAATCTTTAAATTTAAATTTATGTCCGGTTTGACAGTGGTGTTTGCACAAAGCACTGTGTTCTTCATTAAGTCTATTGCAATGATACTGATGCTGGTATATTCGCTTTTTAATGGGTTGTGATGTTTCACCAATATAGTTTTTTTCACAATGCCCACATTCAAGTTGGTAAATGATGTTTTTTTGGGTGGCAGGAGCGGTTTTATCCTTCAAGTTCGTGAACAATGGGTTAATTGTGGTGTAATTGCGATTGGCAATCTTAATATTTGTATTTTTTATCATTTTACGTATCATGGAGTTAGTTTTTCCATCAAAAGGGATTTTGGCATATACGGTATTCTCCCTGTGACCCGCTTCATCCACAGCAACTTCGCGAGCTGGAGGGTGTTTAATTTTGCGGAGCCTGCTATTCATATGTTTGTGGAGAAACTCGGGGGATATCCGTTTTTTAAAAGCAAGCTTTAATCATTATTTACATAAAATTCAAATTTAGCGCTATTTTCCCATATTTCCAACGTAACTTCCACAATCTTTTGCATTTCGCTTCCACCATTTTATAATTAACTCTGGCGTGTACGCAGTTGTTAATGGGCCGTGTCAGCGGCATGTTGCATTGTTGAGTTGGGGGCCCATGCTCCATCTGACTACGTAGAATATAATTCACATGTAATTTCACAACTTTCGCTGATGTACAACAACGTAATTCTGCTTCATTACTATATATATATATATATATATATATATATATATATATATATATATATATATATATATATATATATATATATATAAGTTAATAAACACACTTTGTTATATTTTTTATAATTTGACAAATTGTAATGTATGTAGCTGATGATGAGCGGATTTAGCTCGAAACGTCCTAAATATAATTAAACAAGGAATATTGGGACTTGAAGGCCTTTTTTGTACAGCATACTTTTTGTACGACTAACGAAAAGAAATTTGAAATTTTATTGAACATTATTAATTAATATCATTTTATGTATTTGCATTCCTAGGCTTAATGACATTTGTTATTAAAATAATATTTTATTTTATAAGTATACAATACTTTTACTACTTACGCTTTTTTATTGCCATATCTAACCTTGACTTGGCAATGCGATATTCCATACCGTTCTGATTTTCATTTTTTATACGTTCTTTTTCAATACTTACAATTAATTCATAACATAATTCAGTTATTTGTTATTAAATTATTCAAATCTTTTTTTATACCGAAAATATTTCCATCTAATTGACAACATTGAAATGTCAAATATGACATTTGTATCGTTTGTCTTCTTAATCTTGTAATAAATGAATAGACAGTTGCCTAGGTTACGCGACTTCGAGATTTGTGATTCGTGGATTTCATATCCATCCTAGAATGGAAATGAAATTATATCCGTTCAGTTAACTAGTATTGCCTACATTTCCATTCTGCAGATTGTGAAGAAATGATAACTTTTTCGAGTGGGAGTAGAAAAAATATATAGAATTTCTATTTGAATATTAAAAATTGCTATCAATTACTCAAAAATCGGAAGTAATAATAATGAAGGACTTCCGAAATTTTATAGAAGAGTTAACGTACTATAATTTATGATATATAGTTGAAATCGCTTAAAGTAATAATAAGCGAGATATTTGCTAGTTTATTTATAGACGGACAACCTGTGTATATGTATAATGTTTTTACCTTTATTTCTAGATCATTATTTAAGGAATGTGTTTCTACAATTAACGTAGCTCCATATTCTGGTTTCATATCTTCTATAAAGCCAAGAGTTCGAATTATGTTCGTCAGAGATATATCATGAGCAGAGTATAAAAACATCTTTTTTTTAAATTTATTATCTTGTTTATTTTTAATATGTGTAATAATTTCTTTAATAATGACACCTTCAAAAAATAAATAAATTAGACAAGTCGATTAGATCAATTTTAGTATATTAGTTTGTAAGAAGCTTAATACGCAAGAGTGGAAGGATTTACTCACGAGCCGTTGGGCGAGTGTATGATTCACGAGTACGTAATGGGGACTTATGAATTGACGTCACCCAACATACATTCTCCCCTCCAGCACTAACAGGCTCGAAGAAAGAGATAGTTATGAATTACCATGACCTCTCTTCTCGACGTATTGTCCTAATCTGATTTGATATTTGCTGTTTTATATTGCGGTGGTGTTTGACGTATGTATGAGTAAATCAGTTCTGTTATAATAATGATTTGTTAGCTGATGATAAATTCTAAAAAACTAATAATACAAAATTATCCAACACATTTAAATATTAATTTAGATTATATCTCAGAGATCATGGTAGTGCTTTGCTGTCTCTTTCTTCGAGCTTGTCGTCTTTGTCTAAAAGTTTACTTGGGAACTCAGTAGATGGCAACAGTAAAATTCTAAAATCGTAATTCCCAATTGACGTCACACAACACACATCCTCCCCTCCAATACTTCATGTCTTTATAAGAAGACAACAGACAACAAGCTGGAAGAGAGAAATAGGCTCAGACTAAACATAATTAGACGCCGCATATTACCATTTGTTGTGATGCAGGAATTTAAGTGGGCGTGCCGAGCTAGCTAGCGGCGTTCATGAAATGCGGGTTGCATTTGCAATAGTTTGAAAGTGACAGCAGCTGTCATTTAATAACCTATTAAGCGATTTTGGTTTAAAAAAGAAAAAATTATATTTACAATGATGGTATCAAATATTTACATTTTGATTATAAATAAATCTTTTCTGAAGAAAATGTAAAGATTGCACTATAATATAACAGAAATATAGTATTCGTATGTAGATAAAGTGTTATTTTTATTGTTTTGAAAAACGAAGCATTGACCAACACAAAATTAATTTTTGAAAAAAAATACTTGAACATAGAAATTTAAGATTAATTGAAATACAAACGAAAGAGTTATGTGAATTAATAAATGTATAGATTAAATAATACACACTTATAGTTTTTATTGAATCGACTGAATAAATAATACAAGATTGATTGCTTTCCACGCCTCCTTATCCTTATCATCAAATGTCTTGCTGATATCAAAAAAGATGAATGGTTGCTATTAGATTTATTTGCTCTTGTCGATGGAGAACAGTCTATTTCACGAGGTGAACTACAATAGAATTCAATAATAAACATTTACACGTACCATTTTTTTTTTATTTGTTAGGTTTTTAAAAATATTACCTTTGTTCTACTGCTGCAAAAACTTCGATATCGCAGGAAATATTTTCCGCAGAAATCCTAAAATACATATTAACATTCATTTTTTCTATATTAATTTAATAATAATGTCTCAGAGATTTACCTTTCTACTACATCCAAATCTATTGCTGGTTCAATAGTAGACTCGATTGCAGTCCTACATGTATAAACAATTTATTAAATTTCATTCTAATCAAAAATAATTGCAAGTTTACACACCTAGATGTTGAAGCAACAGGGAAAATATCGATCGAAACTTTTGTCTCCTGGGTCTTCATTCTGAAAACATTTATTTTGTTTCATTTATTTTCGAATGTTAATTTCAATTTCAAGTACTTACTTATTCTGTATTTGTTTCCTTATAGAAGAAATATTTGGTAAATCGAAGATAGTTGGAACCGCATCTTTTTTTAGTCGATTACCAAGGAAACTAGACTCTTCAAAATGCCGAGAACAGACTAAAGACTATTTCGACGGGACCCGTTTCAAAATAATGCCTTGTTGATGTATTATATTCAACCATTCGTCTTTTTTATCTGTATCCTTTGGCAACCTACACAATCTTTTGTAGTAATTAACAGATCTACATTTATAAAAAAAACTTACCGATAGAAGCTTCTATGGAGCTTTTTGACATTTGATAGTTCATCACATATTAAACAATAAAGAACCATGCTGAATCATTTACGGTTTAAATAAAAAATATACACATAACGTAAACTTCACCGCACCTAACCTTACAAAATCGCATTCGAACCTTATTTGAACGTAGAATAATAATAACAAACTAGGCAGGCAACACGCTGTACAAAACAAACGCCGCATTCCCTTCTATCCTCACCTAACCCCTCACCAGGGGAAGGAATGGCATCACAACAAACCATTGCGCAGTATAGGTAATGCGGCGTCTAATTATGTTTAGTCTGAGGAAATAGGTCTATATTATTACCATGGCCTCTCTTCTCTTATCGTATGGGAGCAGGCGGACAAAGCTCAATGTAGATGGCAGCACAGAAGCCATGTACTATTGTCGCGGATAATTTTGAACGACTTCACTGATAGTGTCAATTTTTTATTATTATGTTACTATTTTGAAAGTACAATTATAAAGTCAATTACATATTAAACAATGTTATTTATTATTTTAATTATAATTCTTTTCTTCTTTTATCTTTTGGTAAACTATAAGGATTACTTATATATCAGGGCTTTTTGTACTGTAACACACCGGGACCCCTATTCTAATTCATTTTATCAACTTGATATGATAAACCTTGATAAACGCATCTTGCTATCCCCTAGCGGATTTTGCAGGACCAGTCGATGTCTTGTTATTCTCATAACAAGTTGTTATCTGCGTTTGACGTTTGGTTTTGAAAAAAGTTTTAGGTTAATATTCTTAAGATTTCAAAATATTTGCGCTGTAACAGATATGTAAATAAGTTGAAACATTTTTTAAGTATATAATTGTTATTTTCTTTTACATATAAAGTATATTTGCATTATAGAATATAGTAAAAAAAGATCCTAAATATAACTTTTTGTGAACCGAAGTTATTAATCAATGTTTTTGTTTACATTTAATTAGTTGTAATTATGCAAAAGTAATAGAAGTTTCGTTCTTTCTATTCAATTGTGAAATATATGTTTTTCAGAAAATGGCTTTTCGTATTGCACAAGTTATGACTATTGAAGCAATCGAAATACAAAAAAGTCTATTTATTGTTGATGCGATTAGCCCACAAATGGATAGCAGACGATATAGTAATCGTATACCGGTATATTTTTGCGTGCCATGGTTACTTGTTCTACTGCGACATCCAGACGACAATCGTAAAATACACTTAAATAATACTTAAAAAGGACACATTGTTGTGTGGAAAGATGCATTGGAGTATTGAAAGAACCATTTCGTTGCTTATTGAGAGGCAGGGCCCTACATTACTCTCTAGCAAATGCAGGCAGAATAGTTTTAGCATGTACTTCACAACATTTCCATGAATTACCGCGATGATAATCTACCATTTCTATATGACGACATAGATTTGGATGTGCCAGCAGCTGAACCAACTGCGCAAGATGCTGTTCCGACAGTTGGGGAGCTGGATCAAGCTAATCGCCGGCAATATATAAATGAATATTTTTAATATTTAAATAATAGCATTAACAGGTCGATTTTATGTGCATTTTTAATTTGTATCTAATGTTTGTACAGATGTATATATGTTATATTTGGGTTTATATTATTTAAGTCTCAAAGTTTATATTGTATAAATGCCAACCGGTTTGTATGGGCCATAGCCCCGATGGCAAATAAAATAATAATAAAATGGTTGTTCGTGAACTATGTTACTTTTTTCTTTGTATTATTTTATTTTAACTTTTTATTTGATGAGTGATTCGTTTTACGTTACATATTTATGTACATATTATATTTTTTAGTTTGTTTCTCTTTACATTTTTATGTTTTATCTGATGTTTGTTAATAAATTAAAAGATTTTATTTGCCTTTTTGTTTTATCTAATGTTTTGCATGTCAAAATTACATTCTACCAATGCAATAAATATAAATTTTATATTATTTTATATTAATGGTTACCAAATGTCCCTATGTGTTGTTATAGTTACAAATGCCTTATGACGTCATCAATTTCATAGCGATAGCAAGGCGATAGCGACCCTGAGATGTTGTTATGAATTAGAATACGGGCCCGGAACGGAGTTCCGGCACCTATTTCCGATATTTTTAGTTTTATCCATGTTTTTTTTGAAAATTATTGACTATTTTATTTATTTTGATATTTTTCTTAAATTGTGGATATATGAAATAAGTGCATTAAATTTAACCAGTAATGTAACTCGACGAGAGCAACAATATTTCTTAATAACTTGTTTTCTAAGTCTTTTAGATTTTGAGTTGAAATTCTTTAAAGATTTGCTGCATATTTCGTTACCCGCCTATGGAGAACAAATGGCTGCTGGGCTGCTGCCGTATTCAAGTGGGATACAAACAGCTCAAAAATTATCGGTTATCGGTTACACTTACAGTCACAGTAATTAATAGACGAATCAAGGGAAATAACATTATTATTAATTAATACGTAATAGTACAATTTTTAAAATAAATAAATTTTGGGTAACAAAATTATAAAGTTGTGTATTAAACCAGGGTTTTAATCACCTGTGAATAGTGGAAGACGAGGGGCGAGGTAACGAGAGGAAGAGAAAAAGCATAGATATTAGGTTATGAGATGATTATTTATCGTCGAAAAATCGTAATAGTTTATATACGTTATTCAAAAAATGTAAGTACAAACTTTTGTCCATTTAAAAGAGGTACATGAGTACCAATAATTAGTCGTCCATTTATTGTTCCCGCCCAAATATGTTTTAATGAAAAATTTTACAGCATTTTCGTCTGTCGAGATGTGTATTGTGCATAACAAATACACCTTCCCAAGTAAATTCAGTCTCATTAATGAACATTATGAGCCATTCCCAAAATTGAAGTCTGTTATGTGCTGAAAACATAGAACTTTTTGCACATGTTATGAATATAACTGTTGTTTTTTTTTTAAATTGTCATATGTGACACTCCGTATTGTGATGTGATAAAGATGTACAAGATTAACAAATGTGCGAATATTAAGAACAGAATGATTTGGTGATGATTTGGAAACGCTCCGTGTAAATGCGTTGGCAACTCCATGACACTGTTTTTATGTCAACCGTGATGTCAAGTAAAATGTAGTACAGATACGAGTAAAAAAATAAATAAATAAACCATAGGTAAGTAATTACAATGTCTGTGTACTCGCATTTTGACAGAATTTTACCTTATAAACAAGTTTATTACTAATATCAAAATGTAATTGGAACAATTAACAGGACTGTCAATTGCTAAAACAAAAATTTTCATAGCTATTGCTACTGCATTCAATTATCACAAAAATATTTGGAACGACTCGTCAATTTACAGGGTGGTAAAAATGCTAAAAAAATATGCGATTTCGAGAAAAAGTTATTAAGAAATATTGTTGCTCTCGCCGAGTTATATTACTGGTTAAATTTAATGCACTTATTTCATTTACACCATTTATATATATATATATATATATATATATATATATATATATATATATATATATATATATATATGTATATATATATATGCGCATACGGTACGTAGTCACTTCATATACGGGAACCTACTGGCCGTTGTGACTTCATATATAACGTTGTGACTTCCGAAAATGGAAGTGACAACGTTTCCCATGTAACTTTATTTTTTTCTACCACTACAAGGCTAAACAAGCGTAAATACGAAAATTGTGTTGGAAGTCAAATATACCCCCAGTACCCTTAAATTTGTCACTTTAGTTCATGCGTTTACCGCTGGCGTTGTAATCGCTATCAGTGTCAGGTATACGCAATGCGATGTTACTTCCGACGTGTATATAGCATTAGGAAGTACTTAGTCACTTCCGAAACTTGGCAACAGTGTATTATAGTATGTAATTGTAGTTATGTTTTTTCCAAAGATGAGTGGGACTGGAAACACAATTTATATAATAAATTTTTATTAACAATATACAAATAAAAAATATCAAATATTAATAATGGATGAAAAATTCACAAAAAAAATACCACTGTTATCTGTAGCACACACGGAGTATTTCTGTGAATTAATGATTATTTTTAACACATATTTAAAAATTTTAGCCAATAAGTATTAATAACAATTAAATTTCTTCTTATATATCAAAATTTTTCAATGTGTCAAACGTTACTAACTTAAAAAATTTGTCTAGAACAAAATTAGATTTTCCAATTTAATAAGATATACTGTCAACGGAAAAATATTGTAACTAACACATGTGTTAAATGGCCATTAGTGATCTCAAAAATTAAAATGTCTCAATCATTAATCAACCTCCTTAACACACGTAATAGTAATTATCAGAGGCGTAAACTTTTAATTTTGGCTGTGGGTGCATTATTTTTATTTTAAATATGGGTACCTATATGTTTTTATAAATGCAAATAATACAGTAAAAAAAACATTCCTATTTTATTATACATATATTACATTATATGTACATTTAACATATATAAAATTAATATCTATTACAAAAAAATAAAATATTCCTAGTAGTTATATACAGTTATCTCTAAAGCACGTAGACATGGCTTAAGAACAGATTCCTGGGCCCAAAGTAACACGATATAACTTAATTTACCAATATGCAAAAAACCGAAAGTGTACCATTTAGTAAAAAAGTATCATTTTGCTTATAATGACAAAACGCTTTGTTCGGTTTGAATGAAATTTGGTATAACAATCCATATGGATGTCATCTTTTAAGATAATATTCGTTATTATTAGTGAGCCACTACGGTATGAAATTTAGGTGTCACGACCATAATTCATTCAATAGTAAACTTTTCTGTCTCTGCGTAAGTTGTGATATCTGTAACGATTTCGGCAGAAAAACATAAAATATGAGTGACTGCACAGTGAAATTTATAAAATAAATTGCATCTAGCAATCTATCCAAATGTCAAACAAATAATTTTTAATGCCAGTAACAATAGACTTTTTCAATTTAAAGAGATAGAAAATATGCGTAATGGAGATCTGCGCATAGTAAGAACAAATGAGATCCATGGCGCTTGTTTCTAAAAAAATTAGACGTAAGATGTGAGATATATATCAGATAATTTTAAAAAGTCTTATCGATATAAGTTACAAAAGCTTTTATTGAATTTAAAATGTCTAGCGATGCAAATTTTCACCGAGAATACAGGTATTTTAGTGACTGCAATATTTTTGACTTGAAAAATTGACAAATCATTTTTACAATGTATGAAATATAATTAAAATGTTAGGGTGAAATTAATATGGGTGCTGCTCTTTGGGTGCATGTGCGTCCGTGCACCCACGTTGTTTACGCCCTTGGTAATTATCATCTCTAGCTAATACAGCCTTAATGGAAAAACGTTGGCAAAAACCACTACTATTGCCTCTAGTAGAGGACATAAAAAAATTTAGGGATGGAACTTTAGCCTTGGCAATAAAAAATTAAAAAATACTGCTATCTGGGAATAAAAATGAAAATGCATATAAATTATTATCACAGTGTACATTGGCACCTCTCATCATTTTTAATAGACGCAGAATAGGGGTCAGTAATGCGTGATAATATAACCTATTAATAAACTGTCAACGGAAATAGTAAATAGTTACCTTGCATGTGATGCCCAATATTTTACTTGTTACTCACGTGCAAACTAGATTTAAATAAAAATTTGACAAATATTGCCTGATCGTTCAAATGACAGCACGATAGTTAGTACCACAGTTGCTAAGCAGTCCAAATAAACAAGGTTTACAAGTAAGTAACAAGTAAAATGATTTTAAATAAGAGTACAATAGCGAACTCTAGGTGAAGCAATATCTAATAAAATTTTATTTTATTACGAGTATAAGAGTATATTATACAACGACGCTATAATGAATACTCTTATTACCGAGGATGAGCGAGTTGTATACTACACTTTATCTACGATTAATGTATTATATACAAGATTTTTTATAATTACGTTTCATAACCACAAAGTAAATAATCCACATGACGTATATTTCATTGAAATTAGTTAGGTTAACACTGCAATGTATTGTGATGTAACCATGGTGATGAATATATCTCTTGTTGAAAATTCAATTTTTTGCATATGTATTTTGTAATAATGACTATTATTCCCGGGTAATTGTTCCCTGCGGGATTTATTTTTTGTATTTTGTAGCAAAAACCACATATTTAATGTGTCATTTTCGATGTTTTTTTAAGGTATCTCGGGTAATATTAATGATAGATCAAAACCGTTTGCACATTCCAGGGTCAACTTTTCCAGAAAATTTTTAATAGTCACCACAGGAATTTTCGATCATCTTTTGTTTCTAAGCTACAGTCAAAAACACGTTTTTCGTTAATTTTGAAAATATATCATATCTTATTTATTATGATAGTTGGAGAAAAATTGTTTTTACAAAATTCTTACCGTTTGTTAGATTGAATAAAATGGCGTAATTAGATTTTTTGAAAACTTAATAATTCTCGAGATATAACACAAAATTTTGATTTTTAAATGGGAACCTATGTTAAAAATAGTCTCGTCTTCTGGCTTAATTTATAAGCCTTTCAATGATATATAACAAGTCTACTTTCTCTTGTTTTAAACATTAATAAAAGACGAATTATTAATTTATTGGGGTGAAAATATTGAAAATTATTAAGAAACAAATGAAAAAATGTATTACAGATCATCATTCGTTTATTTTAATTCTATATCTATTAATTGTGTTTAAAAATTATTCTTAATTAATTATTTTCGTGTTAGTTAAATTACTATTTATCTACGTTATATAGTTGGCTTTGACACAATCTGAAAAAAATGATTTAATATGCCTTTGAAGTAAATAAATTGAAAAAATGTGTAAAACTGAAACAAATACTATTAGAAATATGCAAATGATGATTTGTAAGAGATTTTTTCATTTGTTTCTTAATAATTTCAAATATTTTCACCCCAATAAATTAGTAATAATTCGTCTTTTATTAATGTTTAAAACAAAAGAATGTAGACTTGTTATACATCATTGAAAGGCTTATAAATTAAGCAAAACGGCGAGACTACTTTCAACATGGGTTCCCATTTAAAAAATCAAAAGTTTGTGTTATATCTCAAGAATTATTAAGTTTTCAAAAAATCTAATTACGCCATTTTATTCAATCTAAAAAACGGTAAAAATATTGTATAACCAATTTCTCTCTAACTATCGTAATAAATAAGATATGATACATTTTCAAAATTAGCGAAAAACGAGTTTTTGCCTGTAGCTCAGAAACAAAAGAAGATCGAAAATTCCTGTGGTGACTATTAAACTTTTCTGGAAAAGTTGACCCTGCAATGTGCAAACGGTTTTGATTTATCGGTAATATTACCCGAGATACCTTAAAAAACATCGAAAATGAGATATTCTGTACATATTATTTGTTAATCGTGGATAAAATCATTTTATCTACGACTAACTAATAATATGTTCATTAATTATGTAGTTTTAGATATATAATGCTAAGTATAAATCCCGCAGGGAATAATGACCCGGGAATAATAGTCATTATTCTCTTTGATGTACCAATCATAATATTTTGCATAAAACAAATATGCTAAAAAATTGAATTTTCAACGAGAAATATCTTCATCACAATGATTACATTACTATTTTAATAAAATTAAGTAAAACAATTTATAAATTAATTATTTTATAGCTAATACAAAAAAAAATGAGAGAAAACCTAAAATAATTAATATGGGCATTCCGTATGTTTCCAGTCCACAGTGGATAAACAGGATGACTTTTTTCAAGGTGTACATTAACATGGGAAATCAATTTTTTGCAAACCGTTGCCCCCCATTTTAACTTACGGCAATGATTGTGGTCTCAATACAAAG
Organism: Harpalus rubripes; assembly: GCA_963082715.1. Taxonomy (NCBI): domain Eukaryota; kingdom Metazoa; phylum Arthropoda; class Insecta; order Coleoptera; family Carabidae; genus Harpalus; species Harpalus rubripes. Next base: position 27,268,039 of record OY720458.1, on the reverse strand, counting down.
ATAAAAAAATTCCTCATTCGAAAATACCAAATAGGTGGAAACTATCCAATATTTTAGGCCCATAAGTAATTTTTAAAATTCACTCATTTTCCTATTAATAGCAAGAGACATGCTCAATTTGAACAAAAAGATAAACAAATGCTTTTTATCTGTCAGCATCGGTTATTTGACATTGACAAGAGACATTAACCTATTCTGACAGGTAAATTGTCATGTATTTGTTTATCTTTTTGTTCAAATATGACATGGGTATTGCTATTAATAAGAAAATGAATAAATTTTAAAGTTAATTTATGGGCCTAAAATACTATGGATAATTTTTACGTATTTGATATTTTCGGATGGGGAATTTTTTTATCTTTGTATTGACACCACAACTATTATAAAAATATTTACATTTCTAATTTGTTATAATGTTGATTAAACAGTACAGTAAAAAATAATATTTATATAAATTGATTTCATTTCATGTTTTGTTATTTAAAGATATGCAAATAATAATAATAAATTTAACATACAGGCTGATTTTTTTCAAGATGTACAACAAAGTTATAATTTTTTAAACAAAGATAATAGCTCAAAATTCGCCATTATGGCGCTTCGTTAACACAGAGTGAGATCTTATTCATCATGTACGTTATTCGATGTTTTGTTGATATGTGGTTTGGCTGACATGAAATTTGGCTACGTTGCGGAAGTCAGTCATACGCTTCAATATCTTGTACACAATTACAGTGATGGAAGTGACTTTGTATTTTAAGTATGTACAATTGTTTATTAATTTTTAAAATAATATTTTTTTACCCCTCTTTTGAAAACCTTAATATAGAAGTTCCCCTAAGCCTATATATGTAATTTTTAATAATATATATCCATTAATTAATATGGAAGTCAGGACGCCTTATAAACTTCACGGAAGTGACTCCTTAACAAATGCCAATATATATATATATATATATATATATATATATATATATATATATATATATATATATATATGTATATCTTCTCTTTATCTTTATGTGTTATTTGGTTTATACTTTGTGTTTTTTGGCTGCATCCATTTCTTTATTTGACTATTTTTTAACGTGGAATATTGGATTTGTAATATTCATGGTTACGAGTTGACATTTGACTGACAACAATGCATTTGTCTGTCTCATTTAAAATGAAACATATAGGAAACGAATTCGACAGACGTATTATATTTAAATATTGTAAGAAATTACAAAATAACGAACAAATAAACCAACTAACAAAGAAGTAAACGTAAATATAATAACATAAAAAGTATATTTTGCAGTAAATCTGGATTATTATTAACATTTTCAAACATTCTTTCACAAAAATTTATCCTTCCTTCCGTGTCGCCCACAACGAACTCCTGGCGATTTTGAAAATGATATGATCTATAACGCTCCTTTTTTACACCAGTAACTTGTCCTATCTCTCTTAATGTTAATCTAATGTTATTATACATTAAAGTCATAATTTTATGATTTCTGTGCATTTAATACATTACAGGATCAGGATCTATTCCTTCTATTATCTTCAAATTGTTGCTGCACTTTGTCCAGGCCTGTCATAAAATGATGCACGGACTTGCCTTAAATTTTGATTAAAATCTGCACAGTACCACTTAATAATTTGTACTTTCTCTTCCACAGTAATACCATTGTATTTCACGTTGGATTTTTTTTATAACACTGACAGAATAGTAAACAAATGTCAAATTCGTTCCCTATATTTCATTTTAAATGAGACAGGCAAATATATTGCTGTCAATCAAATGTTAAGCCGTAATCGTGGATATGACAAATCCCATGTTTTATGTTAAAAAGTACTCATTGTATTGCATCAAAGATATATTTACACATTACATGTATTATGTACTGTTCCACTTTCTTTATAAAAAAGTTAACAAAACGTGCGTTTCGGTACACTTTTATCTACGAAAAAAGCACTGACTTAAACTATCTGTCACTTTTAATACCGAATTCTCCAATTATTATGAGTACTTTCGGCGCGCGCGCCTACTAAAGTGCTCAAATTTTATACATAGTTCTAGAATCTACATGCCTATGATAGCGCTAAAGTTACACATCACCACTGTCTGCTCCCATTGTCCTAATCCGATTTGATATTTGCTGTGATGTTTGACGTATGTATGAGTGATCAGTTTTGTTATATAACTGTATGAAAACAATAATTAAAATATAATGACAGGTATTTTATAAAAAGTATAGAAGTTGATAATATATTTGCTGTTATCATTGATCATCTTACATGGCGTGAGGTTAAAAAGCAAGATGACTGACGCAACAGTGTCTGAATTACAGCAGCAGTTACGAAATCTGCAGACCATGCTTGTCAATATACAAGTTCAGGGTTATGAAAGTAAAAATATAAGCATGATGCATATAACAACACCATCAAGCAAATTTTCATTTGAAAACGAGAACTGGTGCTAATGCATTACGGCATACGAAAGGTATAGAAAAGCAGTAAAACTCGAACAACATGAAGAAAAGATACAAATAAATCATTTCTTATTGCATATGGGCGCAAAAATTAACTACATTGCAGAAAAAAGAAGAGAAATTAGCCTCATATAAAGAGACATTAAAACTCTTCGAGGAATATTCCCAAGCAACACAACATCGACGTGTCGATGGATGATGTTTAGGCGACGTGTTTATAACGTAAAATTATTTGACGTTGAAGAAACGTTCGACACACGTTTAATATTGACTTGTCAATGTTCACGTTATATAAACGTTCAGCGACCGTCTCAGTCATTTGTAAATTATATGTATAGCTGTTTTAATAAAAAAAATATAAAGAAAATAAATAAATATATCATGACGGCAAATTACCCATTGCTGGGTATGCCAAAAATTTTAGTATATTTGATAATTACCTTTATGTTTCTTGAACCTGTAAGCAATGATAAAAGTTTAAAAAAAATTGTAAAATGTACTAAATCTTCCTTGAATATTGTGTCATCTGTAATCTTCGTCTATGTAACATCTATAAACGACGTCAAATTTTCGTCGTTAAACCACGTCGATTCGACCCACGCATAATCGTTTTTGTGACGTCAACAAATTGCGTCATATATCCGTTGATATCGCGTCATTTGGTTGCTTTGGTTATGTAACCAATACACACATTTTTCAACGTGCAAACTGAAAAGGCTGAAGAATACGTTTACAGCTGTGATTGAATCAGGGAAAAAATGTAAATATGTCACGTTAGAAGACGAATTAATATATGACACGTAGGTAGTAGGAATTCGAGATCAAAGGCTGACAGAAACAATACAGTTAGATGGGAAACTAACATTATAGCAAGCGATTGATAAGATTTTGCAAGCAGAGTCTATCAGAGAACAAAATAAAGAAATGGATGCAGCCAAAAAACACAAAATATAAACCAAATAACACATAAAGATAAAGAGAAGATATACATATATTGTAACGTTTTTATTTATTTGGGTGAAGTGTAAATATTAGACAATTATTATTAATTAAAATAAAAGTTTATTATAACGATAAATAGATATTAAATATAATTAAAAGATGATAAATATAACAAACTCTACGATGAAACAAATATTAAACACTAATTAAAATTAAGAATATTGTAACGTTTTTGATTTATCTGAGTGAAGTGTAAATATGAGACAATTATTATTAATTAAAATTAAGTGTTCATTAAACTATAATTAAAATTACTATTACTAATATTAAACAATTATTAAAAACTAATTAAGACTAAAACTATAATTAACTAGATAATACTAACACTATTTATTTAACCAATTAACACTACTATTTATTTCCACTATATTACTAATTATTTATTTCACGTTCACGTTCCAATTTTAGACTGCCGGTCTGTTGCAGACTCTTGTAGACTTTACGCGATATTTATATCACTATATTTATATCACTATATACTTATAACGTTCAACTGTCCGCCTACCGACCTCCACAGCGTCTATATACTCAACTGACTCAACAGCGTCTGTATATTCAACTGTTCGGACAGAAGTCACCTCTTTCACAACACTATCTGTCTATTTATGTAACTCTCTGTCTAACTTCCACAGCCTCAGTATCACCGACTCTCCGTATGCCACAATTCTTCAACACCACTGCCGAGTATTCACTACCACTTGTTGTTACTGTCCCCGTATACCTAACTTCTCAATACTCTTCAATACTACCGAGTATTCTCTTTAACAGCTATTCCAGTATACCAGTAACTTCCCGACTCGCCGTTACTGTCCTTGCACACTATAGCTTCCCAATACTCGTCAACTCTACCGAGTATTCACATCCACAGCTATCCCAATATACCAGTAACTTCCCGAGTACCTACTCGACACCAACTGCATACGCTCACTACGATACTGCTGTGCTTTTCACTAACACTACTCTCTCTAACACTCCATGTCAATGTCTCTATGACTCTGTTTGTAACTAACTAAATATGTAAGTCAACCTCCGATCACAAAACTAATGTTGTGTGATCAGGGACTCAACTGAACTAACTAACTCTCGAGCATAGCTACGTCCCTTATATACAGCTGCCATTATTTTCTAGAACAGTCTAGAATATTCGAACACTTAATAACAATGAACACAAAAGGTTCAGGCGACCGGAAGTAATTAAACACGTCGCGACCAGTCTGTTTACATCGGCCGGATACTAGCGCGATTACGTCACCGCTATAAATAGACACTCGCTTACAGTGGCGGCGACGGCGGGTGTCCCATATTACAATATTATAAAACACTTAAACACTAAGATTATTTATTTAAACAATATATAGATCACTTATTTATGTATACAACTGTATTTATTTATGTTTATTACTTGTCGACTATCTGTTTATATCACCAACTGTTTAACACGCAACGCTTATTTATATCAGACTGTCCAGTGCCTTCGCTAACGGTGCTTATATACCCTAGCCGAAAATTCGAGAACTCACTGGAACACTTTTAGATAAAACACAATAGGTTACATCAACCGCGTAATTAAGCAGGCTCCGACCAGTTGCGTCATCGCTAACAATAGACACTCGCTCGTCCCTGCGACAGCGGCGGCGACAGCGACGGGGACAGAGGCGGTAACAGTGGCGGCGACGGCGGGCACTGCACATAACACTGCCCCCTCCTTAAGACTGTTTCGTCCCGGAACAGTTCGTGACGACGAAATCTGCATGAATTACCCTTGGTGTATTTCGAAGTTTTGAAGAAATGACAGTCGATGGTCCGCTCGACTTCTTCTTTATGTCCGTTAGGGTTAAAGCTGCAAACGAGAATTTCAACACCGGTAAAACGGAAGAGGATTTCTATCATGTTCCTAACAATCCTCCAATCTAAACCATCTAGACCACAGCCTAACTTCGGTACGGCTAGCTTCAAAATGTCATTCTCAAGCAGATGATCCCTCAAATCGCACAGCGAGTTCCACAGGTTGCGGTACGACGGCTTCTGGTACGAGCGTGGTTTTGTAACCAGGCGCAGCGTTTTCCCAACAGTTGGGCGTTGGTTGGCCAGTTCTTGTTGTCGCCCAAATTTCGCCTTAAAGGCTGAAGCTATGCCACGGGACATCTTTAAGTCTTCTGATACGCAGTGACCGAGGGAATAATCTGAAGACACGGTAATAGATCTCGGTGTTTTTCTTTCGTCACGCCGAACCGTGCCTTGCGGCCAAAGGAATAGTTCTCCATGAAGTCTTCAAAAGTTGGTTCTTGTGTTATGATCCGACGAACCGTTGCTCCGTTATGGACTTCGTGGTTGTCTCCGGCGAAAGGGGCTAGCCGATTAAAGTGTACTACTCTCGGCTTCCCGCTAGGTTGTTTCTTAATTCTGTAGACCACGTCTTTATCCTTTTGACTACCTCATAGGGGCCTTCCCAATTATTTTGCAGCTTTGGTGATAACCCACGACGTCTTTGTGGGTTGTAAAGCCACACTAAATCCCCAGGTTGACATCCACCCTTTTCGGCCTTGATGTCGTACCGGTCCATCCATTCTTCTCCGTAAGTCCGTAACGTAATTTTCCCCGGCCAGATCTTCCCCAGGTTTACTGCCGAACACCAAGTCACATGGTAAGCGCAACTCGCGCCCGAATAAGATGTTCGCAGGAGTTTGCCCTGTTGTTTCATGCACGGATGAACGATAAGCCAACAGGAACAGATGGAGGTGTCTGTCCCAGTCTCTTTGGTGGTTGGAGACTACCTTCGACAAATATCGGTTGATCGTTCTGCTCATTCGTTTAACCATGCCATCAGACTGCGGACGTAATGCAGTTGTTCTAGTTTTATTAATTCCTAATATCTTACAGACATTTTGGAAAACGGCAGACTCAAAATTTCATCCCTGGTCGGAGTGGAGTTCACGTGGTACTCCGAATCGGCATATACATTCTTTAACTAAAGTTTCAGCGACCGTGGTGGCTTCCTGGTTGGGTAATGGATACGCATCAACCCACTTGGTGATGTAGTCCATGACAACCACGAAGTATTTATTTCCTTCGCCACTTTCTGGGAATGGTCCAGCTACATCAATTGCAATACGCTCAAATGGACTGCCAACGTTGTATTGACGCATTGGAGCTTTTCGTCGTTTATGTGGACCGTTACTTCCTGCGCAAACCACACATTTCTTGCACCAATCTTTAACATCTTCCGTGAAGTTAACCTAGTAAAACCGCTGGCGCAATCTTTCTGGCGTTTTGATGACTCCAAAATGGGCTATGGATCTCTTTCAACACTTCTGATACTCTACTCTTAGGAATAACTGAGTTCTCTTCTCAGTTCCATCAACATTTTCTACCACACGCTTTAACATGCCATCCTCAATCACAATGGAGTCCCATTGCGCCCAGTACGACTTTACACTCGGTGAGTGCGGTGCAACATCTTCCCATACTGGTTTGCTCTCCTCTGCTTTTCATTCGAGTATAATTTTCAAAGTTGGGTCGTTTTCTTGATCTTCGCGTAGTCCATCGGGCTGCCAATTATCGTCGACTACTGTTGTTCTGGCGACGATGGAAAATTTCTCTTCTAGTCGACTAAAATGCTTGCAATCATCTTGGCACGGCCTTCTGGACAATGCGTCGGCATTACGATGGCTGGCACCTGTTCTATGCTCGATTTTGAAATCGTATTCCTGTAGTCTTTCAATCCATCTAGCCACCTGACCTTCAGGATTCTTGAATTGTAGCAGCCATTTTAATGCAGCATGGTCAGTTCTAATCAAAAATTTCCATCCGTACAAATATTTGTAGAAATGTTCCACGGATTTCACGACTGCCAAGAGTTCTTTTCTAGTAACTCAATAATTCCTCTGTGGTTTTGACAAAGTCTCACTAAAATAAGCAATAACCTTCTCATGTCCGTCTTGTATCTGGGAAAGAACGCCACCAATACCCACGTTGCTTGCATCTGTGTCTAGTATGAAATCTCCTTCAGGTAACGGATAACTCAGGACAGGTGCGCTTGTCAAAGCATGTTTAAGTTCTTTGAACGCAACTTTGCAGTCCATTTCCCAGATAAATCTTCGACCTTCTTCAGTAAGCTTTGTCAGTGGCTTGGCTGTGTTGGCATATCCAGGTACATATCGCCGATAATAAGTACACAAACCAAGAAAACTTCTAAGTTCGTGTTTGTCTCTAGGCGCTGGCCAATCTCTCACAGCCTTTATCTTTTCCAGGTCAACTGCAATACCCTTATCTGAAACCACGTGTCCAAGGTAATGAACTTCCTTTTGAAACAGGTGGCACTTCTTGGGGCTGAGCTTCAGGTTAGCCTTCCGTAATCTCTGGAAAACCTCTTCCAAATTCTTCATGTGGTCCTCGAATGTTTCACCTACCACAATAATGTCGTCGAGATAGACTAAACAGGTTTTCCATGATAGCCCAGCCAATTATGTCTCCATAAGTCGGTCAAACGTTGCAGGGGCATTGCAGAGCCCAAATGGCATTACAGTAAATTGCCACAGTCCGGTACCAATTGTGAAAGCTGTCTTTTCCTTATCTTTTGGATCCAAATCGACTTGCCAGTATCCGCTCTTTAGATCCAGAGTGGAGAAAATCTTCGAGCCAGCCAAAGTGTCTAGTGTATCGTCTATTCGAGGTAGCGGGTAGCTATCCTTCTTGGTGACGTTGTTAAGTTGACGGTAATCGACGCAAAATCGTGTAGAACCATCCTTCTTCTTCACTAACACCACTATTGAAGCCCATGGACTGCTTGAAGGTTTGATCACACCTTCCTTTTTCATGTCTTCAATAATTTTCTCCGCTTCCTCACGCTTCGCCAATGGTAGTCTTCTTGCCGGTTGGCGGATGAGTCTTGCGTCGCCGGTATCTATCTCATGGTGAACCACATTAGTTCTCCCGTTGGTCTTCTTGTCAAATTGAAACACATCTTGAAATCTTCCAATTAATTTCTTCGCCTTGGTTCTCTGGTCGGCGGTCAGTTCTTGGAAGGATGTCGATAACTGATTAATTAACGTGTCCGGAACTTCCTGAGAAATGTTTCCCTTGGCCTTCACAGTTCGAATAATCGAGGATACTGCCGAGCATTCTCCTACAATTGTTCCTCTCTTAAGAACAACTGGATAACAATTTACGTTCATTATTCGAACTGGTATTACTTGACTGGCTTTTATCAGTGATTTTCCTACAACAACTCCAGTGCCAGTCTTCACATCATCATTCTTGGGCTCAAGCATAACAATATTCCCCTCACAGAAACTACCATCTAATTGTGCACGATAGATTCACTTCGTTCTGGAAGGGTAACATCTTCAGCCATTAGTACGCGCACAGCCTTGTCTTCTCGAGGGTTTAAAACAAGTTCTTCTTCATTGACCATCATTACTCCATTCTTCAGGTCAAGTTTGAAACCGTGCTTTTTCATTACGTCCATGCCGAGTATTAATTCATCTTCAACGTCAGCTATCAGCGCTCGATGTTTAAAGGATGTATTTCCAATAGTGATGGTCATATCTATTTCTCCTAATGTGGTAGCTTGTTCTTTTGTCGCTGTGCGTAATCTCCACTTGGTTGGTTGAAAATGCGTCTTGCCTGTGTTCTTTACTAAATCGGGTCTAATTACAGTCGTTGTCGCACCCGTATCTAGTAACATTTTCAGTGGCCTTTCATTAAAAGAGCCATTCACGTAGATGCTACTGGCTTGATGATGAAGGGATGCGACATAACTGATGGATTGTGGGGCTATCAGATTACGAGTTGACGATTGCCCCTTCGCATCAACCCGACTTAGTTTTCCAACTCCTTTTCTTCTTCTGTCGATTCCATATTCTTTTGCATTTTTCGAAGAAGTAAGTTTCTTTCTTTCGGCAAACACTTCATTTACAATTCGTCGCATTTTCTCTTCTAGGACTTCCGTGTCTTCTTTTCTCTCGGCATCAATATTTCGCACTCGAGATTGGTTACGTGAAGCTTGTTTGGCAGCTTCATGTTCTAGTGCATATGAGAGCGCGTCAATTAATGTTTTTGGGCGGGCCAATCGCAGTGCTTGCTGTGTTTCGCTGTCTCGAACTCCGTAGATACATGCTTGAACGGCCAAGCACTCCAAAACGCTGTCAGGAGCTGCAGGATGTGCGAGACGAACCAAACGAGCTACGTCGACTTCAAATTCTTGAAGGCTTTCTTTTGAACTCTGATAGCGGTTCCTCAGTTGCGTCTGGTACACCTGCTCCAGGTGCGCATTGCCGTACCGCATGTCCAACCGCTTGACTAGTTGGTCGTAGTCCTCTTGTTCTTCTTCCTTCAGCGTTTGTAGGATGTCGATGGCTTCCCCACGCAAAGAGACAGTCAACGCTGTAGCCTTCTCTGTAGACGTCCAGTTATATGCTTTCGCAGCCGCTTCAAATTGTTTTAAATAATTCGGCCACGAAGATTTTCCATCAAATTCCGGTGTTTTGATGTGCATTGGTGTAGTACTATCTGATTTTACTTTCTTTTCCTCTTTTAGACTTGTCTTTGCTACATCGGAATTCGACACTGACGACGATGTAATTTCAGTGTTTTTTTCTCGTAATTCTTCGATCTTCTTCTCATAGTCAACTTTTAAATTCTTCAAGTCTTCTTCAGCTTTTCTAGAATTCTTCTCTAATTTCTGTTCTAAACTGCTAGAATTTGCTTCTAATGTTTGTTCTAATGTGTGCTCTAGAATTCTAGAATTTTCTTCCATTTTTTGTTCCAATGTTTTAGACTGTTCCAATCATTCTTCTTTTAATGTTCTGGAATTTTCTTCTAGTTTTTGTTCTAGTGTTCTGGAATTTTCTTCCGCTTTTCTAGAACTTTCCATTAATTTTTCTTCTAATGTTCTAGAATTTTCTGCTAATTCATCTTTTAATGTTCTAGAATTTTCGGCTATTTCCTGTTTTAATGTTCTACAAGTTTCTGAAATAAATTGTGAAAAATTGTCAGCCATCGGGATTCGAACCCGAGACCCCTATCTTGCCGGGACAGTGCTCTTACCAACTAAGCTATTGGCTGCTCTCCTCTCGATGGCTGAACAATCTTTCACTTTTAAAGTCGTATAACTGCTGAGGATATTATTAATCGTCACATGATTAGATGTGGGGTTGCCAAGCTACCACTGCGTTTAAACATCTAGTGAACGATGTCATAATTTACTCAAGGCCCTACCAGACCAAATTCTAATATTAACAATGAGTTAACAGTTTGTATATTTGAAATAAATTGTGAAAAATTGTCAGCCATCGGGATTCGAACCCGAGACCCCTATCTTGCCGGGACAGTGCTCTTACCAACTAAGCTATTGGCTGCTCTCCTCTCGATGGCTGAACAATCTTTCACTTTTAAAGTCGTATAACTGCTGAGGATATTATTAATCGTCACATGATTAGATGTGGGGTTGCCAAGCTACCACTGCGTTTAAACATCTAGTGAACGATGTCATAATTTACTCAAGGCCCTACCAGACCAAATTCTAATAAAAAGAAAGATTGTTCAGCCATCGAGAGGAGAGCAGCCAATAGCTTAGTTGGTAAGAGCACTGTCCCGGCAAGATAGGGGTCTCGGGTTCGAATCCCGATGGCTGACAATTTTTCACAATTTATTTCAAATATACAAACTGTTAACTCATTGTTAATATTTCTACAAGTTTCTGTCAATTCTTCTTTTAGTGTTCTGGAACTTTCTTCTGATTTTCTAGAACTCTCTTCTATAAGTTTACGAATGTCACACTGAATTTCGAATCTGGATTTTCACCAGCATCGATTATTGCTTCTCTCAGTCTCTCTTGAAGGACTGACTTCTTTCCTGTTGTGTCCAATTAAAAATAGTAGTACGCGTATTGAAACTGATATAAATACTATAACTGAAATAATTAGTAAAGTAAGTAGTACTATAGATACTACTCAAATCAAACCTGTACGCCTTGGTAAATTCGACAAAAACAAAAATCGTCCAATTAAAATAAGACTCCGTGAATCTAATAATGAGCATGATATTATCCATAATATCAAAAAAATCAAAGTCGATGAGAAGTACACAAATATCAGTATATCACTTGATAGGACCCCGAAACAAATTGCATATTACAAGGAAGTAAGAGCTGAACTTGATACTAGGAAGGGCAATGGCGAAAAGGACATTTTCATCAAATATGTTCAAGGCAAACCAAAAATAATATCTTTAAACAATTTAAACAATTAAGGCCCAACAGTGAAACAACTAATAACCATACTAGTTTTAATATATATTATCAGAATGTGCGTGGACTAAATAGTAAATGTGAACAGTTTTATTCCTCATCCTCCTCATGTTTATTTGATATAGTTTGTATAACTGAGACTTGGATAAGTGACTCTATAGGTAGTATGGAACTCTTTCCTGAGAATTATAGTGTTTTTCGAGGTGACAGGCAATTTCATAAAGTAGGACTGAGTAAGGGCGGTGGAGTACTACTTGCAGTCAATAACATTTTCTCAATTAAAGAACTTAATCTGAGTACAATGAGGGACGTATTTCCCTCAATTGATATTGTTGGATGCCGACTTAATGCTAGGAATTCTAAAATTCTTATTTTTGTTATTTATATCCCACCAAATACATCTGCGTCTGAAATGGAAGCATTCTTCGATACCTTTATTACAATGGAATATTTACACAACAGCGACATTATAATTACTGGTGATTTTAACATCACTAATTTAATATACGATAATATGAGTGATAGGAAGACAAATATATTCCGTCAGTTTTGCGAATTTCTAAATATAAAACAAACAAATACCATACCAAATGCACATGGAAGAATCTTAGACATTATCGCATCTAATATCAATTGTATGGTTACAAAATCTGAATTAGAATACGTCCATGAAGATTTGCACCATCCATCCTTGGATATCACTTCCAATCTTGGATTAATAAAACAGCAACTTCTGCGCTAACCATCACGGAAAGAACTATAACTTCAAAAAAGCTAATTTTCCAGCACTGTATGCTGATTTGTTGAATGTGGACTGGACAACTCTTTATGAAACTAGAACCGTTAATTATGCTTGTGCTGAACTATATAATATACTAAAAAATATTTTTGATACTCACGTTCCATATTATAAACCAAATAAAAATTATAATAATTTTCCTTCGTGGTATACTAAAGAAATTATTATTAACATAAAGAAAAAGCATAAACTTCACGAGAAATTTAAAAGAACTAATGATGATAGTTACTTAAAAGAGTTTAGGACCCTACGGAAAACAATTAAAAATCAAGTGGCAGTTGCTTATAAAGACTTTCTTTACAAAACTGAAACTTCTATAAAAGAAAATTCAAATAATTTCTGGGCGTTCATTCACACTAAAAAAAAATCGTCACGTATTCCCGGCTATATGTACCACGACCACACACAGCTTAATGATTCACAGTCCATAGTAAACGCTTTTGCATGTTACTTCTCCAGTGTTTATCAACAATATGCATCAACAGACATCTCCGAAGTTAACTGTGGATCTGATATCATATCTTTACCGGCAGTCACTCCTGAGGAAGTATTCAACAACATGCGTAAAATGAAGAACAAAATGACTTCAGGAATAGATCAGGTCCCTGCTTTCATTATTAAAGACTGTGCGTATCCGTTATCTGAACCACTTTGCTATGTTTACAACCTAATTCTCGCCAATAGTGAGTTTCCAGATATGTGGAAAATTTCTAAAGTGTGCCCTATTTTTAAAGCAGGTGATGAAGCCAATATTGCCAATTATAGACCTATATCCATATTGTGTAACTTCGCCAAAGTTTTTGAAATGATGTTATATTCATGTGTATATAAAAGTGTTAAACATAAACTTTCAGAATCTCAGCATGCCTTCCGAGAACAAAGGTCTATATATATATATATATATATATATATATATATATATATATATATATATATATATATATATATATATATATATATATATACAGGGTGTAAATGAAATAAGTGCATTAATTTTAACCAGTAATGTAACTCGATGAGAGCAACAATATTTCTTAATAACTTTTTTTTCTAAGTCTTTTAGATTTTGAGTTAAAATTCTTTAAAGATTTGCTGCATATTTCGTTACCCGCTCATGGAGAACAAACGAGCAGCTGCCATTCAAGTGGGATACAAGCAGCTCAAAAATTGTCGGTTATCGGTTACACTTACAGTCACAGTAATTAATAAACGAATCAAGGGAAATAACATTATTATTAATTAATACGTAATAATACAATTTTTAAAATAAATAAATTTAAATTTTGGATAACAAAATTATAAAGTTGTGTATTGAAACAGGCTTTTTATCTTTACCTGTGAATAGTGTGAATAGAGGAAGACAAGGAGTGACGGGGTAACTAGAGGAAGAGAAAAAGCATAGTTATTAGGTTATGAGATGATTATTTATCGTCGATAAATCATAATAGTTTAAATACGTTATTCAAAAAATGTAAGTACAAACTTTTGTCCATTTAAAAGAGGTACATGAGTACCAATAATTAGTCGTCCATTTATTGTTCCCCAAACATTTTTTAATGAAAATTTTTACAGCATTATCGTCTGTCAAGATGTGTATTGTGCATAATAAATACACCTTCCCAAGTAAATTCAGTCTCATGAATGAACATTATGAGCCATTCCCAAAATTGAAGTCTGTTATGTGCTGAAAACATTGAACTTTTTGCACATGGTATGGATACAGATAGATGTACAAGATTAACAAATGTGCGAATATTAAGAACAGAATGATTTGGTGATGATTTGGAAACGCTCCGTGTAAATGCGTTGGCAACTCCATGACACTGTCTTTATGAGAACCGTGATGTCAAGTAACATGTAGTACAGATACGAGTAAAAAATAAATAAATAAACCATAGGTAAGTAATTACAATGTCTGTGTACTCGCATTTTGACAGAATTTTACCTTATAAACAAGTTTATTACTAATGTCAAAATTTAATTGCAACAATTGACAGGACTGTCAATTGCTAAAACAAAATTTTTCATAGCTATTGCTGCTGCATTCAATTATCACAAAAATATTTGGAACGACTCGTCAATTTACGGGGTGGTAAAAATGCTAAAAAAATATGCGATTTCGAGAAAAAGTTATTAAGAAATATTGTTGGTCTCGATGAGTTATACTACTGGTCAAATTTAATGCACTTATTTCATTTACACCCTGTATATATATATATATATATATATATATATATATATATATATATATATATATATATATATATATTGCAATGTGCAGTGCCCGCCGTCGCCGCCACTGTTACCGCCTCTGTCCCCGTCGCTGTCGCAGGGACGAGAGAGTGTATTGTTAGAGACGACGCAACCGACTGGTCGGAGCCTGCTTAGTTACGCGGTTGATGTAACCTATTGTGTTTTATCTAGAAGTGTTCCAGTGAGTTCTCGAATTTTCGGCTATATAAGCACCGTTAGCGAAGGCACTGGACAGTCTGATATAAATAAGCGTTGCGTGTTAAACAGTTGGTGATATAAAGAGATAGTCGACAAGTAATAAACATAAATAAATATAGTTGTATACATAAATAAGTGATCTATATATTGTTTAAATAAATAATCTTAGTGTTTAAGTGTTTTATAATATTCTTAGTCTTAATTAGTGTTTAATATTTGTTTCATCGTAGAGTTTGTTATATTTATCATCTTATATTTAATACCTATTTATCGTTATAAAAAACTTTTATTTTAATTAATAATAAATAAAAACGTTACAATTGGTGTCAGGTGTGGGGTTAATAAATTGTGAAGTGCAAATAAAAATAAATAAAATGGCAACTAAACAATTAAAACTAAGTGAATTAAAAGTAAGTGATCTCAAGAACGAATTGGAAGAAAGAGATTTAATAATAATAATAATAATAATGGTTTATTTGCCCAACAGTTATACACCATTAACAGGACAATATAAAGGAAACTATTAACGTGTTACATAATTCACATAAAATCAAGTTATAAATTCAAACATACAGTAGAAATAAATAACAAAAAATATATATTAGCAAGTAAGAATATTAGCTATTACTTGTAATTAACAACTGCCTTAAACTATTATACGTCACATTGAAAAAGTCAACAATATTACAGACTTCATTTGCATTAGTGCACATAATGTTTATTGGAGATCTAGTAAGCAGATTAGTTCTTGCAAAATTTGTTAAGAAGGCTACACATGTACGAGTTGATAATCTCGGTACAAAAATATTAATGAGACTTAAAATAGTTGGACAGTCTATAATATTGTTGAGTAATTTATACAAAATCAAAATAGATATGTTTTTTCGGCGATGCAGTAGGGAGTGAAAGTTAAATCGCTGCAACAGAATAACATGGTCTATTCCCCTGGGTGGGTATTGGTTATCTATATATATATATATATATATATATATATATATATATATATATATATATATATATATATATATATAGGGTGTAACAGCTAAACGAGCTACTTCAAATAATTTTTATATTATTAAAGATACAATAAAATGCTATAAGACAATTTTATAGAAGACCAAGGGGGACACTCGACTAGAAAAGAAAATATTTTTTTAAACCAGTGGTTTTCAAGTTACATTACAAAGTCATATTTTCTTAAATGGGATGATATATATTTTTTGGGCCTATTTGATAGCGTATTTTTTTCTGAATTCAACAATGTGATTATTTTATGTCTTTACATAACAAAAACATTTTTAAAAAATCAATAGAAATTTAAATAAATTTTATTTTTATAGTTATTTTTCAGTAAGCTATGTATGAAAAACAATTGAGCTTAATTTAAAATAAAACAAATATTTGTTAGTAATGTTATAAACAGTGTTCTATTTGATTTATATTCTAAATAATTCAAATTGACAAATATATCTTTGACAATGTCTTCTCTCAGTGTCGATAATTCGCAAGACATGCTTAAATTTTTTAGTGCTACTACATATTCTTCAATAGATTCGCCTGATGCTTGCTTTCTAGAAAAGAAATTATGTCTCTCAATGGCTATATTTTTCTTTGGTGTGAAAGCATCTTTAAAATATTGGACTAAATCATCAAATTTAACAGTGTCCAAATCAAAGGTAGACGCATAGAACAATGGCATGACTTGGTCACCCATATAATGTAGTAACATTGCTACTTTTCTTGATTCGTCTTCTTTGTCCATCGATGTTGCTCGTAACAAAATATTGAATCGTGTATACCAATTTTTCCATTGATCAGCTAAATTCGATGAATTTATATTAAATGGTGGCAATGACTGCATTGCGGGACAATTTTTTGAACGATTCGATGTCGACTCAGGAATACCGTTTTTATTTTCTGTCTCAGGCATATTTGTTGTTAAAGAGACACACACCTGACACCATGTTATGTATGTGTTTTTATAATAAAACTAGACTTGGGTTTGAACGACTTTATTGTATTTAACGTATGACATATTATATTATATCAATTGTTGTCATTACTATGATACTGTATACAATGCCAACTTAAATTAATATTAATTTATCATAACATATCTTATTTTTCATCAAAAATTAAGCTTTATAAATTAATTGCTTTAGCAGAACCCTACAAACTACATTCTATCATAATGTTTAGACAACAATCAGGCAGCATAAACAATATTTGTTTTAATTACCACTTAGTATCCGATTAAAACAATATTATTTGGGAATGAATCAATATATCTTATTTTGCATCAAAAATTAAGCTTTATAAATCAATTGCTTTAGCAGAACCGTACAAACTACATTCTATCATAATGTTTAGACAATAATCAGCCAGTATAAACAATATTTGTTTTAATTACCACTTAGTATCCGATTAAAACAATATTATTTGGGAATGAATCAATATATCTTATTTTTCATCAAAAATTAATCTTTATAAATTAATTGCTTTAGCAGAACCCTACAAACTACATTCTATCATAATGTTTAGACAATAATCAGCCAGCATAAACAATATTTGTTTTAAATACCACTTAGTAACCGATTAAAACAATATTATTATAGGATTAAGAGGAAACTCTCTGAAATGGGTAGAGACTTTTCTAATTGGTAGAAAACAATACGTTAGTATTAAACAAAATTCTTCAGCAGTAAACTCTGAGCAACTGGAAACTAAAATAGGAGTACGCCAAGGGACGGTCTTAGCTCCTACTCTTTTTATTTTATACATAAATGATTTGTTTAATTATGTTAACAATGATTGCCTCTTAACAGTTTTTGCAGATGATACATCAGTGGTTGTTTCTCATAAAGATCAGAACTGCTTGGAAGAAAAATGTAATGAAATCATGCAAAATTTATCGAATTGGTTCAATATAAATAGTTTATATCTCAATGCTGCTAAAACAAACTATGTACAATTTCATACCTATCAAAACCTGATAATCACAATATTGATTTATCAGTAAATAATGAACCTATTTCTAAAAAGGAAAATACAACATTTTTGGGAATGGTTGACGAAAACGTTAATTGGAAAGCTCATTGTGATGTTGTTGTTATCATGTTTTCATGTAAGACATCTCAAGTCATATTTAAATGTAGCGCAGCTACTGATGTATTATTATGCTGCTGTTGGCTCAAGACTATGCTATGGCATTGAATTTTGGGGTTCATCAGTTTCAGCAAAAAAAGTTTTCATCTCCCAGAAGAGAATTGTTAGATGCATAGCAAATGTTTCATACAATGAATCCTGTAAGCCTTTATTTAAAAAATTTAAAATATTATCTGGTCCATCTTGTTATATTTACCAACTTTGTATATTAATTAATAAAAATAAACATAAATTTAATATTAATAGTAACATTTATAGCTACAACACTAGGCAGAAGGACTTAATTAGAATGCCTCACAGACGTCTAGACATTGGAAGAAAATCTGCCGAATACAAAGGTGCACTTTTTTCAATCACTTGCCGGAGCACATTAAAATAAGTAGTCCCTAAATAATTTTAAAACCAAATTGAATTTTTTTTTTATTCAAAACTGTTTTTATAGTGAACAAGAATATCTATTCCATAGTTAGGGTATTTATTTTATTCTTATAATGTCATATGTACTAACTTCTTTTGGATGTTTTTTTTATAATGTTTTTATAATTGTTCTTGACATGTTCATTTCATACTTATTATGATCCTGAAGGTATAATAAATAAATAAAAAAAATAATATCGGTCTTATTCGTTCTGGATCAGGCGTTATTTTCCCATCTTCTTGAATTATATGTCCCAAAAATTTTAGCTTCTTAAATCCGAATTTACATTTATCTTTGTTTAATGTAATTCCATTTTCTTTTAGTGTTTCTAATGTTCTTCGTAATTTACTATCATGTTCTTATCCGTGTTTCGTGAAGATTATTGTCATCGATATGAACTTTTACCCCTTATATGTTTATTAATATTTCTTGCATAATTCTTTGATACACTTCCGGCGAAGAATATAATCCTTGTGGTAGTCTTTCATTTATACCTTCCAAAAAGTGTGATAAAGCATATGTAGTATTGACATTTTTTACTGATGGGCAATTGCTAAACTCCATTATTCAGATCTAGTTTCGTGAAATTTTAGCTTCATTTATTTCAGTAAATGTTTCTTCTACACTAGGTAGTTGTAACCTATATCTTATTATTTTCTTGTTTAATCCTGTAAAATCCGTGCACATCCTTATTTTTCTGTTTTCGTTTTTTCCTCCCATCACTAATACTATGGGTGCACTACCTATATTCCGTCGATTTTGTTATTTCTTCTATCACACGTTCTTTTACCATTCTTTCGATTTCCTTTTTCGTATCTTTTAATAAAGCTATTGGTACTCTTCGCGGAGTTGTTATACACGCATATGTTTTGTCTTGCTTTATTTTAATTTGATATTCCTTACTTTTCATTTTACCCAAACCCTAAAAGAGTTCTGGATATTCTAACATTATTTTTGATTCGAATGTAGTTCTTTGGGTTTCATTGATATTTACGTTGTTTATTTTTTATTTGAAGTTTGTGGGCATGTTATTTTTTATTTCCACTATATGTAACTAACCTCTTCAAATCAGATCTTCCCAATAGATTGCTGTTTGTTTCCATGACGTATGCCTTTACTTCAATTTTTTTTCTTTTCCATTCGACTAGCTGTTTGGTTTTTCCTTTGACAAATAATTTTCTTTGTCTAGGTCCTAGAAGCATCTCTTATGTGTTCTTCAATTGTATGTTAAATCTTTTTGAAAGTATTTTAACCTTCCATGAAATTATATTTTCAGCAGCGCCCGAATCTATTTTAAATCTAATTTTTAAATTATCCATTTTCAATTTTACATACCATGGGAAATTATTGTTATCACAGCTCTCAATTTATTTTATTTCACCAACATCTACCTACGTCGCTTGTAGGTTCACTTGAATCTTCTTTAACTTCATATTTACTTTTCTTGTACGCCACATTTTTGCAATGACCTCTAAGTGAACATTTGTTACACTTCACATCTTTTGCTTTAGCTGTTACACCCTATATATATATATATATATATATATATATATATATATATATATATATATATATATATACATATATATATATACATATATATATATATATATATATGTATATATATATATATATATATATATATATATATATATATATATATATATGTATATATATATATATATATATATATATAGGGTGTAACAGCTAAACGAGCTACTTCAAATAATTTTTATATTATTAAAGATACAATAAAGTGCTATAAGACAATTTTATAGAAGACCAAGGGGGACACTCGACTAGAAAAGAAAATATTTTTTTAAACCAGTGGTTTTCAAGTTACATTACAAAGTCATATTTTCTTAAATGGGATGATATATATTTTTTGGGCCTATTTGATAGCGTATTTTTTTCTGAATTCAACAATGTGATTATTTTATGTCTTTACATAACAAAAACATTTTTAAAAAATCAATAGAAATTTAAATAAATTTTATTTTTATAGTTATTTTTCAGTAAGCTATGTATGAAAAACAATTGAGCTTAAATTAAAATAAAACAAATATTTGTTAGTAATGTTATAAACAGTGTTCTATTTGATTTATATTCTAAATAATTCAAATTGACAAATATAAATTTTTGTTTTTCATACATAGCCTATTGAAAAATAACTATAAAATATAAATTTATTTAAATTTAAATTGAATATTTCTCAATAGTTTTGTTATGTAATGATATAAAATGATTATACGGTTGAATTCAGAAAAAATACTCGATCGAATGGGTAAAAAAATACATATCATCCCATTTAAAAAAATATAACATTATATTGTAACTTGAGAACCACTGGTTTCAAAACATATTTTCTTCTCCAATCGGATGTCCTCCTTGGTCTTCTATAAAATTGTCATATTTTTTTAATGTATCTTTAATAATATAGAAATTATTTGAGGTAGCTCGTTCAGCTGTCACAGGTATACAAGGTATATATAAGATGTGGAATGAAACCAAGACATCCATACCAAGAATCCAAAGCAAAAGATGTGAAGTGTAACAAATGTTCACTTACAGGTCATTGCAAAAATGTGGCGTACAAGAAAAGTAAATATGAAGTTAAAGAAGATTCAAGTGAACCTACAAGCGACGTAGGTAGATGTTGGTGAAATAAAATTAATTGAGAGCTGTGATAACAATAATTTCCCATGGTATGTAAAATTGAAAATGGATAATTTAAAAATTAGATTTAAAATAGATTCGGGCGCTGCTGAAAATATAATTTCATGGAAGGTTAAAATACTTTCAAAAAGATTTAACATACAATTGAAGAACACATAAGAGATGCTTCTAGGACCTAGACAAAGAAAATTATTTGTCAAAGGAAAAACCAAACAGCTAGTCGAATGGAAAAGAAAAAAAATTGAAGTAAAGGCATACGTCATGGAAACAAACAGCAATCTATTGGGAAGATCTGATTTGAAGAGGTTAGTTACATATAGTGGAAATAAAAAATAACATGCCCACAAACTTCAAATAAAAAATAAACAACGTAAATATCAATGAAACCCAAAGAACTACATTCGAATCAAAAATAATGTTAGAATATCCAGAACTCTTTTAGGGTTTGGGTAAAATGAAAAGTAAGGAATATCAAATTAAAATAAAGCAAGACAAAACATATGCGTGTATAACAACTCCGCGAAGAGTACCAATAGCTTTATTAAAAGATACGAAAAAGGAAATCGAAAGAATGGTAAAAGAACGTGTGATAGAAGAAATAACAAAATCGACGGAATATAGGTAGTGCACCCATAGTATTAGTGATGGGAGGAAAAAACGAAAACAGAAAAATAAGGATGTGCACGGATTTTACAGGATTAAACAAGAAAATAATAAGATATAGGTTACAACTACCTAGTGTAGAAGAAACATTTACTGAAATAAATGAAGCTAAAATTTCACGAAACTAGATCTGAATAATGGAGTTTAGCAATTGCCCATCAGTAAAAAATGTCAATACTACATATGCTTTATCACACTTTTTGGAAGGTATAAATGAAAGACTACCACAAGGATTATATTCTTCGCCGGAAGTGTATCAAAGAATTATGCAAGAAATATTAATAAACATATAAGGGGTAAAAGTTCATATCGATGACAATAATCTTCACGAAACACGGATAAGAACATGATAGTAAATTACGAAGAACATTAGAAACACTAAAAGAAAATGGAATTACATTAAACAAAGATAAATGTAAATTCGGATTTAAGAAGCTAAAATTTTTGGGACATATAATTCAAGAAGATGGGAAAATAACGCCTGATCCAGAACGAATAAGACCGATATTATTTTTTTCATTTATTTATTATACCTTCAGGATCATAATAAGTATGAAATGAACATGTCAAGAACAATTATAAAAACATTATAAAAAAAACATCCAAAAGAAGTTAGTACATATGACATTATAAGAATAAAATAAATACCCTAACTATGGAATAGATATTCTTGTTCACTATAAAAACAGTTTTGAATAAAAAAAAAATTCAATTTGGTTTTAAAATTATTTAGGGACTACTTATTTTAATGTGCTCCGGCAAGTGATTGAAAAAAGTGCACCTTTGTATTCGGCAGATTTTCTTCCAATGTCTAGACGTCTGTGAGGCATTCTAATTAAGTCCTTCTGCCTAGTGTTGTAGCTATAAATGTTACTATTAATATTAAATTTATGTTTATTTTTATTAATTAATATACAAAGTTGGTAAATATAACAAGATGGACCAGATAATATTTTAAATTTTTTAAATAAAGGCTTACAGGATTCATTGTATGAAACATTTGCTATGCATCTAACAATTCTCTTCTGGGAGATGAAAACTTTTTTTGCTGAAACTGATGAACCCCAAAATTCAATGCCATAGCATAGTCTTGAGCCAACAGCAGCATAATAATACATCAGTAGCTGCGCTACATTTAAATATGACTTGAGATGTCTTACATGAAAACATGGTAACAACAACATCACAATGAGCTTTCCAATTAACGTTTTCGTCAACCATTCCCAAAAATGTTGTATTTTCCTTTTTAGAAATAGGTTCATTATTTACTGATATATCAATATTGTGATTATCAGGTTTTGATAGGTATGAAATTGTACATAGTTTGTTTTAGCAGCATTGAGATATAAACTATTTATATTGAACCAATTCGATAAATTTTGCATGATTTCATTACATTTTTCTTCCAAGCAGTTCTGATCTTTATGAGAAACAACCACTGATGTATCATCTGCAAAAACTGTTAAGAGGCAATCATTGTTAACATAATTAAACAAATCATTTATGTATAAAATAAAAAGAGTAGGAGCTAAGACCGTCCCTTGGCGTACTCCTATTTTAGTTACCAGTTGCTCAGAGTTTACTGCTGAAGAATTTTGTTTAATACTAACGTATTGTTTTCTACCAATTAGAAAAGTCTCTACCCATTTCAGAGAGTTTCCTCTTAATCCTATAATAATATTGTTTTAATCGGTTACTAAGTGGTATTTAAAACAAATATTGTTTATGCTGGCTGATTATTATCTAAACATTATGATAGAATGTAGTTTGTAGGGTTCTGCTAAAGCAATTAATTTATAAAGCTTAATTTTTGATGAAAAATAAGATATATTGATTCATTCCCAAATAATATTGTTTTAATCGGATACTAAGTGGTAATTAAAACAAATATTGTTTATACTGGCTGATTATTGTCTAAACATTATGATAGAATGTAGTTTGTACGGTTCTGCTAAAGCAATTAATTTATAAAGCTTAATTTTTGAAGAAAAATGAGATATATTGATTCATTCCCAAATAATATTGTTTTAATCGGATACTAAGTGGTAATTAAAACAAATATTGTTTATGCTGCCTGATTGTTGTCTAAACATTATGATAGAATGTAGTTTGTAGGGTTCTGCTAAAGCAATTAATTTATAAAGCTTAATTTTTGATGAAAAATAAGATATGTTATGATAAATTAATATTAATTTAAGTTGGCATTGTATACAGTATCATAGTAATGACAACAATTGATATAATATAATATGTCATACGTTAAATACAATAAAGTCGTTCAAACC
Organism: Harpalus rubripes; assembly: GCA_963082715.1. Lineage (NCBI taxonomy): Eukaryota > Metazoa > Arthropoda > Insecta > Coleoptera > Carabidae > Harpalus > Harpalus rubripes. Next base: position 27,243,852 of record OY720458.1, on the reverse strand, counting down.
CAAGTCTAGTTTTATTATAAAAACACATACATAACATGGTGTCAGGTGTGTGTCTCTTGAACAACAAATATGCCTGAGACAGAAAATAAAAACGGTATTCCTGAGTCGACATCGAATCGTTCAAAAAATTGTCCCGCAATGCAGTCATTGCCACCATTTAATATAAATTCATCGAATTTAGCTGATCAATGGAAAAATTGGTATACACGATTCAATATTTTGTTACGAGCAACATCGATGGACAAAGAAGACGAATCAAGAAAAGTAGCAATGTTACTACATTATATGTGTGACCAAGTCATGCCATTGTTCTATGCGTCTACCTTTGATTTGGACACTGTTAAATTTGATGATTTAGTCCAATATTTTAAAGATGCTTTCACACCAAAGAAAAATATAGCCATTGAGAGACATAATTTCTTTTCTAGAAAGCAAGCATCAGGCGAATCTATTGAAGAATATGTAGTAGCACTAAAAAAATTAAGCATGTCTTGCGAATTATCGACACTGAGAGAAGACATTGTCAAAGATATAATGGTGTGTGGTTTAACTGAAGAAATACATACGTCAAAGAAAATCTATTAAGTGAAGGAGATATAAAGTTAGACAAAGCAATAGAAATAATTAAGTCAACTGTAGCTGCAAGAAAAGGAGTTGAGCCAGAAACGTCGTTTGTGGGAGCTTTCCATAAGACACAAGCAAGAAACACGTACGAGCGACCTGTCAGACGTCAGTTCCAGTTTCAAGGTACCAGTCACAAGACACAAGGTTTCTACAAAAGTCAAGAAAACAACTCACGCCAGTCAGCCTGCCGCCGTTGTGGTCAGATACATCGATACCAATGTCCGGCTAAGAATAGTAATAATAAATAAAAAGAAATATGTCAAACAAATAAATAATCAAGACTGTTACGATAATAAAAGTGAAAGTAGGATTGACAGTGACAGTGGCGACAGCAATCAATTTTGTATTGATTCTTTATACGTAAATAGTAATAATTTAGCAATAAATTTATTAACTTGGGACATCATATTGAATATTAATGGTTCCAAAGTAAAATGTCAACTTGATACTGGTGCTCAAGCTAATGTAATGTCTTATAATACATTTTCAACTTTAAAAGATTGTAAAAATATCAATATTAATAAGTCTTCAGTCAATATTTTAACATTTAGTGGAGAAAATCTCAAAGTCATAGGTGAAATTGAATTAAAATGTGTATATAACAATTCTTGTCAAAATATTAAATTTCATTTGCTGGATATTAAATGTCGTACAATATTAGGATTATCAACATGTATCAGTCTGAAATTAATTAAGAAAATCAGTCAAATATCGTCATTTTCAAATGAAACAACTATAAATGATTCTTGTAATAACACAGAGTCTAAAATGTTTTTAAAATAATATTCAGATGTGTTTAAAGGTCTAGGTTGTTTAAAAACTAAAGTTCATATCTCAATTAATAAAAATATTGAACCAGTAATTGAACCCGTTAGAAAAGTACCATTTAAACTGTACGAAGACCTCAAAAAGGAATTAGCCAGGATGGAGGCCATGGGAGTAATTAGTAAAGTTACTGAGCCAACGCCATGGATCAGTGCAATAGTAATAGCAAAGAAAAAGTCAGGTGCTATTAGACTTTGTTTAGATCCAAGAAATCTAAATAAAGCTATTAACAGATGTCACTATCCTTTTCCAACAATTGAAACAGTTAAAGCTAATTTAGTAAACTCTAAATATTTTTCAACTTTAGATGCTAATTCAGGTTTTTGGATGTTACCATTAGATGAACAATCGAGTAGGTTATGTACATTTATTTGTCCCTTTGGTCGCTGGCGTTTTGAAAGATTACCTTTCGGGATAAAGTCAGCGCCAGAATTGTTCCATGCTGCTATGGTAGAAAATTTTAAAGATATACCTAATTTAATTATTTATCTAGATGATTTTTTAATCCATGCCTCAACAAAACAAGAACATGATGCTACATTACGTAAAGTTTTTGAAAGAGCACGAGAAGTCGGACTACGTTTCAATGAAACGAAATCAAAATTGTGTCGCAATGAAGTAATATATCTAGGCCATAAATTTAACAAAAAAGGTGTTTCGCCAGATAATTCTAAAATTAAAGCCATAACTGACATGCCAAAACCAATAAATAAACCGTCATTACAAAGATTTCTTGGTATGATAACATAGGCGATTTTTGGCGAGCAAAATATTTGCTTATGGTTACTGTTCGCATACGAACTATGCATTTTCGCGACACATTATTCGCTCAAAATGGCTGAAGTAATGACGCCACATCCTGTGAAATGTTTGCTATCAGAGCGAACTTGTCGCCAAGCAGAGTTGCTGGTTACGGTTGCGGTCGCGGAACTGGCGCATGCGTATACGTTGTTTGACTTGTTTTGTATACAGCTACAGCTGTTTTATATATGTATGGTTTCAATGCTTCTTGTTCATGTAATGATTTTGTGATTTCCAGTGCCACATTTGAATCAAAAAATTCATCTTGCAGCAAAGATCCAAGTACACAAGCCACTGATGCATCCATTTGAAAATTTCAACAAGTACAATATAATAAAATTATCCTAAAGATTAAACAAATTACCAATTATCTTGATTTATAATAATTAAACAAATAGATAATTACAAAAATACACTTACAGTAAATAGTCCGGCAATAAAATTTTTGTGGTTATATCTATAAAATGACAGATGGATTTGAGCGAACACCGAATACCGAATATTACGTTTTCGCGACTGGAATAAATGATGACGCAATATGACGTCATTATTGTAACCATAAGCGAACATGTAATGGAAACAGTTTGCATTAGTTCGGATCGCGAAAAATCGCCTCATATTTATCACCTTTCATTAAAAATTTATCAAATGAAACGATAAATTTAAGATCTTTGTTGAAGAAAAATACAGAATGGTACTGGCATGAAGCACATGATAAAGAATTTAGTACGCTTAAAAATTTAATAATAAATTCACCTGTATTAGCTTACTATGATCAAACGAAACAACTAATTTTATCTTGTGACTCGTCTCAGTATGCCATGGGTGCTGTCATGCTTCAGGATTCGAGACCTATTGCATATGCATCAGCAACATTGACAGATAGTCAGCGTAATTATGCTCAAATTGAAAAAGAGCTACTTGCTATCACTTTTGGGTGTACGAGATTTCATCAGTATGTTTATGGTCACCGAGTAATTGTTGAAACAGATTGTAAACCTCTTGTAGTCTTATTTGATAAGCCACTGTATAAAGTACCTCAACGTTTACAAAGACTCTTACTTAAGTTACAAAGTTATGACTTAAAAGTTATTTATAAAAGTGGTAAAGAAATGTATATTGCAGATACTTTGTCCCGTGCACCCTTAAATGAAACAGTTTTACACTAAATGGATAAAAATCTAGATTTACACATAAATTTATTAAAATCAAATCTTGCCATATCTGAACAACGATTAAAGTCTATAGTAGATGCAACAAAGAAGGATTCTACATTAATGATACTGTCAGAATATTTTTACAATGGTTGGCCTAAAAACAAACATTTGGTAGATGTAGAAGCAAGACCATATTATACATTTTACGATGAAATACATGTAATAGACGATTTGGTATTTAAAGGACAAAGTTTAATTATTCCCACTATTTTACGTAAAGAAATTCTAAATATTATTCATGAAGGACACTTTGGAATTAAACGCTGTATAGATTCAGTCAAAGGATTTATTTATTGGCCAAACATTTATAAAGACATTACTAACATTATTTCAAATTGTGAATCATGTCTGAAATATAAAAATAATAATACTAAAGAACCTCTTAAACCACATGAAACTGAATTAGTACCTTGGTCAAAAGTAGGGATAGATTTTATGAATTTACTTGGTAAAAAATATTTAGTCTGCGTTGATTATTTTTCAAAATATGTAGAAATATCATTAATGGATAAAGGCACTACTAGCCAATTAGTAATAAATAAATTGAAATCTATTTTTGCTCGCCATGGCATTCCATGTCAGATAATGTCCGATGGAGGTCCGCCGTTTCATTCTAAACAATTCAAAAACTTTTTATTAAGTTGGGATATCGAACATTTAGTTTCTAGTCCATATTATCCTAAATCTAATGGACTTGTGGAAAGAACCATAGGTACAATTAAAAAATTACTTTTGAAATCAACAAATTCAAACTCAGATCCATATATAGCTTTATTGCAATACAGATCTATGTCTAAAAATGGCCTAAATTCTCCAGCTGAGTTACTAATGTCGAGAAAATTAAGAACTAAACTACCTATGCCCACTAAATCATTTAATCCTAAAATTATTGATATTGATAAATATAAAGACATTGTATAAAATAACAAAATGAAAATGACAAAATATTACAATAGAGGCGCTAATTCCTAACTACTTTACCCAGGAAAAAATATTATATTTAAAAAGAATCCACAAGCAGAGTGGATTGAAGGAGAAGTGATTCAAGTAGGACCAGAACCCAGATCATACATTGTAAAAACACCAAATGGTGATCAATACAGACGTAACAGATATCATATCAGACAAACAGCGGATATAAATAGTAAAAATGAAAATATTAAAAACAATCCATCTGTTCAGACTTTCTCCGGCATCTAGCGGTCATTTTGAGTGTTACAGCTGCGCGCTGCCGTCTCGCACAGCTACGTCACTTCCTCTCTTTGGCTTTCACTGTTTTTTTCCCAAAAACACGTTTTTTCTTTCGTTGCACGACCAGTGTGCTGTACGCGCGCTTATACTTTGGTGCTATCTGTTTGCTTTTTGCACAATCATTATTCAGTGATTGCTGTCTTCTTTGTCGCTTATCTCAATTTATATTTACGCTAAAGTGTTATTCAGTGCACTTTATTTATATTTACGCTTCGCTAGTGTGTTATATTTTCTTTCAGTGGTTCTCGCATATGGTGTTAAAACTACACTATAACTTTATAATTTTACATTTATTTCAGCTTGTTTCTAGCTATTATAGCAAGCCTTTTTATTTTTACACATCAGAGTGCACCATGCCTTGTAGTTGTATTGATCTACTGGAGTATTTGACGGTACTTTGTAATGAATTTTACTGCTACACATTTACACCATCACACCTCAAGTATCAGGTATTCTGTACATATTTGCACACTACACATAAACTGTAAGTACTACTATTTATATACTACACTGGGTTTCAATATTAATCTGACCATTTAGTCGTGCTTTAAGTGCATAAAGTGCCCTATATTTCTGTTATACTTTTATATCTTATTTGTAAGTGCAGTTTTTTATATTCTGTATTTTCTGCACATAGTTTTTCACAAGCACCACAGTTTTTAAGTTAGTTTTTGACAGTTTTGAGTCTCCTACTGTAAGTGTATTTAACACTTATGTACTCCTTTTTTACTATATAATTTTTTGGTACTACGTTTGGTGTCCTCTGCTTGATTTGTTCCTAGGTTAGCACTACTTTTAATATAGTTATTTGCTCATATTTCAACGCTGAACATTAGTTATTTAATTTTCAATTGGGTTTATCATTTATTCGTTTATTTGGGTTAAGATTAAGATATTTAAGTACAGTTTTTAGTTAATATATTTCAATTATTTCTGGGTCATTATTATTTATATATTAGGGTATAGTTCCCATATTGGTTAGCGCACATCACATTTGTTTACACTCGCATACTTAGAGCTCTGTTTACACGCGTACTTAAAGCTTGGTTTACATTCGCATACCATAAAGGTAGGTTTACATGTTACGAGCACACTATTTCATATCTTATGTGCTTAATCTTTATTTAGCAACACAGTCGCATATTTTACAATATTTATACTGCTCTTATATAACTTTTAGTTCTGATACACAACTGTTGGTCGATTCATCTGGTTTGTACTTAATCTCCTGTGCTGTTGTTAGGAATAAGAGTTTACATTTTAGCTTCGCTATCCTCCTCGACTATTTGGGCCGTCGTGTATTTATCCTATCTCTCTATAAAGAGCTACTGTCTTGTGTAAGCCCTGTTGATCGCTCCAGCAGGTGAAGATTGTTTTACCTTATTCCCGTCCTCCTCGTATTTATTTTCTCTTCGCTGTTTCCAATTAATTAATTCTAAACAGTCATCATCACACACTATACGTTCGCAATCGCTTTTTCATGTAGAAATCGCCGCCGCACCGCATCGCTACTATCCAACACAACTGACACGTCATTGAACCAGCGCAATTCTACAATTCACCATCTCCAGCAGGCGCATCAGAAGTTTTCATCACCAGCTTTTGGGGATCAGGACTCTCACGCATCATTGGTCCTTCGAGTTATTATTTGAGAGTCGAACTCATTAGGCCCCAGCTTCCTATTTGCACTGCGTCTAAACATTTGGTCCTTCGAGCCGGATAGGGTGTTGTGCCCCGTCGTGACTTTTTTTTTTTTGGTCAGTTATTTTCCAGATTATTCTCATCATTTATAATCTTACTCTCTAACCGTCATCATGACTGATATATCAGTAGCTTTAATTTGTCGCAATTTTTGCATACGATTTATCGAAACTTTGGAATGTCTCATGGCCCAAGCTGAAAAGGACCCTACAAAATTAGCTGAAGCGCGCACACGTTATGAAATGCTCCCAGGCTACATCAATGATTTTAAAACTAATCATGTTCAAATTATGACCCATCCTAGTAACGCTGATAAACAGGAAGAACTTTTCCTTGAACACGATGACTTTTTCACATCTGTATGCAAAATAAAAACACAATTTAAAAATATCCGCCATTCTGCGAACCATCAAACGCTGATGCTTTAAACACAGCATTCATGTCGCAGACATTCCAATCCTCGCAGTCTCATACAGTCGCAAGACTACCTAAGTTAGACTTACCACATTTTTCTGGTGACATCGCAAATTGGACTTCATTTTTGGACCTTTTTAACAGTTCTGTTCATGAAAATGAAAGTTTACGAGCTGTCCAAAAATTCCAATATCTTAAATCTATCCTGAACGGAGAACCTTCATCCTTGATAAAAAACTTAAGTCTATCTGATGATAATTACACTTTTGCTCTTAAGCTACTGAAAGATCGCTACGCTCAGAAGAGATTGATCTCCTCTCATCACATTCAAACTTTAATTGACTTACCTAAACCTATACCTATGACTCACGATAATGCTACCACGTTCATTGCCTCGATTACTGAGCACACAGAAGCTCTCAGAGCTAATCATGAACCTGTTGACAATTGGGACTGTCTTTTAACTTTTATTTTAATCAACAAACTGGACATGCAGACTAGAAATGCTTTTGAGCATACATTATCTAAAGATAAGTTACCTACACTAACTGAGTTGAAAGATTTTCTTAATAAGTTTATTCAATCGCAGCAATGGCAGTGTATTAGCAAACCGCGCCATTCATCAGATAATGTTCAACAAAATTCATATCAGAAGACTCACAAACAATTCAGAACTTCTACATTTACTTCCACAATGAATACAAACAGTTGTGTCGTCTGCTCAAAACAGTACGCACTCTTTAAATGTTTCGTTTTTCAAAATATGGAACCTGCTGAACGATATGAGTTGGTACGCAAACATAATTGCTGCAGAAATTGTTTATCACCTCTGCATGCCACACTCAACTGTCAATCACAGATTAATTGTCGCACATGCAACAAGCGTCATCACACACTGTTACACTTTAACGACAAATCATCTGAAGTTGAAAACAGCGATACGCAAAATTTGAGTAACACAACTGTCTCTATCGCCAACCAAGCCTCTAATGCCAACCAGGCCTCTAATGCTGACAATCAATTTACATCCCTTTTATCGCACGTCGCTTCTTCCTCGGTGGTCATTCTAGGTACAGCTATCGTTCGTATTAAGGATTCTCTCGGTTCCTGGCGCTCAGTTCGTGCACTATTAGACAGTGGAAGTGAATCCTCATACATTACCGAAGAATGCGCACGCACTCTTAAATTATCCAGTCGCCCTGCTGATATTCGCATCTCAGGTTTTGGGAATACTACTGCTAAGAATATCGTAAGAGGTACCACAAATCTTCAAATGCGCCCTACCTATTATGAGTCACCTACCTATACAATATCGGCAATAATCGTTTCACAAATCATACAGAGTTTACCGAAAACGCAATTGCCTCCGACCCTGCTTCACGACGTACAGAATCTTCAGTTAGCTGATCCGGATTTCATTACACCCTCATCTATCGATCTCTTGATCGGCGCGGATCTTTACTTCGACTTAATAACTGGTAACAAGAGCCAAATTTCTAACGGTCCTTTTGCTATTGAAACTACGTTAGGTTGGATTATCTCTGGACCAATCCCCGCTTTCTCTGTCTTGCCATTACTACATTAACAACGGTGCAAAATCCGATTGCCACTATGCTGTCAAAATTTTGGGAACTTGAAGATATCCCAAAACATTCAACTATATCTGAGGAAGACCACCTCGGTGAAGATAATTTTGTCACACAACATAAAAGATTAGAGTCTGGACGCTACATTGTTCCGCTGTTACTGAAACCACATCCTCTTAAATTAGGAAACTCATATACCAACGCTCTTCGATGTTACAACGTTCTACAACGCCGCTTGTTATCGGACGACAAACTAAATTTCGAGTATCACAAATTCATGTCAGATTATTTAGAACAAAATCATATGTCTCTCCTACCTTCAGATGTTAATCAATCAAATGAAGGATTTTATCTACCCCATTACGGTGTCTTACGTGAATCTAACTCTGTGACCAAACTTAGAGTTGTCTTTAATGGTTCCAAAACTCCGCTAAATAAATCTTTGAATGACTACCTCCTGCCTGGTCCAGCTTTGCAGACAGATCTTACGTCAATCATTCACAGATCACGCTTTCATAAAATAACAGTTACAGCCGATATTAGACAAATGTACCGGCAAATACTAATTTGTGAAGATCACCGTATGTACCAAAAAATATTATGGAGCCCTTCTTCGTCTACTTCGCCTCAATCGTATGCGCTCAACACTGTGACATATGGTACAACGTGTGCTCCTTTTCTAGCCATCAGAACATTGCATAAATTAGCTACGGATGAATTATCAAATTTCCCACGCGCAGCACACGTTCTAAAATCCGACACCTATGTTGACGACATTATAAGTGGAGCAAATTCGATAGCTGAAGCTCTTGATTTACAGCAAGAACGTATTAAGCTACTTAGTACTGCTGGCCTTGAACTACGACAATGGACCAGCAACCATCCAGATTTATTACAAAACATACCTAAAGAATATCAACAATTCTCGTTCTTGAACGATTCTCAACACAATGAATCGGTTAAAATTCTTGGTCTCTCTTGGAGTCCTATCTCAGACCAATTTTCGTACAAAATAAATTTGCCTACACACGCTGTGACCAAACGCTCTATTTTGTCTGATATCGCCAAGATTTTCGATCCCAGTGGTTGGCTATCACCTATCATCATGACTGCTAAATGTCTTATGCAGGAGCTCTGGGTATCTGGCACTGATTGGGACACTCCAGTACCTGATCATCTCTCATTAAAATGGAACTTCTTTAAGTCGCAGTTAGCGAATCTAGCCACGCTATACATTCCTCGTCATATAAACATATCTCAAAGCACACTAAGTCTGATTGGCTTCTGTGACGCATCTCAATCAGGTTACGCCGCTGTTGTTTATATACAAATCGAAACCCCACCGGGGCAGTCTGGTACATCGCACCTTATTGCGTCCAAAACTAAAGCTGCTCCACTTAAACGCATCTCTCTACCCCGACTCGAGCTCTGTGCAGCTCTACTACTTTCTCGTCTTATGGCACATTTGTTAGTAACATGGAAACTGTCTTTTTCTCATATCCTCGCGTGGTCAGATTCTACCATCACTCTTTCATGGATTCGAGCTCCGCCTTACAAATGGAAGACTTTTGTAAGTAATAGATTTGCTGAAATCCAGCAAAACATTTCGCCTTCTCATTGGCACCATGTTACATCACAGGATAATCCTGCTGATAGCGCTTCTCGTGGCATCTCTGTACAAGAGCTGTTATCACACTCTTTATGGTGGGAAGGCCCTATCTGGCTTAAAGGACCTCGAAATTCATGGCCGCTATCTACAAACCAGAATGAGCTAACACTAGACCCCCTAGTGACGCATGAAGCAAACATATCGCTACCAGTCAATGTTGAGCCTAACAATGCCATCCTACAGCGATATTCCGATTTAAGTCGCCTGCTAAGAACCACCGCATTATGCATTCGCTTTTTCAAACGCACAAAATTTAAAAAACATCACCCTGAGGTCCATCTCTCAGCCTCCGAACTCAATGACGCCTTACAGGCAACCAAGTTCTATTTGTGCCCCTTCGTATGTTTTGCTACCAAGGCAGTACACTTAGAGACTTCAACTGGTATCTTAACTAGACCAGTGGTCAAACTCTGCCCCCTTCCAGATTAGCATTGTGTACCTTAAAAACTTCGTTTTTGGCCGGGCGGCATGTTCAGACTTTCTCCGGCATCTAGCGGTCATTTTGAGTGTTACAGCTGCGCGCTGCCGTCTCGCACAGCTACGTCACTTCCTCTCTTTGGCTTTCACTGTTTTTTCCCAAAAACACGTTTTTTCTTTCGTTGCACGACCAGTGTGCTGTACGCGCGCTTATACTTTGGTGCTATCTGTTTGCTTTTTGCACAATCATTATTCAGTGATTGCTGTCTTTTTTGTCGCTTATCTCAATTTATATTTACGCTAAAGTGTTATTCAGTGCACTTTATTTATATTTACGCTTCGCTAGTGTGTTATATTTTCTTTCAGTGGTTCTCGCATATGGTGTTAAAACTACACTATAACTTTATAATTTTACATTTATTTCAGCTTGTTTCTAGCTATTATAGCAAGCCTTTTTATTTTTACACATCAGAGTGCACCATGCCTTGTAGTTGTATTGATCTACTGGAGTATTTGACGGTACTTTGTAATGAATTTTACTGCTACACATTTACACCATCACACCTCAAGTATCAGGTATTCTGTACATATTTGCACACTACACATAACCTGTAAGTACTACTATTTATATACTACACTGGGTTTCAATATTAATCTGACCATTTAGTCGTGCTTTAAGTGCATAAAGTGCCCTATATTTCTGTTATACTTTTATATCTTATTTGTAAGTGCAGTTTTTTATATTCTGTATTTTCTGCACATAGTTTTTCACAAGCACCACAGTTTTTAAGTTAGTTTTTGACAGTTTTGAGTCTCCTACTGTAAGTGTATTTAACACTTATGTACTCCTTTTTTACTATATAATTTTTTGGTACTACGTTTGGTGTCCTCTGCTTGATTTGTTCCTAGTTTAGCACTACTTTTAATATAGTTATTTGCTCATATTTCAACGCTGAACATTAGTTATTTAATTTTCAATTGGGTTTATCATTTATTCGTTTATTTGGGTTAAGATTAAGATATTTAAGTACAGTTTTTAGTTAATATATTTCAATTATTTCTGGGTCATTATTATTTATATATTAGGGTATAGTTCCCATATTGGTTAGCGCACATCACATTTGTTTACACTCGCATACTTAGAGCTCTGTTTACACGCGTACTTAAAGCTTGGTTTACATTCGCATACCATAAAGGTAGGTTTACATGTTACGAGCACACTATTTCATATCTTATGTGCTTAATCTTTATTTAGCAACACAGTCGCATATTTTACAATATTTATACTGCTCTTATATAACTTTTAGTTCTGATACACAACTGTTGGTCGATTCATCTGGTTTGTACTTAATCTCCTGTGCTGTTGTTAGGAATAAGAGTTTACATTTTAGCTTCGCTATCCTCCTCGACTATTTGGGCCGTCGTGTATTTATCCTATCTCTCCATAAAGAGCTACTGTCTTGTGTAAGCCCTGTTGATCGCTCCAGCAGGTGAAGATTGTTTTACCTTATTCCCTTCCTCCTCGTATTCATTTTCTCTTCGCTGTTTCCAATTAATTAATTCTAAACAGTCATCATCACACACTATACGTTCGCAATCGCTTTTTCATGTAGAAATCGCCGCCGCACCGCATCGCTACTATCCAACACAACTGACACGTCATTGAACCAGCGCAATTCTACAATTCACCATCTCCAGCAGGCGCATCAGAAGTTTTCATCACCAGCTTTTGGGGATCAGGACTCTCACGCATCATTGGTCCTTCGAGTTATTATTTGAGAGTCGAACTCATTAGGCCCCAGCTTCCTATTTGCACTGCGTCTAAACACCATCTAATATGATATCTGACGTAAAACAAGATACTAATAGGACTAATGTACAATCTGATAATTTCATTAGAACAAAATCAGGAAGAATTATTAAACCACCTAATAGATTATGTTATAATTAAATTAAATTACTTGTTTCTAATAGTTATATGTTAATGTTATTATTATATAAATACATCTCATTCATTTTAATGAAAGGGAGATGTTATGATAAATTAATATTAAGTTAAGTTGGCATTGTATACAGTATCATAGTAATGACAACAATTGATATAATATAATATGTCATACGTTAAATACAATAAAGTCGTTCAAACCCAAGTCTAGTTTTATTATAAAAACACCTACATAACAAGATATATTGATTCATTCCCAAATAATATTGTTTTAATCGGATACTAAGTGGTAATTAAAACAAATATTGTTTATGCTGGCTGATTATTGTCTAAACATTATGATAGAATGTAGTTTGTAGGGTTCTGCTAATGCAATTAATTTATAAAGCTTAATTTTTGATGAACAGTAAGGTATAATGATTCAGTCCCAAATAATATTGTTTTAATCGGATACTAAGTGGTAATTAAAACAAATATTGTTTATACTGCCTGATTATTGTCTAAACATTATGATAGAATGTAGTTTGTAAGGTTCTGCTAAAGCAATTAATTTATAAAGCTTAATTTTTGATGAAAAATAAGATATATTGATTCATTCCCAAATAATATTGTTTTAATCGGTTACTAAGTGGTATTTAAAACAAATATTGTTTATGCTGGCTGATTATTGTCTAAACATTATGATAGAATGTAGTTTGTAGGGTTCTGCTAATGCAATTAATTTATAAAGCTTAATTTTTGATGAACAGTAAGGTATAATGATTCAGTCCCAAATAATATTGTTTTAATCGGATACTAAGTGGTAATTAAAACAAATATTGTTTATGCTGCCTGATTGTTGTCTAAACATTATGATAGAATGTAGTTTGTAGGGTTCTGCTAAAGCAATTAATTTATAAAGCTTAATTTTTGATGAAAAATAAGATATATTGATTCATTCCCAAATAATATTGTTTTAATCGGATACTAAGTCGTAATTAAAACAAATATTGTTTATGCTGGCTGATTATTGTCTAAACATTATGATAGAATGTAGTTTATAGGGTTCTGCTAAAGCAATTAATTTATAAAGCTTAATTTTTGATGAAAAGTAAGGTAAAATGATTCAGTCTCGTATAATATTGTTTTAATCGGTTACTAAGTGGTATTTAAAACAAATATTGTTTATGCTGGCTGATTATTGTCTAAACATTATGATAGAATGTAGTTTGTAGGGTTCTGCTAAAGCAATTAATTTATAAAGCTTAATTTTTGATGAAAAATAAGATATATTGATTTATTCACAAATATTATTGTTTTAATCGGATACTAAGTGGTAATTAAAACAAATATTGTTTATGCTGGCTGATTATTGTCTAAACATTATGATAGAATGTAGTTTGTAGGGTTCTGCTAAAGCAATTAATTTATAAAGCTTAATTTTTGATGAAAAATAAGATATATTGATTCATTCCCAAATCATATTGTTTTAATCGGATACTAAGTGGTAATTAAAACAAATATTGTTTATGCTGCCTGATTGTTGTCTATACATTATGATAGAATGTAGTTTGTAGGGTTCTGCTAAAGCAATTAACTTATAAAGCTTAATTTTTGATGAAAAGTAAGGTATAATGCTTCATTCCTATATAATTCAGTTGTAATCGGTTACTAAGTGGTATTGAAAACAAATATTGTTTATGCTGGCTGATTATTGTCTAAACAATATGATAGAATGTAGTTTGTAGGGTTCTGCTAAAGCAATTAATTTATAAAGCTTAATTTTTGATGAAAAATAAGATATATTGATTCATTCCCAAATAATATTGTTTTAATCGGATACTAAGTCGTAATTAAAACAAATATTGTTTATGCTGGCTGATTATTGTCTAAACATTATGATAGAATGTAGTTTATAGGGTTCTGCTAAAGCAATTAATTTATAAAGCTTAATTTTTGATGAAAAGTAAGGTAAAATGATTCAGTCTCGTATAATATTGTTTTAATCGGTTACTAAGTGGTATTTAAAACAAATATTGTTTAGGCTGGCTGATTATTGTCTAAACATTATGATAGAATGTAGTTTGTAGGGTTCTGCTAAAGCAATTAATTTATAAAGCTTAATTTTTGATGAAAAATAAGATATATTGATTTATTCACAAATATTATTGTTTTAATCGGATACTAAGTGGTAATTAAAACAAATATTGTTTATGCTGGCTGATTATTGTCTAAACATTATGATAGAATGTAGTTTGTAGGGTTCTGCTAAAGCAATTAATTTATAAAGCTTAATTTTTGATGAAAAATAAGATATATTGATTCATTCCCAAATCATATTGTTTTAATCGGATACTAAGTGGTAATTAAAACAAATATTGTTTATGCTGCCTGATTGTTGTCTATACATTATGATAGAATGTAGTTTGTAGGGTTCTGCTAAAGCAATTAACTTATAAAGCTTAATTTTTGATGAAAAGTAAGGTATAATGCTTCATTCCTATATAATTCAGTTGTAATCGGTTACTAAGTGGTATTGAAAACAAATATTGTTTATGCTGGCTGATTATTGTCTAAACATTATGATAGAATGTAGTTTGTAGGGTTCTGCTAAAGCAATTAATTTATAAAGCTTAATTTTTGATGAAAAATAAGATATATTGATTCATTCACAAATATTATTGTTTTAATCGGATACTAAGTGGTAATTAATTTATAAAGCTTAATTTTTGATGAAAAATAAGATATATTGATTCATTCCCAAATAATATTGTTTTAATCGGATACTAAGTGGTAATTAAAACAAATATAGTTTATGCTGGCTGATTATGGTCTAAACATTATGATAGAATGTAGTTTGTAGGGTTCTGCTAAAGCAATTAATTTATAAAGCTTAATTTTTGATGAAAAATAAGATATATTGATTCATTCCCAAATAATATTGTTTTAATCGGATACTAAGTGGTAATTAAAACAAATATAGTTTATGCTGGCTGATTATGGTCTAAACATTATGATAGAATGTAGTTTGTAGGGTTCTGCTAAAGCAATTAATTTTTAAAGCTTAATTTTTGATGAAAAATAAGATATATTGATTCATTCCCAAATAATATAGTATTAATCGGATACTAAGTGGTAATTAAAACAAATATAGTTTATTCTGGCTGATTATGGTCTAAACATTATGATAGAATGTAGTTTGTAGGGTTCTGCTAAAGCAATTAATTTTTAAAGCTTAATTTTTGATGAAAAATAGGATATATTGATTCATTTCCAAATAATATTGTTTTAATCAGATACTAAGTGGTAATTAAAACAAATATAGTTTATGCTGGCTGATTATGGTCTAAACATTATGATAGAATGTAGTTTGTAGGGTTCTGCTAAAGCAATTAATTTTTAAAGCTTAATTTTTGATGAAAAATAGGATATATTGATTCATTTCCAAATAATATTGTTTTAATCAGATACTAAGTGGTAATTAAAACAAATATAGTTTATGCTGGCTGATTATGGTCTAAACATTATGATAGAATGTAGTTTGTAGGGTTCTGCTAAAGCAATAAATTTTTAAAGCTTAATTTTTGATGAAAAATAAGATATATTGATTCATTCCCAAATAATATAGTATTAATCGGATACTAAGTGGTAATTAAAACAAATATAGGTTATTCTGGCTGATTATGGTCTAAACATTATGATAGAATGTAGTTTGTAGGGTTCTGCTAAAGCAATTAATTTTTAAAGCCTAATTTTTGATGAAAAATAAGATATATTGATTCATTTCCAAATAATATTGTTTTAATCGGATACTAAGTGGTAATTAAAACAAATATTGTTTATGCTGGCTGATTATTGTCTAAACATTATGATAGAATGTAGTTTATAGGGTTCTGCTAAAGCAATTAATTTATAAAGCTTAATTTTTGATGAAAAGTAAGGTAAAATGATTCAGTCTCGTATAATATTGTTTTAATCGGTTACTAAGTGGTATTTAAAACAAATATTGTTTAGGCTGGCTGATTATTGTCTAAACATTATGATAGAATGTAGTTTGTAGGGTTCTGCTAAAGCAATTAATTTATAAAGCTTAATTTTTGATGAAAAATAAGATATATTGATTTATTCACAAATATTATTGTTTTAATCGGATACTAAGTGGTAATTAAAACAAATATTGTTTATGCTGGCTGATTATTGTCTAAACATTATGATAGAATGTAGTTTGTAGGGTTCTGCTAAAGCAATTAATTTATAAAGCTTAATTTTTGATGAAAAATAAGATATATTGATTCATTCCCAAATCATATTGTTTTAATCGGATACTAAGTGGTAATTAAAACAAATATTGTTTATGCTGCCTGATTGTTGTCTATACATTATGATAGAATGTAGTTTGTAGGGTTCTGCTAAAGCAATTAACTTATAAAGCTTAATTTTTGATGAAAAGTAAGGTATAATGCTTCATTCCTATATAATTCAGTTGTAATCGGTTACTAAGTGGTATTGAAAACAAATATTGTTTATGCTGGCTGATTATTGTCTAAACATTATGATAGAATGTAGTTTGTAGGGTTCTGCTAAAGCAATTAATTTATAAAGCTTAATTTTTGATGAAAAATAAGATATATTGATTCATTCACAAATATTATTGTTTTAATCGGATACTAAGTGGTAATTAATTTATAAAGCTTAATTTTTGATGAAAAATAAGATATATTGATTCATTCCCAAATAATATTGTTTTAATCGGATACTAAGTGGTAATTAAAACAAATATAGTTTATGCTGGCTGATTATGGTCTAAACATTATGATAGAATGTAGTTTGTAGGGTTCTGCTAAAGCAATTAATTTATAAAGCTTAATTTTTGATGAAAAATAAGATATATTGATTCATTCCCAAATAATATTGTTTTAATCGGATACTAAGTGGTAATTAAAACAAATATAGTTTATGCTGGCTGATTATGGTCTAAACATTATGATAGAATGTAGTTTGTAGGGTTCTGCTAAAGCAATTAATTTTTAAAGCTTAATTTTTGATGAAAAATAAGATATATTGATTCATTCCCAAATAATATAGTATTAATCGGATACTAAGTGGTAATTAAAACAAATATAGTTTATTCTGGCTGATTATGGTCTAAACATTATGATAGAATGTAGTTTGTAGGGTTCTGCTAAAGCAATTAATTTTTAAAGCTTAATTTTTGATGAAAAATAGGATATATTGATTCATTTCCAAATAATATTGTTTTAATCAGATACTAAGTGGTAATTAAAACAAATATAGTTTATGCTGGCTGATTATGGTCTAAACATTATGATAGAATGTAGTTTGTAGGGTTCTGCTAAAGCAATTAATTTTTAAAGCTTAATTTTTGATGAAAAATAGGATATATTGATTCATTTCCAAATAATATTGTTTTAATCAGATACTAAGTGGTAATTAAAACAAATATAGTTTATGCTGGCTGATTATGGTCTAAACATTATGATAGAATGTAGTTTGTAGGGTTCTGCTAAAGCAATTAATTTATAAAGCTTAATTTTTGATGAAAAATAAGATATATTGATTCATTCCCAAATAATATTGTTTTAATCGGATACTAAGTGGTAATTAAAACAAATATAGTTTATGCTGGCTGATTATGGTCTAAACATTATGATAGAATGTAGTTTGTAGGGTTCTGCTAAAGCAATTAATTTATAAAGCTTAATTTTTGATGAAAAATAAGATATATTGATTCATTCCCAAATAATATTGTTTTAATCGGATACTAAGTGGTAATTTAAACAAATATTGTTTATGCTGGCTGAATATGGTCTAAACATTATGATAGAATGTAGTTTGTAGGGTTCTGCTAAAGCAATTAATTTATAAAGCTTAATTTTTGATGAAAAATAAGATATATTGATTCATTCCCAAATAATATTGTTTTAATCGGATACTAAGTGGTAATTAAAACAAATATTGTTTACGCAGGCTGATTATTGTCTAAACATTATGATAGAATGTAGTTTGTAGGGTTCTGCTAAAGCAATTAATTTATAATGCTTAATTTTTGATGAAAAATAAGATATATTGATTCATTCCCAAATAATATTGTTTTAATCGGATACTAAGTGGTAATTAAAACAAATATTGTTTATGCTGGCTGATTATGGTCTAAACATTATGATAGAATGTAGTTTGTAGGGTTCTGCTAAAGCAATTAATTTATAAAGCTTAATTTTTGATGAAAAATAAGATATATTGATTCATTCCCAAATAATATTGTTTTAATCGGATACTAAGTGGTAATTAAAACAAATATTGTTTATGCTGGCTGATTATTGTCTAAACATTATGATAGAATGTAGTTTGTAGGGTTCTGCTAAAGCAATTAATTTATAAAGCTTAATTTTTGATGAAAAATAAGATATATTGATTCATTCCCAAATAATATTGTTTATGCTTGCTGATTACGGTCTAAACATTATGATAGAATGTAGTTTGTAGGGTTCTGCTAAAGCAATTAATTTATAAAGCTTAAGTTTTGATGAAAAATAAGGTATAATGATTCATTCTCATATAATATTGTTTTAAACGTTTACTAAGTGGTATTTAAAACAAATATTGTTTATGCTGGCTGATTGTTGTCTAAACATTATGATAGAATGTAGTTTGTAGGGTTCTGCTAAAGCAATTAATTGATAAAGCTTAATTTTTGATGAAAAATAAGATATATTGATTCATTCCCAAATAATATTGTTTTAATCGGATACTAAGTGGTAATTAAACAAATATTGTATATGCTGGCTGATTATGGTCTAAACATTATGATAGAATGTAGTTTGTAGGGTTCTGCTAAAGCAATTAATTTATAAAGCTTAAATTTTGATGAAAGATAAGATATATTGATTCATTCCCAAATAATATTGTTTTAATCGGATACTAAGTGGTAATTAAAACAAATATAGTTTATCCTGGCTGATTATGGTCTAAACATTATGATAGAATGTAGTTTGTAGGGTTCTGCTAAAGCAATTAATTTTTAAAGCTTAATTTTTGATGAAAAATAAGATATATTGATTCATTCCCAAATAATATAGTATTAATCGGATACTAAGTGGTAATTAAAACAAATATAGTTTATTCTGGCTGATTATGGTCTAAACATTATGATAGAATGTAGTTTGTAGGGTTCTGCTAAAGCAATTAATTTTTAAAGCTTAATTTTTGATGAAAAATAAGATATATTGATTCATTTCCAAATAATATTGTTTTAATCGGATACTAAGTGGTAATTAAAACAAATATTGTTTATGCTGGCTGATTATGGTCTAAACATTATGATAGAATGTAGTTTGTAGGGTTCTGCTAAAGCAATTAATTTATAAAGCTTAATTTTTGATGAAAAATAAGATATATTGATTCATTCCCAAATAATATTGTTTTAATCGGATACTAAGTGGTAATTAAAACAAATATTGTTTATGCTGGCTGATTATTGTCTAAACATTATGATAGAATGTAGTTTGTAGGGTTCTGCTAAAGCAATTAATTTATAAAGCTTAATTTTTGATGAAAAATAAGATATATTGATTCATTCCCAAATAATATTGTTTATGCTGGCTGATTATGGTCTAAACATTATGATAGAATGTAGTTTGTAGGGTTCTGCTAAAGCAATTAATTTATAAAGCTTAAGTTTTGATGAAAAATAAGGTATAATGATTCATTCTCATATAATATTGTTTTAAACGTTTACTAAGTGGTATTTAAAACAAATATTGTTTATGCTGGCTGATTGTTGTCTAAACATTATGATAGAATGTAGTTTGTAGGGTTCTGCTAATGCAATTAATTTATAAAGCTTAATTTTTGATGAAAAATAAGATATATTGATTCATTCCCAAATAATATTGTTTTAATCGGATACTAAGTGGTAATTAAACAAATATTGTATATGCTGGCTGATTATGGTCTAAACATTATGATAGAATGTAGTTTGTAGGGTTCTGCTAAAGCAATTAATTTATAAAGCTTAAATTTTGATGAAAGATAAGATATATTGATTCATTCCCAAATAATATTGTTTTAATCGGATACTAAGTGGTAATTAAAACAAATATAGTTTATGCTGGCTGATTATGGTCTAAACATTATAATAGAATGTAGTTTGTAGGGTTCTGCTAAAGCAATTAATTTTTAAAGCTTAATTTTTGATGAAAAATAAGATATATTGATTCATTCCCAAATAATATAGTATTAATCGGATACTAAGTGGTAATTAAAACAAATATAGTTTATTCTGGCTGATTATGGTCTAAACATTATGATAGAATGTAGTTTGTAGGGTTCTGCTAAAGCAATTAATTTTTAAAGCTTAATTTTTGATGAAAAATAAGATATATTGATTCATTTCCAAATAATATTGTTTTAATCGGATACTAAGTGGTAATTAAAACAAATATTGTTTATGCTGGCTGATTATGGTCTAAACATTATGATAGAATGTAGTTTGTAGGGTTCTGCTAAAGCAATTAATTTATAAAGCTTAATTTTTGATGAAAAATAAGATATATTGATTTATTCCCAAATAATATTGTTTTAATCGGATACTAAGTGGTAATTAAAACAAATATAGTTTATGCTGGCTGATTATGGTCTAAACATTATGATAGAATGTAGTTTGTAGGGTTCTGCTAAAGCAATTAATTTATAAAGCTTAATTTTTGATGAAAAATAAGATATATTGATTCATTTGCAAATAATATTGTTTTAATCGGATACTAAGTGGTAATTAAAACAAATATAGTTTATGCTGGCTGATTATGGTCTAAACATTATAATAGAATGTAGTTTGTAGGGTTCTGCTAAAGCAATTAATTTATAAAGCTTAATTTTTGATGAAAAATAAGATATATTGATTCATTCCCAAATAATATTGTTTTAATCGGATACTAAGTGGTAATTTAAACAAATATTGTTTATGCTGGCTGATTATGGTCTAAACATTATGATAGAATGTAGTTTGTAGGGTTCTGCTAAAGCAATTAATTTATAAAGCTTAATTTTTGATGCAAAATAAGATATATTGATTCATTTCCAAATAATATTGTTTTAATCGGATACTAAGTGGTAATTAAAACAAATATAGTTTATGCTGGCTGATTATGGTCTAAACATTATGATAGAATGTAGTTTGTAGGGTTCTGCTAAAGCAATTAATTTATAAAGCTTAATTTTTGATGAAAAATAAGATATATTGATTCATTCCCAAATAATATTGTTTTAATCGGATACTAAGTGGTAATTAAAACAAATATTGTATATGCTGGCTGATTATGGTCTAAACATTATGATAGAATGTAGTTTGTAGGGTTCTGCTAAAGCAATTAATTTATAAAGCTTAAATTTTGATGAAAGATAAGATATATTGATTCATTCCCAAATAATATTGTTTTAATCAGATACTAATTGGTAATTAAAACAAATATAGTTTATGCTGGCTGATTATGGTCTAAACATTATGATAGAATGTAGTTTGTAGGGTTCTGCTAAAGCAATTAATTTTTAAAGCTTAATTTTTGATGAAAAATAAGATATATTGATTCATTCCCAAATAATATAGTATTAATCGGATACTAAGTGGTAATTAAAACAAATATAGATTATTCTGGCTGATTATGGTCTAAACATTATGATAGAATGTAGTTTGTAGGGTTCTGCTAAAGCAATTAATTTTTAAAGCTTAATTTTTGATGAAAAATAAGATATATTGATTCATTTCCAAATAATATTGTTTTAATCGGATACTAAGTGGTAATTAAAACAAATATTGTTTATGCTGGCTGATTATGGTCTAAACATTATGATAGAATGTAGTTTGTAGGATTCTGCTAAAGCAATTAATTTATAAAGCTTAATTTTTGATGAAAAATAAGATATATTGATTCATTCCCAAATAATATTGTTTTAATCGGATACTAAGTGGTAATTAAAACAAATATAGTTTATGCTGGCTGATTATGGTCTAAACATTATGATAGAATGTAGTTTGTAGGGTTCTGTTAAAGCAATTAATTTATAAAGCTTAATTTTTGATGAAAAATAAGATATATTGATTCATTCCCAAATAATATTGTTTTAATCGGATACTAAGTGGTAATTAAAACAAATATTGTATATGCTGGCTGATTATGGTCTAAACATTATGATAGAATGTAGTTTGTAGGGTTCTGCTAAAGCAATTAATTTATAAAGCTTAAATTTTGATGAAAGATAAGATATATTGATTCATTCCCAAATAATATTGTTTTAATCAGATACTAAGTGGTAATTAAAACAAATATAGTTTATGCTGGCTGATTATGGTCTAAACATTATGATAGAATGTAGTTTGTAGGGTTCTGCTAAAGCAATTAATTTTTAAAGCTTAATTTTTGATGAAAAATAAGATATATTGATTCATTCCCAAATAATATTGTTTTAATCGGATACTAAGTGGTAATTTAAACAAATATTGTTTATGCTGGCTGATTATGGTCTAAACATTATGATAGAATGTAGTTTGTAGGGTTCTGCTAAAGCAATTAATTTATAAAGCTTAATTTTTGATGCAAAATAAGATATATTGATTCATTTCCAAATAATAGTGTTTTAATCGGATACTAAGTGGTAATTTAAACAAATATTGTTTATGCTGGCTGATTATGGTCTAAACATTATGATAGAATGTAGTTTGTAGGGTTCTGCTAAAGCAATTAATTTATAAAGCTTAATTTTTGATGAAAAATAAGATATATTGATTCATTCCCAAATAATATTGTTTTAATCGGATACTAAGTGGTAATTAAAACAAATATAGTTTATGCTGGCTGATTATGGTCTAAACATTATGATAGAATATAGTTTGTAGGGTTCTGCTAAAGCAATTAATTTATAAAGCTTAATTTTTGATGAAAAATAAGATATATTGATTCATTCCCAAATAATATTGTTTTAATCGGATACTAAGTGGTAATTAAAACAAATATTGTATATGCTGGCTGATTATGGTCTAAACATTATGATAGAATGTAGTTTGTAGGGTTCTGCTAAAGCAATTAATTTATAAAGCTTAAATTTTGATGAAAGATAAGATATATTGATTCATTCCCAAATAATATTGTTTTAATCAGATACTAAGTGGTAATTAAAACAAATATAGTTTATGCTGGCTGATTATGGTCTAAACATTATAATAGAATGTAGTTTGTAGGGTTCTGCTAAAGCAATTAATTTTTAAAGCTTAATTTTTGATGAAAAATAAGATATATTGATTCATTCCCAAATAATATTGTTTTAATCGGATACTAAGTGGTAATTTAAACAAATATTGTTTATGCTGGCTGATTATGGTCTTAACATTATGATAGAATGTAGTTTGTAGGGTTCTGCTAAAGCAATTAATTTATAAAGCTTAATTTTTGATGCAAAATAAGATATATTGATTCATTTCCAAATAATATTGTTTTAATCGGATACTAAGTGGTAATTAAAACAAATATAGTTTATGCTGGCTGATTATGGTCTAAACATTATGATAGAATGTAGTTTGTAGGGTTCTGCTAAAGCAATTAATTTATAAAGCTTAATTTTTGATGAAAAATAAGGTATATTGATTCATTCCCAAATAATATTGTTTTAATCGGATACTAAGTGGTAATTAAAACAAATATGGTTTATGCTGGCTGATTATGGTCTAATCATTATGATAGAAAGTAGTTTGTAGGGTTCTGCTAAAGCAATTAATTTATAAAGCTTAATTTTTGATGAAAAATAAGATATATTGATTCATTCCCAAATAATATTGTTTTAATCGGATACTAAGTGGTAATTAAAACAAATATTGTTTATGCTGGCTGATTATGGTCTAAACATTATGATAGAATGTAGTTTGTAGGGTTCTGCTAAAGCAATTAATTTATAAAGCTTAATTTTTGATGAAAAATAAGATATATTGATTCATTCCCAAATAATATTGTTTTAATCGGATACTAAGTGGTAATTAAAACAAATATGGTTTATGCTGGCTGATTATGGTCTAATCATTATGATAGAATGTAGTTTGTAGGGTTCTGCTAAAGCAATTAATTTATAAAGCTTAATTTTTGATGAAAAATAAGATATATTGATTCATTCCCAAATAATATTGTTTTAATCGGATACTAAGTGGTAATTAAAACAAATATTGTTTACGCTGGCTGATTATGGTCTAAACATTATGATAGAATGTAGTTTGTAGGGTTCTGCTAAAGCAATTAATTTATAAAGCTTAATTTTTGATGAAAAATAAGATATATTGATTCATTCCCAAATAATATTGTTTTAATCGGATACTAAGTGGTAATTAAAACAAATATAGTTTATGCTGGCTGATTATGGTCTAAACATTATAATAGAATGTAGTTTGTAGGGTTCTGCTAAAGCAATTAATTTTTAAAGCTTAATTTTTGATGAAAAATAAGATATATTGATTCATTCCCAAATAATATTGTTTTAATCGGATACTAAGTGGTAATTTAAACAAATATTGTTTATGCTAGCTGATTATGGTCTTAACATTATGATAGAATGTAGTTTGTAGGGTTCTGCTAAAGCAATTAATTTATAAAGCTTAATTTTTGATGCAAAATAAGATATATTGATTCATTTCCAAATAATATTGTTTTAATCGGATACTAAGTGGTAATTAAAACAAATATAGTTTATGCTGGCTGATTATGGTCTAAACATTATGATAGAATGTAGTTTGTAGGGTTCTGCTAAAGCAATTAATTTATAAAGCTTAATTTTTGATGAAAAATAAGGTATATTGATTCATTCCCAAATAATATTGTTTTAATCGGATACTAAGTGGTAATTAAAACAAATATGGTTTATGCTGGCTGACTATGGTCTAATCATTATGATAGAATGTAGTTTGTAGGGTTCTGCTAAAGCAATTAATTTATAAAGCTTAATTTTTGATGAAAAATAAGATATATTGATTCATTCCCAAATAATATTGTTTTAATCGGATACTAAGTGGTAATTAAAACAAATATTGTTTATGCTGGCTGATTATGGTCTAAACATTATGATAGAATGTAGTTTGTAGGGTTCTGCTAAAGCAATTAATTTTTAAAGCTTAATTTTTGATGAAAAATAAGATATATTGATTCATTTCCAAATAATATTGTTTTAATCGGATACTAAGTGGTAATTAAAACAAATATTGTTTATGCTGGCTGATTATGGTCTAAACATTATGATAGAATGTAGTTTGTAGGGTTCTGCTAGAGCAATTAATTTATAAAGCTTAATTTTTGATGAAAAATAAGATATACTGATTCATTCCCAAATAATATTGTTTTAATCGGATACTAAGTGGTAATTAAAACAAATATAGTTTATGCTGGCTGATTATGGTCTAAACATTATGATAGAATGTAGTTTGTAGGGTTCTGCTAAAGCAATTAATTTATAAAGCTTAATTTTTGATGAAAAATAAGATATATTGATTCATTCCCAAATAATATTGTTTTAATCGGATACTAAGTGGTAATTAAAACAAATATAGTTTATGCTGGCTGATTATGGTCTAAACGTTATAATAGAATGTACTTTGTAGAGTTCTGCTAAAGCAATTAATTTATAAAGCTTAATTTTTGATGAAAAATAAGATATATTGATTCATTCCCAAATAATATTGTTTTAATCGGATACTAAGTGGTAATTAAAACAAATATTGTTTATGCTGGCTGATTATTGTCTAAACATTATGATAGAATTTAGTTTGTAGGGTTCTGCTAAAGCAATTAATTTATAAAGCTTAATTTTTGATGAAAAATAAGATATATTGATTCATTCCCAAATAATATTGTTTTAATCGGATACTAAGTGGTAATTGAAACAAATATAGTTTATGCTGGCTGATTATGGTCTAAACATTATGATAGAATGTAGTTTGTAGGGTTCTGCTAAAGCCATTAATTTATAAAGCTTAATTTTTGATGAAAAATAAGATATATTGATTCATTCCCAAATAATATTGTTTTAATCGGATACTAAGTGGTAATTAAAACAAATATTGTTTATGCTGGCTGATTATGGTCTAAACATTATGATAGAATGTAGTTTGTAGGGTTCTGCTAAAGCAATTAATTTATAAAGCTTAATTTTTGATGAAAAATAAGATAAATTGATTCATTCCCAAATAATATTGTTTTAATCGGATACTAAGTGGTAATTAAAACAAATATAGTTTATGCTGGCTGATTATGGTCTAAACATTATGATAGAATGTAGTTTGTAGGGTTCTGCTAAAGCAATTAATTTATAAAGCTTAATTTTTGATGAAAAATAAGATATATTGATTCATTCCCAAATAATATTGTTTTAATCGGATACTAAGTATAATTAAAACAAATATAGTTTATGCTGGCTGATTATGGTCTAAACATTATAATAGAATGTAGTTTGTAGGGTTCTGCTAAAGCAATTAATTTATAAAGCTTAATTTTTGATGAAAAATAAGATATATTGATTCATTCCCAAATAATATTGTTTTAATCGGATACTAAGTGGTAATTAAAACAAATATAGTTTATGCTGGCTGATTATGGTCTAAACATTATGATAGAATGTAGTTTGTAGGGTTCTGCTAAAGCAATTAATTTTTAAAGCTTAATTTTTGATGAAAAATAAGATATATTGATTCATTCCCAAATAATATTGTTTTAATCGGATACTAAGTGGTAATTAAAACAAGTATAGTTTATGCTGGCTGATTATGGTCTAAACATTATGATAGAATGTAGTTTGTAGGGTTCTGCTAAAGCAATTAATTTATAAAGCTTAATTTTTGATGAAAAATAAGATATATTGATTCATTCCCAAATAATATTGTTTTAATCGGATACTAAGTGGTAATTAAAACAAATATTGTTTATGCTGGCTGATTATTGTCTAAACATTATGATAGAATGTAGTTTGTAGGGTTCTGCTAAAGCAATTACTTTTTAAAGCTTAATTTTTGATGAAAAATAAGATATATTGATTCATTCCCAAATAATATTGTTTTAATCGGATACTAAGTGGTAATTAAAACAAATATAGTTTACGCTGGCTGATTATGGTCTAAACATTATGATAGAATGTAGTTTGTAGGGTTCTGCTAAAGCAATTAATTTATAAAGCTTAATTTTTGATGAAAAATAAGATATATTGATTCATTCCCAAATAATATTGTTTTAATCGGATACTAAGTGGTAATTAAAACAAATATTGTTTATGCTGGCTGATTATTGTCTAAACATTATGATAGAATTTAGTTTGTAGGGTTCTGCTAAAGCAATTAATTTATAAAGCTTAATTTTTGATGAAAAATAAGATATACTGATTCATTCCCAAATAATATTGTTTTAATCGGATACTAAGTGGTAATTAAAACAAATATAGTTTATGCTGGCTGATTATGGTCTAAACATTATGATAGAATGTAGTTTGTAGGGTTCTGCTAAAGCAATTAATTTATAAAGCTTAATTTTTGATGAAAAATAAGATATATTGATTCATTCCCAAATAATATTGTTTTAATCGGATACTAAGTGGTAATTAAAACAAACATAGTTTATGCTGGCTGATTATGGTCTAAACATTATAATAGAATGTAGTTTGTAGGGTTCTGCTAAAGCAATTAATTTATAAAGCTTAATTTTTGATGAAAAATAAGATATATTGATTCATTCCCAAATAATATTGTTTTATTTGGATACTAAGTGGTAATTAAAACAAATATAGTTTATGCTGGCTGATTATGGTCTAAACATTATAATAGAATGTAGTTTGTAGGGTTCTGCTAAAGCAATTAATTTATAAAGCTTAATTTTTGATGAAAAATAAGATATATTGATTCATTCCCAAATAATATTGTTTTAATCGGATACTAAGTGGTAATTAAAACAAATATTGTTTATGCTGGCTGATTATTGTCTAAGCATTATGATAGAATTTAGTTTGTAGGGTTCTGCTAAAGCAATTAATTTATAAAGCTTAATTTCTGATGAAAAATAAGATATATTGATTCATTCCCAAATAATATTGTTTTAATCGGATACTAAGTGGTAATTAAAACAAATATTGTTTATAATGGCTGATTATGGTCTAAACATTATGATAGAATGTAGTTTGTAGGGTTCTGCTAAAGCAATTAATTTATAAAGTTTAAATTTTGATGAAAAATAAGATATATTGATTCATTCCCAAATAATATTGTTTTAATCGGATACTAAGTGGTAATTAAAACAAATATAGTTTATGCTGGCTGATTATGGTCTAAACATTATGATAGAATGTAGTTTGTAGGGTTCTTCTAAAGCAATTAATTTTTAAAGCTTAATTTTTGATGAAAAATAAGATATATTGATTCATTTCCAAATAATATTGTTTTAATCGGATACTAAGTGGTAATTAAAACAAATATTGTTTATGCTGGCTGATTATGGTCTAAACATTATGATAGAATGTAGTTTGTAGGGTTCTGCTAGAGCAATTAATTTATAAAGCTTAATTTTTGATGAAAAATAAGATATACTGATTCATTCCCAAATAATATTGTTTTAATCGGATACTAAGTGGTAATTAAAACAAATATAGTTTATGCTGGCTGATTATGGTCTAAACATTATGATAGAATGTAGTTTGTAGGGTTCTGCTAAAGCAATTAATTTATAAAGCTTAATTTTTGATGAAAAATAAGATATATTGATTCATTCCCAAATAATATTGTTTTAATCGGATACTAAGTGGTAATTAAAACAAATATAGTTTATGCTGGCTGATTATGGTCTAAACGTTATAATAGAATGTAGTTTGTAGGGTTCTGCTAAAGCAATTAATTTATAAAGCTTAATTTTTGATGAAAAATAAGATATATTGATTCATTCCCAAATAATATTGTTTTAATCGGATACTAAGTAGTAATTAAAACAAATATTGTTTATGCTGGCTGATTATTGTCTAAACATTATGATAGAATTTAGTTTGTAGGGTTCTGCTAAAGCAATTAATTTATAAAGCTTAATTTTTGATGAAAAATAAGATATATTGATTCATTCCCAAATAATATTGTTTTATTTGGATACTAAGTGGTAATTAAAACAAATATAGTTTATGCTGGCTGATTATGGTCTAAACATTATAATAGAATGTAGTTTGTAGGGTTCTGCTAAAGCAATTAATTTATAAAGCTTAATTTTTGATGAAAAATAAGATATATTGATTCATTCCCAAATAATATTGTTTTAATCGGATACTAAGTGGTAATTAAAACAAATATTGTTTATGCTGGCTGATTATTGTCTAAGCATTATGATAGAATTTAGTTTGTAGGGTTCTGCTAAAGCAATTAATTTATAAAGCTTAATTTCTGATGAAAAATAAGATATATTGATTCATTCCCAAATAATATTGTTTTAATCGGATACTAAGTGGTAATTAAAACAAATATTGTTTATAATGGCTGATTATGGTCTAAACATTATGATAGAATGTAGTTTGTAGGGTTCTGCTAAAGCAATTAATTTATAAAGTTTAAATTTTGATGAAAAATAAGATATATTGATTCATTCCCAAATAATATTGTTTTAATCGGATACTAAGTGGTAATTAAAACAAATATAGTTTATGCTGGCTGATTATGGTCTAAACATTATGATAGAATGTAGTTTGTAGGGTTCTTCTAAAGCAATTAATTTTTAAAGCTTAATTTTTGATGAAAAATAAGATATATTGATTCATTTCCAAATAATATTGTTTTAATCGGATACTAAGTGGTAATTAAAACAAATATTGTTTATGCTGGCTGATTATGGTCTAAACATTATGATAGAATGTAGTTTGTAGGGTTCTGCTAGAGCAATTAATTTATAAAGCTTAATTTTTGATGAAAAATAAGATATACTGATTCATTCCCAAATAATATTGTTTTAATCGGATACTAAGTGGTAATTAAAACAAATATAGTTTATGCTGGCTGATTATGGTCTAAACATTATGATAGAATGTAGTTTGTAGGGTTCTGCTAAAGCAATTAATTTATAAAGCTTAATTTTTGATGCAAAATAAGATATATTGATTCATTTCCAAATAATATTGTTTTAATCGGATACTAAGTGGTAATTAAAACAAATATAGTTTATGCTGGCTGATTATGGTCTAAACATTATGATAGAATGTAGTTTGTAGGGTTCTGCTAAAGCAATTAATTTATAAAGCTTAATTTTTGATGAAAAATAAGATATATTGATTCATTCCCAAATAATATTGTTTTAATCGGATACTAAGTAGTAATTAAAACAAATATTGTTTATGCTGGCTGATTATTGTCTAAACATTATGATAGAATTTAGTTTGTAGGGTTCTGCTAAAGCAATTAATTTATAAAGCTTAATTTTTGATGAAAAATAAGATATATTGATTCATTCCCAAATAATATTGTTTTAATCGGATACTAAGTGGTAATTAAAACAAATATAGTTTATGCTGGCTGATTATGGTCTAAACATTATGATAGAATGTAGTTTGTAGGGTTCTGCTAAAGCCATTAATTTATAAAGCTTAATTTTTGATGAAAAATAAGATATATTGATTCATTCCCAAATAATATTGTTTTAATCGGATACTAAGTGGTAATTAAAACAAATATTGTTTATGCTGGCTGATTATGGTCTAAACATTATGATAGAATGTAGTTTGTAGGGTTCTGCTAAAGCAATTAATTTATAAAGCTTAATTTTTGATGAAAAATAAGATAAATTGATTCATTCCCAAATAATATTGTTTTAATCGGATACTAAGTGGTAATTAAAACAAATATAGTTTATGCTGGCTGATTATGGTCTAAACATTATGATAGAATGTAGTTTGTAGGGTTCTGCTAAAGCAATTAATTTATAAAGCTTAATTTTTGATGAAAAATAAGATATATTGATTCATTCCCAAATAATATTGTTTTAATCGGATACTAAGTATAATTAAAACAAATATAGTTTATGCTGGCTGATTATGGTCTAAACATTATAATAGAATGTAGTTTGTAGGGTTCTGCTAAAGCAATTAATTTATAAAGCTTAATTTTTGATGAAAAATAAGATATATTGATTCATTCCCAAATAATATTGTTTTAATCGGATACTAAGTGGTAATTAAAACAAATATAGTTTATGCTGGCTGATTATGGTCTAAACATTATGATAGAATGTAGTTTGTAGGGTTCTGCTAAAGCAATTAATTTTTAAAGCTTAATTTTTGATGAAAAATAAGATATATTGATTCAATCCCAAATAATATTGTTTTAATCGGATACTAAGTGGTAATTAAAACAAATATAGTTTATGCTGGCTGATTATGGTCTAAACATTATGATAGAATGTAGTTTGTAGGGTTCTGCTAAAGCAATTAATTTATAAAGCTTAATTTTTGATGAAAAATAAGATATATTGATTCATTCCCAAATAATATTGTTTTAATCGGATACTAAGTGGTAATTAAAACAAATATTGTTTATGCTGGCTGATTATTGTCTAAACATTATGATAGAATGTAGTTTGTAGGGTTCTGCTAAAGCAATTACTTTTTAAAGCTTAATTTTTGATGAAAAATAAGATATATTGATTCATTCCCAAATAATATTGTTTTAATCGGATACTAAGTGGTAATTAAAACAAATATAGTTTACGCTGGCTGATTATGGTCTAAACATTATGATAGAATGTAGTTTGTAGGGTTCTGCTAAAGCAATTAATTTATAAAGCTTAATTTTTGATGAAAAATAAGATATATTGATTCATTCCCAAATAATATTGTTTTAATCGGATACTAAGTGGTAATTAAAACAAATATTGTTTATGCTGGCTGATTATTGTCTAAACATTATGATAGAATTTAGTTTGTAGGGTTCTGCTAAAGCAATTAATTTATAAAGCTTAATTTTTGATGAAAAATAAGATATACTGATTCATTCCCAAATAATATTGTTTTAATCGGATACTAAGTGGTAATTAAAACAAATATAGTTTATGCTGGCTGATTATGGTGTAAACATTATGATAGAATGTAGTTTGTAGGGTTCTGCTAAAGCAATTAATTTATAAAGCTTAATTTTTGATGAAAAATAAGATATATTGATTCATTCCCAAATAATATTGTTTTAATCGGATACTAAGTGGTAATTAAAACAAACATAGTTTATGCTGGCTGATTATGGTCTAAACATTATAATAGAATGTAGTTTGTAGGGTTCTGCTAAAGCAATTAATTTATAAAGCTTAATTTTTGATGAAAAATAAGATATATTGATTCATTCCCAAATAATATTGTTTTATTTGGATACTAAGTGGTAATTAAAACAAATATAGTTTATGCTGGCTGATTATGGTCTAAACATTATAATAGAATGTAGTTTGTAGGGTTCTGCTAAAGCAATTAATTTATAAAGCTTAATTTTTGATGAAAAATAAGATATATTGATTCATTCCCAAATAATATTGTTTTAATCGGATACTAAGTGGTAATTAAAACAAATATTGTTTATGCTGGCTGATTATTGTCTAAGCATTATGATAGAATTTAGTTTGTAGGGTTCTGCTAAAGCAATTAATTTATAAAGCTTAATTTCTGATGAAAAATAAGATATATTGATTCATTCCCAAATAATATTGTTTTAATCGGATACTAAGTGGTAATTAAAACAAATATTGTTTATGCTGGCTGATTATGGTCTAAACATTATGATAGAATGTAGTTTGTAGGGTTCTGCTAAAGCAATTAATTTATAAAGTTTAAATTTTGATGAAAAATAAGATATATTGATTCATTCCCAAATAATATTGTTTTAATCGGATACTAAGTGGTAATTAAAACAAATATAGTTTATGCTGGCTGATTATGGTCTAAACATTATGATAGAATGTAGTTTGTAGGGTTCTTCTAAAGCAATTAATTTTTAAAGCTTAATTTTTGATGAAAAATAAGATATATTGATTCATTCCCAAATAATATTGTTTTAATCGGATACTAAGTGGTAATTAAAACAAATATAGTTTACGCTGGCTGATTATGGTCTAAACATTATGATAGAATGTAGTTTGTAGGGTTCTGCTAAAGCAATTAATTTATAAAGCTTAATTTTTGATGAAAAATAAGATATATTGATTCATTCCCAAATAATATTGTTTTAATCGGATACTAAGTGGTAATTAAAACAAATATTGTTTATGCTGGCTGATTATTGTCTAAACATTATGATAGAATTTAGTTTGTAGGGTTCTGCTAAAGCAATTAATTTATAAAGCTTAATTTTTGATGAAAAATAAGATATACTGATTCATTCCAAAATAATATTGTTTTAATCGGATACTAAGTGGTAATTAAAACAAATATAGTTTATGCTGGCTGATTATGGTCTAAACATTATGATAGAATGTAGTTTGTAGGGTTCTGCTAAAGCAATTAATTTATAAAGCTTAATTTTTGATGAAAAATAAGATATATTGATTCATTCCCAAATAATATTGTTTTAATCGGATACTAAGTGGTAATTAAAACAAACATAGTTTATGCTGGCTGATTATGGTCTAAACATTATAATAGAATGTAGTTTGTAGGGTTCTGCTAAAGCAATTAATTTATAAAGCTTAATTTTTGATGAAAAATAAGATGTATTGATTCATTCCCAAATAATATTGTTTTATTTGGATACTAATTGGTAATTAAAACAAATATAGTTTATGCTGGCTGATTATGGTCTAAACATTATAATAGAATGTAGTTTGTAGGGTTCTGCTAAAGCAATTAATTTATAAAGCTTAATTTTTGATGAAAAATAAGATATATTGATTCATTCCCAAATAATATTGTTTTAATCGGATACTAAGTGGTAATTAAAACAAATATTGTTTATGCTGGCTGATTATTGTCTAAGCATTATGATAGAATTTAGTTTGTAGGGTTCTGCTAAAGCAATTAATTTATAAAGCTTAATTTCTGATGAAAAATAAGATATATTGATTCATTCCCAAATAATATTGTTTTAATCGGATACTAAGTGGTAATTAAAACAAATATTGTTTATGCTGGCTGATTATGGTCTAAACATTATGATAGAATGTAGTTTGTAGGGTTCTGCTAAAGCAATTAATTTATAAAGTTTAAATTTTGATGAAAAATAAGATATATTGATTCATTCCCAAATAATATTGTTTTAATCGGATACTAAGTGGTAATTAAAACAAATATAGTTTATGCTGGCTGATTATGGTCTAAACATTATGATAGAATGTAGTTTGTAGGGTTCTTCTAAAGCAATTAATTTTTAAAGCTTAATTTTTGATGAAAAATAAGATATATTGATTCATTCCCAAATAATATTGTTTTAATCGGATACTAAGTGGTAATTAAAACAAATATAGTTTATGCTGGCTGATTATGGTCTAAACATTATGATAGAATGTAGTTTGTAGGGTTCTGCTAAAGCAATTAATTTATAAAGCTTAATTTTTGATGAAAAATAAGATATATTGATTCATTCCCAAATAATATTGTTTTAATCGGATACTAAGTGGTAATTAAAACAAATATTGTTTATGCTGGCTGATTATTGTCTAAACATTATGATAGAATTTAGTTTGTAGGGTTCTGCTAAAGCAATTAATTTATAAAGCTTAATTTTTGATGAAAAATAAGATATATTGATTCATTCCCAAATAATATTGTTTTAATCGGATACTAAGTGGTAATTAAAACAAATATAGTTTATGCTGGCTGATTATGGTCTAAACATTATAATAGAATGTAGTTTGTAGGGTTCTGTTAAAGCAATTAATTTATAAAGCTTAATTTTTGATGAAAAATAAGATATATTGATTCATTCCCAAATAATATTGTTTTAATCGGATACTAAGTGGTAATTAAAACAAATATAGTTTATGCTGGCTGATTATGGTCTAAACATTATAATAGAATGTAGTTTGTAGGGTTCTGCTAAAGCAATTAATTTATAAAGCTTAATTTTTGATGAAAAATAAGATATATTGATTCACTCCGAAATAATATTGTTTTAATCGGATACTAAGTGGTAATTAAAACAAATATTGTTTATGCTGGCTGATTATTGTCTAAACATTATGATAGAATTTAGTTTGTAGGGTTCTGCTAAAGCAATTAATTTATAAAGCTTAATTTTTGATGAAAAATAAGATATATTGATTCATTCCCAAATAATATTGTTTTAATCGGATACTAAGTGGTAATTAAAACAAACATAGTTTCTGCTGGCTGATTATGGTCTAAACATTATAATAGAATGTAGTTTGTAGGGTTCTGCTAGAGCAATTAATTTATAAAGCTTAATTTTTGATGAAAAATAAGATATATTGATTCATTCCCAAATAATATTGTTTTAATCGGATACTAAGTAGTAATTAAAACAAATATTGTTTATGCTGGCTGATTATTGTCTAAACATTATGATAGAATGTAGTTTGTAGGGTTCTGCTAAAGCAATTACTTTTTAAAGCTTAATTTTTGATGGAAAATAAGAAATATTGATTCATTCCCAAATAATATTGTTTTAATCGGATACTAAGTGGTAATTAAAACAAATATAGTTTATGCTGGCTGATTATGGTCTAAACATTATGATAGAATGTAGTTTGTAGGGTTCTGCTAAAGCAATTAATTTATAAAGCTTAATTTTTGATGAAAAATAAGATATATTGATTCATTCCCAAATAATATTGTTCTAATCGGATACTAAGTGGTAATTAAAACAAATATTGTTTATGCTGGCTGATTATGGTCTAAACATTATGATAGAATGTAGTTTGTAGGGTTCTGCTAAAGCAATTAATTTATAAGGCTTAATTTTTGATGAAAAATAAGATATATTGATTCATTCCCAAATAATATTGTTTTAATCGGATACTAAGTGGTAATTAAAACAAATATTGTATATGCTGGCTGATTATGGTCTAAACATTATGATAGAATGTAGTTTGTAGGGCTCTGCTAAAGCAATTAATTTATAAAGCTTAATTTTTGATGAAAAGTAAGGTAAAATGATTCAGTCTCGTATAATATTGTTTTAATCGGTTACTAAGTGGTATTTAAAACAAATATTGTTTATGCTGGCTGATTATTGTCTAAACATTATGATAGAATGTAGTTTGTAGGGTTCTGCTAAAGCAATTAATTTATAAAGCTTAATTTTTGATGAAAAATAAGATATATTGATTCATTCCCAAATAATATTGTTTTAATCGGATACTAAGTGGTAATTAAAACAAATATTGTTTATGCTGGCTGATTATTGTCTAAACATTATGATAGAATGTAGTTTGTAGGGTTCTGCTAAAGCAATTAATTTATAAAGCTTAATTTTTGATGAAAAATAAGATATATTGATTCATTCCCAAATAATATTGTTTTAATCGGATACTAAGTGGTAATTAAAACAAATATTGTATATGCTGGCTGATTATTGTCTAAAAATTATGATAGAATGTAGTTTGTAGGGTTCTGCTAAAGCAATTAATTTATAAAGCTTAATTTTTGATGAAAAATAAGATATATTGATTCATTCCCAAATAATATTGTTTTAATCGGATACTAAGTGGTAATTAAAACAAATATTGTTTATGCTGGCTGATTATGGTCTAAACATTATAATAGAATGTAGTTTGTAGGGTTCTGCTAAAGCAATTAATTTGTAAAGCTTAATTTTTGATGAAAAATAAGATATATTGATTCATTCCCAAATAATATTGTTTTAATCGGATACTAAGTGGTAATTAAAACAAATATTGTTTATGCTGGCTGATTATGGTCTAAACATTATGATAGAATGTAGTTTGTAGGGTTCTGCTAAAGCAATTAATTTATAAAGCTTAATTTTTGATGAAAAATAAGATATATTGATTCATTCCCAAATAATATTGTTTTAATCGGATACTAAGTGGTAATTAAAACAAATATAGTTTATGCTGGCTGATTATGGTCTAAACATTATGATAGAATGTAGTTTGTAGGGTTCTGCTAAAGCAATTAATTTATAAAGCTTAATTTTTGATGAAAAATAAGATATATTGATTCATTCCCAAATAATATTGTTTTAATCGGATACTAAGTGGTAATTAAAACAAATATTGTTTATGCTGGCTGATTATGGTCTAAACATTATGATAGAATGTAGTTTGTAGGGTTCTGCTAAAGCAATTACTTTTTAAAGCTTAATTTTTGATGGAAAATAAGATATATTGATTCATTCCCAAATAATATTGTTTTAATCGGATACTAAGTGGTAATTAAAACAAATATAGTTTATGCTGGCTGATTATGGTCTAAACATTATGATAGAATGTAGTTTGTAGGGTTCTGCTAAAGCAATTAATTTATACAGCTTAATTTTTGATGAAAAATAAGATATATTGATTCATTCCCAAATAATATTGTTTTAATCGGATACTAAGTGGTAATTAAAACAAATACTGTTTATGCTGGCTGATTATTGTCTAAACATTATGATAAAATGGAGTTTGTAGGGTTCTGCTAAAGCAATTAATTTATAAAGCTTAATTTTTGATGAAAAATAAGATATATTGATTCATTCCCAAATAATATTGTTTTAATCGGATACTAAGTGGTAATTAAAACAAATATTGTTTATGCTGGCTGATTATGGTCTAAACATTATGATAGAATGTAGTTTGTAGGGTTCTGCTAAAGCAATTAATTTATAAAGCTTAAATTTTGATGAAAAATAAGATATATTGATTCATTCCCAAATAATATTGTTTTAATCGGATACTAAGTGGTAATTAAAACAAATATAGTTTATTCTGGCTGATTATGGTCTAAACATTATGATAGAATGTAGTTTGTAGGGTTCTGCTAAAGCAATTAATTTATAAGGCTTAATTTTTGATGAAAAATAAGATATATTGATTCATTCCCAAATAAAATTATTTTAATCGGATACTAAGTGGTAATTAAAACAAATATTGTATATGCTGGCTGATTATGGTCTAAACATTATGATAGAATGTAGTTTGTAGGGCTCTGCTAAAGCAATTAATTTATAAAGCTTAATTTTTGATGAAAAGTAAGGTAAAATGATTCAGTCTCGTATAATATTGTTTTAATCGGTTACTAAGTGGTATTTAAAACAAATATTGTTTATGCTGGCTGATTATGGTCTAAACATTATAATAGAATGTAGTTTGTAGGGTTCTGCTAAAGCAGTTAATTTATAAAGCTTAATTTTTGATGAAAAATAAGATATATTGATTCATTCCCAAATAATATTGTTTTAATCGGATACTAAGTGGTATTTAAAACAAATATTGTTTATGCTGGCTGATTACTGTCTAAACATTATGATAGAATTTAGTTTGTAGGGTTCTGCTAAAGCAATTAATTTATAAAGCTTAATTTTTGATGAAAAATAAGATATATTGATTCATTCACAAATAATATTGTTTTAATCGGATACTAAGTGGTAATTAAAACAAATATTGTTTATGCTGGCTGATTATGGTCTAAACATTATGATAAAATGTAGTTTGTAGTTTTCTGCTAAAGCAATTAATTTATAAAGCTTAAATTTTGATGAAAAATAAGATATATTGATTCATTCCCAAATAATATTGTTTTAATCGGATACTAAGTGGTAATTAAAACAAATATAGTTTATGCTGGCTGATTATGGTCTAAACATTATGATAGAATGTAGTTTGTAGGGTTCTGCTAAAGCAATTAATTTATAAAGCTTAATTTTTGATGAAAAATAAGATATATTGATTCATTCCCAAATAATATTGTTTTAATCGGATACTAAGTGGTAATTAAAACAAATATTGTTTATGCTGGCTGATTATTGTCTAAACATTATGATAGAATGTAGTTTGTAGGGTTCTGCTAAAGCAATTACTTTTTAAAGCTTAATTTTTGATGGAAAATAAGATATATTGATTCATTCCCAAATAATATTGTTTTAATCGGATACTAAGTGGTAATTAAAACAAATATAGTTTATGCTGGCTGATTATGGTCTAAACATTATGATAGAAAGTAGTTTGTAGGGTTCTGCTAAAGCAATTAATTTATACAGCTTAATTTTTGATGAAAAATAAGATATATTGATTCATTCCCAAATAATATTGTTTTAATCGGATACTAAGTGGTAATTAAAACAAATATTGTTTATGCTGGCTGATTATTGTCTAAACATTATGATAGAATGTAGTTTGTAGGGTTCTGCTAAAGCAATTAATTTATAAAGCTTAATTTTTGATGAAAAATAAGATATATTGATTCATTCCCAAATAATATTGTTTTAATCGGATACTAAGTGGTAATTAAAACAAATATTGTTTATGCTGGCTGATTATTGTCTAAACATTATGATAGAATGTAGTTTGTAGGGTTCTGCTAAAGCAATTAATTTATAAAGCTTAATTTTTGATGAAAAATAAGATATATTGATTCATTCCCAAATAATATTGTTTTAATCGGATACTAAGTGGTAATTAAAACAAATATTGTTTATGCTGGCTGATTATTGTCTAAAAATTATGATAGAATGTAGTTTGTAGGGTTCTGCTAAAGCAATTAATTTATAAAGCTTAATTTTTGATGAAAAATAAGATATATTGATTCATTCCCAAATAATATTGTTTTAATCGGATACTAAGTGGTAATTAAAACAAATATAGTTTATGCTGGCTGATTATGGTCTAAACATTATGATAGAATGTAGTTTGTAGGGTTCTGCTAAAGCAATTAATTTATACAGCTTAATTTTTGGTGAAAAATAAGATATATTGATTCATTCCCAAATAATATTGTTTTAATCGGATACTAAGTGGTAATTAAAACAAATATTGTTTATGCTGGCTGATTATTGTCTAAACATTATGATAAAATGGAGTTTGTAGGGTTCTGCTAAAGCAATTAATTTATAAAGCTTAATTTTTGATGAAAAATAAGATATATTGATTCATTCCCAAATAATATTGTTTTAATCGGATACTAAGTGGTAATTAAAACAAATATTGTTTATGCTGGCTGATTATGGTCTAAACATTATGATAGAATGTAGTTTGTAGGGTTCTGCTAAAGCAATTAATTTATAAGGCTTAATTTTTGATGAAAAATAAGATATATTGATTCATTCCCAAATAATATTGTTTTAATCGGATACTAAGTGGTAATTAAAACAAATATTGTTTATGCTGGCTGATTATTGTCTAAACATTATGATAGAACGTAGTTTGTAGGGTTCTGCTAAAGCAATTAATTTATAAAGCTTAATTTTTGATGAAAAATAAGATATATTGATTCATTCCCAAATAATATTGTTTTAATCGGATACTAAGTGGTAATTAAAACAGATATAGTTTATGCTGGCTGATTATTGTCTAAACATTATGATAGAATGTAGTTTGTAGGGTTCTGCTAAAGCAATTAATTTATAAACCTTAATTTTTGATGAAAAATAAGATATATTGATTCATTCCCAAATAATATTGTTTTAATCGGATACTAAGTGGTAATTAAAACAAATATAGTTTATGCTGGCTGATTATGGTCTAAATATTATGATAGAATGTAGTTTGTAGGGTTCTGCTAAAGCAATAAATTTATACAGCTTAATTTTTGATGAAAAATAAGATATATTGATTCATTCCCAAATAATATTGTTTTAATCAGATACTAAATGGTAATTAAAACAAATATTGTTTATGCTGGCTGATTATTGTCTAAACATTATGATAAAATGGAGTTTGTAGGGTTCTGCTAAAGCAATTAATTTATAAAGCTTAATTTTTGATGAAAAATAAGATATATTGATTCATTCCCAAATAATATTGTTTTAATCGGATACTAAGTGGTAATTAAAACAAATATTGTTTATGCTGGCTGATTATGGTCTAAACATTATGATAGAATGTAGTTTGTAGGGTTCTGCTAAAGAAATTAATTTATAAGGCTTAATTTTTGATAAAAAATAAGATATATTGATTCATTCCCAAATAATATTGTTTTAATCGGATACTAAGTGGTAATTAAAACAAATATTGTTTATGCTGGCTGATTATGGTCTAAACATTATGATAGAATGTAGTTTGTAGGATTCTGCTAAAGCAATTAATTTATAAGGCTTAATTTTTGATGAAAAATAAGATATATTGATTCATTCCCAAATAATATTGTTTTAATCGGATACTAAGTGGTAATTAAAACAAATATTGTATATGCTGGCTGATTATGGTCTAAACATTATGATAGAATTTAGTTTGTACGGTTCTGCTAAAGCAATTAATTTATAAAGCTTAATTTTTGATGAAAAATAAGATATATTGATTCATTCCCAAATAATATTGTTTTAATCGGATACTAAGTGGTAATTAAAACAAATATTGTTTATGCTGGCTGATTATGGTCTAAACATTATGATAGAATGTAGTTTGTAGGGTTCTGCTAAAGCAATTAATTTATAAAGCTTAATTTTTGATGAAAAATAAGATATATTGATTCATTCCCAAATAATATTGTTTTAATCGGATACTAAGTGGTAATTAAAACAAATATTGTTTATGCTGGCTGATTATTGTCTAAACATTATGATAGAATGTAGTTTGTAGGGTTCTGCTAAAGCAATTACTTTTTAAAGCTTAATTTTTGATGGAAAATAAGATATATTGATTCATTCCCAAATAATATTGTTTTAATCGGATACTAAGTGGTAATTAAAACAAATATAGTTTATGCTGGCTGATTATGGTCTAAACATTATGATAGAATGTAGTTTGTAGGGTTCTGCTAAAGCAATTAATTTATACAGCTTAATTTTTGATGAAAAATAAGATATATTGATTCATTCCCAAATAATATTGTTTTAATCGGATACTAAGTGGTAATTAAAACAAATATTGTTTATGCTGGCTGATTATTGTCTAAACATTATGATAAAATGGAGTTTGTAGGGTTCTGCTAAAGCAATTAATTTATAAAGCTTAATTTTTGATGAAAAATAAGATATATTGATTCATTCCCAAATAATATTGTTTTAATCGGATACTAAGTGGTAATTAAAACAAATATTGTTTATGCTGGCTGATTATGGTCTAAACATTATGATAGAAGTAGTTTGTAGGGTTCTGCTAAAGCAATTATTTTATAAGGCTTAATTTTTGATGAAAAATAAGATATATTGATTCATTCCCAAATAATATTGTTTTAATCGGATACTAAGTGGTAATTAAAACAAATATTGTATATGCTGGCTGATTATGGTCTAAACATTATGATAGAATTTAGTTTGTACGGTTCTGCTAAAGCAATTAATTTATAAAGCTTAATATTTGATGAAAAATAAGATATATTGATTCATTCCCAAATAATATTGTTTTAATCGGATACTAAGTGGTAATTAAAACAAATATTGTATATGCTGGCTGATTATGGTCTAAACATTATGATA
The DNA here is from genome assembly GCA_963082715.1 of Harpalus rubripes. Classification (NCBI taxonomy): domain Eukaryota; kingdom Metazoa; phylum Arthropoda; class Insecta; order Coleoptera; family Carabidae; genus Harpalus; species Harpalus rubripes. The sequence continues at coordinate 27,200,867 of OY720458.1, read as the reverse complement.
GAATTTAGTTTGTACGGTTCTGCTAAAGCAATTAATTTATAAAGCTTAATTTTTGATGAAAAATAAGATATATTGATTCATTCCCAAATAATATTGTTTTAATCGGATACTAAGTGGTAATTAAAACAAATATAGTTTATGCTGGCTGATTATGGTCTAAACATTATGATAGAATGTAGTTTGTATGGTTCTGCTAAAGCAATTAATTTATAAAGCTTAATTTTTGATGAAAAATAAGATATATTGATTCATTCCCAAATAATATTGTTTTAATCGGATACTAAGTGGTAATTAAAACAAATATAGTTTATGCTGGCTGATTATGGTCTAAACATTATGATGGAAGGTAGTTTGTAGGGTTCTGCTAAAGCAATTAATTTATAAAGCTTAATTTTTGATGAAAAATAAGATATATTGATTCATTCCCAAATAATATTGTTTTAATCGGATACTAAGTAGTAATTAAAACAAATATTGTTTATGCTGGCTGATTATTGTCTAAACATTATGATAAAATGGAGTTTGTAGGGTTCTGCTAAAGCAATTAATTTATAAAGCTTAATTTTTGATGAAAAATAAGATATATTGATTCATTCCCAAATAATATTGTTTTAATCGGATACTAAGTGGTAATTAAAACAAATATTGTTTATGCTGGCTGATTATGGTCTAAACATTATGATAGAATGTAGTTTGTAAGGTTCTGCTAAAGCAATTAATTTATAAGGCTTAATTTTTGATGAAAAATAAGATATATTGATTCATTCCCAAATAATATTGTTTTAATCGGATACTAAGTGGTAATTAAAACAAATATTGTATATGCTGGCTGATTATGGTCTAAACATTATGATAGAATTTAGTTTGTACGGTTCTGCTAAAGCAATTAATTTATAAAGCTTAATTTTTGATGAAAAATAAGATATATTGATTCATTCCCAAATAATATTGTTTTAATCGGATACTAAGTGGTAATTAAAACAAATATAGTTTATGCTGGCTGATTATGGTCTAAACATTATGATAGAATGTAGTTTGTAGGGTTCTGCTAAAGCAATTAATTTTTAAAGCTTAATTTTTGATGAAAAATAAGATATATTGATTCATTCCCAAATAATATTGTTTTAATCGGATACTAAGTGGTAATTAAAACAAATATAGTTTATGCTGGCTGATTATGGTCTAAACATTATGATAGAATGTAGTTTGTAGGGTTCTGCTAAAGCAATTAATTTATAAAGCTTAATTTTTGATGAAAAATAAGATATATTGATTCATTCCCAAATAATATTGTTTTAATCGGATACTAAGTGGTAATTAAAACAAATATTGTTTATGCTGGCTGATTATTGTCTAAACATTATGATAGAATTTAGTTTGTAGGGTTCTGCTAAAGCAATTAATTTATAAAGCTTAAATTTTGATGAAAAATAAGATATATTGATTCATTCCCAAATAATATTGTTTTAATCGGATACTAAGTGGTAATTAAAACAAATATTGTTTATGCTGGCTGACTATGGTCTAAACATTATGATAGAATGTAGTTTGTAGGGTTCTGCTAAAGCAATTAATTTATAAAGCTTAATTTTTGATGAAAAATAAGATATATTGATTCATTCCCAAATAATATTGTTTTAATCGGATACTAAGTGGTAATTAAAACAAATATTGTTTATGTTGGCTGATTATGGTCTAAACATTATGATAGAATGTAGTTTGTAGGGTTCTGCTAAAGCAATTAATTTATAAAGCTTAAATTTTGATGAAAAATAAGATATATTGATTCATTCCCAAATAATATTGTTTTAATCGGATACTAAGTGGTAATTAAAACAAATATAGTTTATGCTGGCTGATTATGGTCTAAACATTATGATAGAATGTAGTTTGTAGGGCTCTGCTAAAGCAATTAATTTTTAAAGCTTAATTTTTGATGAAAAATAAGATATATTGATTCATTCCCAAATAATATTGTTTTAATCGGATACTAAGTGGTAATTAAAACAAATATTGTTTATGCTGGCTGATTATGGTCTAAACATTATGATAGAATGTAGTTTGTAGGGTTCTGCTAAAGCAATTAATTTATAAAGCTTAAATTTTGATGAAAAATAAGATATATTGATTCATTCCCAAATAATATTGTTTTAATCGGATACTAAGTGGTAATTAAAACAAATATAGTTTATGCTGGCTGATTATGGTCTAAACATTATGATAGAATGTAGTTTGTAGGGTTCTGCTAAAGCAATTAATTTATAAAGCTTAATTTTTGATGAAAAATAAGGTATATTGATTCATTCCCAAATAATATTGTTTTAATCGGATACTAAGTGGTAATTAAAACAAATATTGTTTATGCTGGCTGATTATTGTCTAAACATTATGATAGAATGTAGTTTGTAGGGTTCTGCTAAAGCAATTACTTTTTAAAGCTTAATTTTTGATGGAAAATAAGATATATTGATTCATTCCCAAATAATATTGTTTTAATCGGATACTAAGTGGTAATTAAAACAAATATAGTTTATGCTGGCTGATTATGGTCTAAACATTATGATAGAATGTAGTTTGTAGGGTTCTGCTAAAGCAATTAATTTATACAGCTTAATTTTTGATGAAAAATAAGATATATTGATTCATTCCCAAATAATATTGTTTTAATCGGATACTAAGTGGTAATTAAAACAAATATTGTTTATGCTGGCTGATTATTGTCTAAACATTATGATAAAATGGAGTTTGTAGGGTTCTGCTAAAGCAATTAATTTATAAAGCTTAATTTTTGATGAAAATAAGATATAATGATTCATTCCCAAATAATATTGTTTTAATCGGATACTAAGTGGTAATTAAAACAAATATTGTTTATGCTGGCTGATTATGGTCTAAACATTATGATAGAATGTAGTTTGTAGGGTTCTGCTAAAGCAATTATTTTATAAGGCTTAATTTTTGATGAAAAATAAGATATATTGATTCATTCCCAAATAAAATTATTTTAATCGGATACTAAGTGGTAATTAAAACAAATATTGTATATGCTGGCTGATTATGGTCTAAACATTATGATAGAATGTAGTTTGTAGGGCTCTGCTAAAAATAAGAAGATTATATTATATTAAATTATATTTATAGATTATATATTAAATAAGAAGAAAAATAAGATATATTGATTCATTCCCAAATAATATTGTTTTAATCGGATACTACGTGGTAATTAAAACAAATATTGTTTACGCTAGCTGATTATTGTCTAAACATTATGATAGAATGTAGTTTGTAGGGTTCTGCTAAAGCAATTAATTTATAAAGCTTAAATTTTTATGAAAAATAAGACATATTGATTCATTCCCAAATAATATTGTTTTAATCGGATACTAAGTGGTAATTAAAACAAATATTGTTTATGCTGGCTGATTATGGTCTAAACATTATGATAGAATGTAGTTTGTAGGGCTCTGCTAAAGCAATTAATTTATAAAGCTTAATTTTTGATGAAAAGTAAGGTAAAATGATTCAGTCTCGTATAATATTGTTTTAATCGGTTACTAAGTGGTATTTAAAACAAATATTGTTTATGCTGCAATGAAGCATTAATATGAAGCAATTAATTTATACAGCTTAATTTTTGATGAAAAATAAGATATATTGATTCATTCCCAAATAATATTGTTTTAATCGGATACTAAGTGGTAATTAAAACAAATATTGTTTATGCTGGCTGATTATTGTCTAAACATTATGATAAAATGGAGTTTGTAGGGTTCTGCTAAAGCAATTAATTTATAAAGCTTAATTTTTGATGAAAAATAAGATATATTGATTCGTTCCTAAATAATATTGTTTTAATCGGATACTAAGTGGTAATTAAAACAAATATTGTTTATGCTGGCTGATTATGGTCTAAACATTATGATAGAAGTAGTTTGTAGGGTTCTGCTAAAGCAATTATTTTATAAGGCTTAATTTTTGATGAAAAATAAGATATATTGATTCATTCCCAAATAATATTGTTTTAATCGGATACTAAGTGGTAATTAAAACAAATATTGTATATGCTGGCTGATTATGGTCTAAACATTATGATAGAATTTAGTTTGTACGGTTCTGCTAAAGCAATTAATTTATAAAGCTTAATTTTTGATGAAAAATAAGATATATTGATTCATTCCCAAATAATATTGTTTTAATCGGATACTAAGTGGTAATTAAAACAAATATAGTTTATGCTGGCTGATTATGGTCTAAACATTATGATAGAATGTAGTTTGTAGGGTTCTGCTAAAGCAATTAATTTTTAAAGCTTAATTTTTGATGAAAAATAAGATATATTGATTCATTCCCAAATAATATTGTTTTAATCGGATACTAAGTGGTAATTAAAACAAATATAGTTTATGCTGGCTGATTATGGTCTAAACATTATGATAGAATGTAGTTTGTAGGGTTCTGCTAAAGCAATTAAGTTATAAAGCTTAATTTTTGATGAAAAATAAGATATATTGATTCATTCCCAAATAATATTGTTTTAATCAGATACTAAGTGGTAATTAAAACAAATATTGTTTATGCTGGCTGATTATTGTCTAAACATTATGATAGAATGTAGTTTGTAGGGTTCTGCTAAAGCAATTAATTTATAAACCTTAATTTTTGATGAAAAATAAGATATATTGATTCATTCCCAAATAATATTGTTTTAATCGGATACTAAGTGGTAATTAAAACAAATATAGTTTATGCTGGCTGATTATGGTCTAAACATTATGATAGAATGTAGTTTGTAGGGTTCTGCTAAAGCAATTAATTTATACAGCTTAATTTTTGATGAAAAATAAGATATATTGATTCATTCCCAAATAATATTGTTTTAATCGGATACTAAGTGGTAATTAAAACAAATACTGTTTATGCTGGCTGATTATTGTCTAAACATTATGATAAAATGGAGTTTGTAGGGTTCTGCTAAAGCAATTAATTTATAAAGCTTAATTTTTGATGAAAAATAAGATATATTGATTCATTCCCAAATAATATTGTTTTAATCGGATACTAAGTGGTAATTAAAACAAATATTGTTTATGCTGGCTGATTATGGTCTAAACATTATGATAGAATGTAGTTTGTAGGGTTCTGCTAAAGCAATTAATTTATAAGGCTTAATTTTTGATGAAAAATAAGATATATTGATTCATTCCCAAATAATATTGTTTTAATCGGATACTAAGTGGTAATTAAAACAAATATTGTATATGCTGGCTGATTATGGTCTAAACATTATGATAGAATGTAGTTTGTAGGGCTCTGCTAAAGCAATTAATTTATAAAGCTTAATTTTTGATGAAAAGTAAGGTAAAATGATTCAGTCTCGTATAATATTGTTTTAATCGGTTACTAAGTGGTATTTAAAACAAATATTGTTTATGCTGGCTGATTATTGTCTAAACATTATGATAGAATGTAGTTTGTAGGGTTCTGCTAAAGCAATTAATTTATAAAGCTTAATTTTTGATGAAAAATAAGATATATTGATTCATTCCCAAATAATATTGTTTTAATCGGATACTAAGTGGTAATTAAAACAAATATTGTTTATGCTGGCTGATTATTGTCTAAACATTATGATAGAATGTAGTTTGTAGGGTTCTGCTAAAGCAATTAATTTATAAAGCTTAATTTTTGATGAAAAATAAGATATATTGATTCATTCCCAAATAATATTGTTTTAATCGGATACTAAGTGGTAATTAAAACAAATATAGTTTATGCTGGCTGATTATGGTCTAAACATTATGATAGAATGTAGTTTGTAGGGTTCTACTAAAGCAATTAATTTATAAAGCTTAATTTTTGATGAAAAATAAGATATATTGATTCATTCCCAAATAATATTGTTTTAATCGGATACTAAGTGGTAATTAAAACAAATATTGTTTATGCTGGCTGATTATTGTCTAAACATTATGATAGAATGTAGTTTGTAGGGTTCTGCTAAAGCAATTAATTTATAAAGCTTAAATTTTGATGAAAAATAAGATATATTGATTCATTCCCAAATAATATTGTTTTAATCGGATACTAAGTGGTAATTAAAACAAATATTGTTTATGCTGGCTGATTATGGTCTAAACATTATGATAGAATGTAGTTTGTAGGGTTCTGCTAAAGAAATTAATTTTTAAAGCTTAATTTTTGATGAAAAATAAGATATATTGATTCATTCCCAAATAATATTGTTTTAATCGGATACTAAGTGGTAATTAAAACAAATATTGTTTATGCTGGCTGATTATTGTCTAAACATTATGATAGAATGTAGTTTGTAGGGTTCTGCTAAAGCAATTAATTTATAAACCTTAATTTTTGATGAAAAATAAGATATATTGATTCATTCCCAAATAATATTGTTTTAATCGGATACTAAGTGGTAATTAAAACAAATATTGTTTATGCTGGCTGATTATGGTCTAAACATTATGATAGAATGTAGTTTGTAGGGTTCTGCTAAAGCAATTAATTTATAAAGCTTAATTTTTGATGAAAAATAAGATATATTGATTCATTCCCAAATAATATTGTTTTAATCGGATACTAAGTGGTAATTAAAACAAATATTGTTTATGCTGGCTGATTATGGTCTAAACATTATGATAGAATGTAGTTTGTAGGGTTCTGCTAAAGCAATTAATTTTTAAAGCTTAATTTTTGATGAAAAATAAGATATATTGATTCATTCCCAAATAATATTGTTTTAATCGGATACTAAGTGGTAATTAAAACAAATATTGTTTATGCTGGCTGATTATTGTCTAAACATTATGATAGAATGTAGTTTGTAGGGTTCTGCTGAAGCAATTAATTTATAAACCTTAATTTTTGATGAAAAATAAGATATATTGATTCATTCCCAAATAATATTGTTTTAATCGGATACTAAGTGGTAATTAAAACAAATATTGTTTATGCTGGCTGATTATGGTCTAAACATTATGATAGAATGTAGTTTGTAGGGTTCTGCTAAAGCAATTAATTTATAAAGCTTAATTTTTGATGAAAAATAAGATATATTGATTCATTCCCAAATAATATTGTTTTAATCGGATACTAAGTGGTAATTAAAACAAATATTGTTTATGCTGGCTGATTATGGTCTAAACATTATGATAGAATGTAGTTTGTAGGGTTCTGCAAAAGCAATTAATTTATAAAGCTTAATTTTTGATGAAAAGTAAGGTAAAATGATTCAGTCTCGTATAATATTGTTTTAATCGGATACTAAGTGGTAATTAAAACAAATATTGTTTACGCTGGCTGATTATTGTCTAAACATTATGATAGAATGTAGTTTGTAGGGTTCTGCTAAAGCAATTAATTTATAAAGCTTAATTTTTGATGAAAAATAAGATATATTGATTCATTCCCAAATAATATTGTTTTAATCGGATACTAAGTGGTAATTAAAACAAATATTGTTTATGCTGGCTGATTATGGTCTAAACATTATGATAGAATGTAGTTTGTAGGGTTCTGCTAAAGCAATTAATTTATAAAGCTTAATTTTTGATGAAAAATAAGATATATTGATTCATTTTTGATGAAAAATAAGATATATTGATTCATTCCCAAATAATATTGTTTTAATCGGATACTAAGTGGTAATTAAAACAAATATTGTTTACGCTGGCTGATTATTGTCTAAACATTATGATAGAATGTAGTTTGTAGGGTTCTGCTAAAGCAATTAATTTATAAAGCTTAATTTTTGATGAAAAATAAGATATATTGATTCATTCCCAAATAATATTGTTTTAATCGGATACTAAGTGGTAATTAAAACAAATATTGTTTATGCTGGCTGATTATTGTCTAAACATTATGATAGAATGTAGTTTGTAGGGTTCTGCTAAAGCAATTAATTTATAAAGCTTAATTTTTGATGAAAAATAAGATATATTGATTCATTCCCAAATAATATTGTTTTAATCGGATACTAAGTGGTAATTAAAACAAATATTGTTTATGCTGGCTGATTATGGTCTAAACATTATGATAGAATGTAGTTTGTAGGGCTCTGCTAAAGCAATTAATTTATAAAGATTAATTTTTGATGAAAAGTAAGGTAAAATGATTCAGTCTCGTATAATATTGTTTTAATCGGTTACTAAGTGGTATTTAAAACAAATATTGTTTATACTGGCTGATTATTGTCTAAACATTATGATAGAATGTAGTTTGTAGGGTTCTGCTAAAGCAATTAATTTATAAAGCTTAATTTTTGATGAAAAATAAGATATATTGATTCATTCCCAAATAATATTGTTTTAATCGGATACTAAGTGGTAATTAAAACAAATATTGTTTATGCTGGCTGATTATTGTCTAAACATTATGATAGAATGTAGTTTGTAGGGTTCTGCTAAAGCAATTAATTTATAAGGCTTAATTTTTGATGAAAAATAAGATATATTGATTCATTTCCAAATAATATTGTTTTAATCGGATACTAAGTGGTAATTAAAACAAATATTGTATATGCTGGCTGATTATGGTCTAAACATTATGATAGAATTTAGTTTGTACGGTTCTGCTAAAGCAATTAATTTATAAAGCTTAATTTTTGATGAAAAATAAGATATATTGATTCATTCCCAAATAATATTGTTTTAATCGGATACTAAGTGGTAATTAAAACAAATATAGTTTATGCTGGCTGATTATGGTCTAAACATTATGATAGAATGTAGTTTGTAGGGTTCTGCTAAAGCAATTAATTTTTAAAGCTTAATTTTTGATGAAAAATAAGATAAATTGATTCATTCCCAAATAATATTGTTTTAATCGGATACTAAGTGGTAATTAAAACAAATATAGTTTATGCTGGCTGATTATGGTCTAAACATTATGATAGAATGTAGTTTGTAGGGTTCTGCTAAAGCAATTAATTTATAAAGCTTAAATTTTGAAGAAAAATAAGATATATTGATTCATTCCCAAATAATATTTTTTTAATCGGATACTAAGTGGTAATTAAAACAAATATTGTTTATGCTGGCTGATTATTGTCTAAACATTATGATAGAATGTAGTTTGTAGGGTTCTGCTAAAGCAATTAATTTATAAAGCTTAAATTTTGATGAAAAATAAGATATATTGATTCATTCCCAAATAATATTGTTTTAATCGGATACTAAGTGGTAATTAAAACAAATATTGTTTATGCTGGCTGATTATGGTCTAAACATTATGATAGAATGTAGTTTGTAGGGTTCTGCTAAAGCAATTAATTTATAAAGCTTAAATTTTGATGAAAAATAAGATATATTGATTCATTCCCAAATAATATTGTTTTAATCGGATACTAAGTGGTAATTAAAACAAATATAGTTTATGCTGGCTGATTATGGTCTAAACATTATGATAGAATGTAGTTTGTAGGGTTCTGCTAAAGCAATTAATTTATAAAGCTTAATTTTTGATGAAAAATAAGATATATTGATTCATTCCCAAATAATATTGTTTTAATCGGATACTAAGTGGTAATTAAAACAAATATTGTTTATGCTGGCTGATTATGGTCTAAACATTATGATAGAATGTAGTTTGTAGGGTTCTGCTAAAGCAATTAATTTATAAAGCTTAATTTTTGATGAAAAATAAGATATATTGATTCATTCCCAAATAATATTGTTTTAATCGGATACTAAGTGGTAATTAAAACAAATATTGTTTATGCTGGCTGATTATGGTCTAAACATTATGATAGAATGTAGTTTGTAGGGTTCTGCTAAAGCAATTAATTTATAAAGCTTAAATTTTTATGAAAAATAAGATATATTGATTCATTCCCAAATAATATTGTTTTAATCGGATACTAAGTGGTAATTAAAACAAATATAGTTTATGCTGGCTGATTATGGTCTAAACATTATGATAGAATGTAGTTTGTAGGGTTCTGCTAAAGCAATTAATTTATAAAGCTTAATTTTTGATGAAAAATAAGATATAGGGTAAGCGATACTAATGTTGGCACCCATACAGTAATTGGCATACCTTTTTTCATAATGAAATAAATACGGTTCTTCTACATATTTTAGTGTTATTTTATTTTAGTTCCGTTTATAATTTCACTACATACGTTATAGGTAAAATTTGTTATTTCAACGTTGGTACTAGTAATTTTATATCAGTCAAAGTGACACCATGTAATGGAAGCAGTGTGTCGACACTAGATGTTAAGAAAATCATAAGGATAGAGCCGAGAACTTTGGTCCTGAAAATTACAAGTAAGCTTGAAATGAACTACTTAATGTACTCATACAGTTGTTTAAGGTTTTTTGCCTATTCTGTGTGTGTTATATTACATTTATATACAAAATTATAATTATTTATGCTATGCCAATTATTATATCAGAATTGCCGTGTCAAACATTGATTGGCACCCATGCCATTTATTGTATATTCTATATTTATGTTCTGTTTACAGTAATTGGCACTAGTATTTCAAAAACAATATTCAATGTTTGTTTGAGTATAATCTAAAAACAATTATTTTTCTCCTTTAAAGGATGCCAAAAACTCCAGGAGGTTGCAATTACAAAAAGAAATATAATGAAAAAGATTTAGAAAGCGCGGTAACTGCTATCCTGCATAATAATATGTCGCAGAAGAAGGCGGCTGAAATATTTAATGTTCCTAGAAGTACTATTCAATTTCGATTAAAATTAATAGACACCAAGAAGTACAACAAAATTCGACATGGCCCCCCAACAGTATTGACAGATGAAGAAGAATCTATCCTCGTTAAATGGATAACAACAAGCTGCAAAAAGGGCTTCCCTAGACGAAAAGATGATATACTTTCCGCCGTAAAAGACTTTCTAGACGAGACTCAGAGAACGAATCCTTTTAAGGATAATTACCCAGGGTATGGTTGGTACAAATTATTTTTGAAGCGCCATCCGGAGCTTTCAGTGCGAACCTCTGAGGCAGTAACTAGTGCAAGTTCGGTAGTATCCGAAGCAGACATTAAAAAATGGTTTGAACAAATTGAAACATATTTAAAAGATAATGAATTATTTCATATTCTGGAAGAGCCCTCAAGAATATTCAATGGAGATGAGACTAATTTTCAACTGTGCCCTAAAAACGACCGGGTCATTGCTCCTAAGGGTGAAAGAAACGTGTATGAAGTGGATATTGGAGCAGCGAAATCAACACTAACAGTGATGTTCAGCTATAGCGCAAATGGTGAAGAAATTCCTCCCATGATCATATACCCTTACAAAAGAATACCAAAAGATATTGTGAATTCTGTTCCTAAAAATTGGGGCATAGGAATTAGCGATAATGGCTGGATGAAATCAGAATTGTTTTACGAGTACATAGGAAATATATTTTATCCACAGTTAATAAAAGCAGGTATTCCATTACCAGTAATACTATTCGTAGATGGACATAAAACTCACATGACTTTAAAGCTCACGCAATTGTGCAATAGATTAAACATTATACTTATAGCCTTATATCCCAATTCCACACGACTTCTTCAGCCAGCTGATGTTGCGGCTTTTAGACCGATCAAATATGCATGGAGGAAAGGTGTCCTAGAATGGCGAAGAAAAAATCCTTCTGTAGCTCTGACTAAGGATAAATTTGCTCCAATTTTAAAATCAGTCCTTGAAAACTGCAATAATAAAACTGCTGTTCAAAATGGTTTTAAAGCTTGCGGGTTATTCCCCTGGAATCCAAATGCAATTGATTTCAGTAAGTGCTTAGGAAAAGGAAAAATACCAAGTATCGGCGACAAACAAAATATCACCAGTGTCTTAAGCTATGAAGAATTCATTGGAATTGTTGGAGACGATAAAATTAAATCGTTTCAGAAAAGGTATGAGCAAAATAATTCCGAGGAATACAAAATGTTATACGACATATGGGAGACATTTATTCATAAAAATGAAACAAGTAGCAATATTTTATCCAAAAAAATTGAAGAAAATAGGAATGAAAATACAAGAACGCCTCAAGAAACAGATATTTCAGAAGAATTTAAACAAAATTGCTGTGAAATATTTGTAGGAACAAACGAAAACATGGAGAACAAAATTATAAGTCAATTGGAGACAACTACAGATAATGAAAATAAAATATTGATTGATGGTCTTGCTTACGACATAAACGAAATCGACATTATTCCTGAAGAGGAATTTGTTGCTATGGCTCCAACTTATGAACATATTGTTCCTCATAACTCATCATTAACAGAAATTTTACAGTGGCCAGTTACTCCACAACGTAAAGGTGTAAAAAATACAAATAAGGATCCATTTGTGTTAACATCAGAGCAATGGCAAGAAATCTATAGAAATAAAATAGACACGAAGAAGAAACAAGAAGAAGAAAAAGAATTGAGAAAAAGAAAAAGACTTGAAAAGAAAGACCTGAATAATAGTAACAAGAAAAAGAAAACTACTAAAAATGCCATCAAAATTAATAATAATCCTAATCCTGCAAAAGCAGCTATTAAACTTATAAAAACAACTGATTCACCAAGTGTGAATATGCAACCTACCTGTGATTATAAGACAATAAGTTCTAGTCCCGTAAAAGTAGACATATGCAATCAAAATACAAAAAAAACGGAAGAAAATGATATTACACAACAATTCTGTGATGATAATATTACTGCGCCGACCTCTAATATGCAATATATTAAAAATGTACCTGAAGAAAGTATAGATGGTACAGTTGATGTAGCTTTAAGTGCAAATACAAATATTAAGACTGAAAATCTAGTTAAGAATTTTTCTATGAGTAAAGACTGCGTTAATAAACCTAAGGAAAATGTTAATAAGATAAATATCATATCATACGAGACAGTTAATATCGATCTGAAACAAATCGACTGCCTGAAGAAGGTAAAGAAAAATTTATTTAACGAAACTGAGACTATTTCTTTGAACTTACTATCAAAAGGAATGTGTCACACTTGTTTCCGCAGTATTACATCAAATAACTGTGGCATTAAATGCAGCTTGTGTACTAAACTTTTCCATCTAACATGCTGTTCTGATTTTCAAGAAAAAGAACAATTTGTTTGCAATAAACATTAATATCTACTTTTTCCTCCAATTTGTTTACTATGAACCCAAAAATTATATAAAACACGTGTTAATATTTTTTTATTATATATTTTTCTTATTGTATTATAACTTTTTGAAAGAAATATAACTTTTGTTTAGTAAAGTAATGTATATTATTTAATATTTTTCAGATAAATGCCACTTGTAATACATGCCAATTACTGTACATTTGAATATGCCAATTACTGTACAAGTATGCCAATTACTATGCTTTTTCCCCGCTTTTCAGAATTAATGAAGTTTCTTAATGTTTTCATCTTTTAAATATAATTGTATATATATTTCATCATTCTATGGACTTTATACTTTCAAACGAACTAAGCATCATCAATAAAAACGTAATACTTTATGAAATACAAAACCTAAAAGTGAACATAAACCCTTAAGGTGCCAATTACTATATCGCTTACCCTATTGATTCATTTCCAAATAATATTGTTTTAATCGGATACTAAGTGGTAATTAAAACAAATATTGTTTATGCTGGCTGATTATTGTCTAAACATTATGATAGAATGTAGTTTGTAGGGTTCTGCTAAGGCAATTACTTTTTAAAGCTTAATTTTTGATGGAAAATAAGATATATTGATTCATTCCCAAATAATATTGTTTTAATCGGATACTAAGTGGTAATTAAAACAAATATAGTTTATGCTGGCTGATTATGGTCTAAACATTATGATAGAATGTAGTTTGTAGGGTTCTGCTAAAGCAATTAATTTATAAAGCTTAATTTTTGATGAAAAATAAGATATATTGATTCATTCCCAAATAATATTGTTTTAATCGGATACTAAGTGGTAATTAAAACAAATATTGTTTATGCTGGCTGATTATGGTCTAAACATTATGATAGAATGTAGTTTGTAGGGTTCTGCTAAAGCAATTAATTTATAAAGCTTAATTTTTGATGAAAAATAAGATATATTGATTCATTCCCAAATAATATTGTTTTAATCGGATACTAAGTGGTAATTAAAACAAATATTGTTTATGCTGGCTGATTATGGTCTAAACATTATGATAGAATGTAGTTTGTAGGGTTCTGCTAAAGCAATTAATTTATAAAGCTTAAATTTTGATGAAAAATAAGATATATTGATTCATTCCCAAATAATATTGTTTTAATCGGATACTAAGTGGTAATTAAAACAAATATAGTTTATGCTGGCTGATTATGGTCTAAACATTATGATAGAATGTAGCTTGTAGGGTTCTGCTAAAGCAATTAATTTATAAAGCTTAATTTTTGATGAAAAATAAGATATATTGATTCATTCCCAAATAATATTGTTTTAATCGGATACTAAGTGGTAATTAAAACAAATATTGTTTATGCTGGCTGATTATTGTCTAAACATTATGATAGAATGTAGTTTGTAGGGTTCTGCTAAAGCAATTAATTTATAAAGCTTAATTTTTGATGAAAAATAAGATATATTGATTCATTCCCAAATAATATTGTTTTAATCGGATACTAAGTGGTAATTAAAACAAATATTGTTTATGCTGGCTGATTATGGTCTAAATATTATGATAGAATGTAGTTTGTAGGGTTCTGCTAAAGCAATTAATTTATAAAGCTTAAATTTTGATGAAAAATAAGATATATTGATTCATTCCCAAATAATATTGTTTTAATCGGATACTAAGTGGTAATTAAAACAAATATTGTTTATGCTGGCTGATTATTGTCTAAACATTATGATAGAATGTAGTTTGTAGGGTTCTGCTAAAGCAATTAATTTATAAAGCTTAATTTTTGATGAAAAATAAGATATATTGATTCATTCCCAAATAATATTGTTTTAACCGGATACTAAGTGGTAATTAAAACAAATATTGTTTATGCTGGCTGATTATTGTCTAAACATTATGATAGAATGTAGTTTGTAGGGTTCTGCTAAAGCAATTAATTTATAAAGCTTAAATTTTGATGAAAAATAAGATATATTGATTCATTCCCAAATAATATTGTTTTAATCGGATACTAAGTGGTAATTAAAACAAATATAGTTTATTCTGGCTGATTATGGTCTAAACATTATGACAGAATGTAGTTTGTAGAGTTCTGCTAAAGCAATTAATTTATAAAGCTTAAATTTTGATGAAAAATAAGATATATTGATTCATTTCCAAATAATATTGTTTTAATCGGATACTAAGTGGTAATTAAAACAAATATAGTTTATGCTGGCTGATTATGGTCTAAACATTATGATAGAATGTAGTTTGTAGGGTTCTGCTAAAGCAATTAATTTATAAAGCTTAATTTTTGATGAAAAATAAGATATATTGATTCATTCCCAAATAATATTGTTTTAATCGGATACTAAGTGGTAATTAAAACAAATATTGTTTATGCTGGCTGATTATTGTCTAAACATTATGATAGAATGTAGTTTGTAGGGTTCTGCTAAAGCAATTACTTTTTAAAGCTTAATTTTTGATGGAAAATAAGATATATTGATTCATTCCCAAATAATATTGTTTTAATCGGATACTAAGTGGTAATTAAAACAAATATAGTTTATGCTGGCTGATTATGGTCTAAACATTATGATAGAATGTAGTTTGTAGGGTTCTGCTAAAGCAATTAATTTATACAGCTTAATTTTTGATGAAAAATAAGATATATTGATTCATTCCCAAATAATATTGTTTTAATCGGATACTAAGTGGTAATTAAAACAAATATTGTTTATGCTGGCTGATTATTGTCTAAACATTATGATAAAATGGAGTTTGTAGGGTTCTGCTAAAGCAATTAATTTATAAAGCTTAATTTTTGATAAAAAATAAGATATATTGATTCATTCCCAAATAATATTGTTTTAATCGGATACTAAGTGGTATTTAAAACAAATATAGTTTATGCCGGCTGATTATGGTCTAAACATTATGATAGAATGTAGTTTGTAGGGTTCTGCTAAAGCAATAAATTTATAAGGCTTAATTTTTGATGAAAAATAAGATATCTTGATTCATTCCCAAATAATATTGTTTTAATCGGATACTAAGTGGTAATTAAAACAAATATTGTATATGCTGGCTGATTATGGTCTAAACATTATGATAGAATTTAGTTTGTACGGTTCTGCTAAAGCAATTAATTTATAAAGCTTAATTTTTGATGAAAAATAAGATATATTGATTCATTCCCAAATAATATTGTTTTAATCGGATACTAAGTGGTAATTAAAACAAATATAGTTTATGCTGGCTGATTATGGTCTAAACATTATGATAGAACGTAGTTTGTAGGGTTCTGCTAAAGCAATTAATTTTTAAAGCTTAATTTTTGATGAAAAATAAGATATATTGATTCATTCCCAAATAATATTGTTTTAATCGGATACTAAGTGGTAATTAAAACAAATATAGTTTATGCTGGCTGATTATGGTCTAAACATTATGATAGAACGTAGTTTGTAGGGTTCTGCTAAAGCAATTAATTTATAAAGCTTAAATTTTTATGAAAAATAAGATATATTGATTCATTCCCAAATAATATTGTTTTAATCGGATACTAAGTGGTAATTAAAACAAATATAGTTTATGCTGGCTGATTATGGACTAAACATTATGATAGAATGTAGTTTGTAGGGTTCTGCTAAAGCAATTAATTTTTAAAGCTTAATTTTTGATGAAAAATAAGATATATTGATTCATTCCCAAATAATATTGTTTTAATCGGATACTAAGTGGTAATTAAAACAAATATAGTTTATGCTGGCTGATTATGGTCTAAACATTATGATAGAATGTAGTTTGTAGGGTTCTGCTAAAGCAATTAATTTATAAAGCTTAATTTTTGATGAAAAATAAGATATATTGATTCATTCCCAAATAATATTGTTTTAATCGGATACTAAGTGGTAATTAAAACAAATATTGTTTATGCTGGCTGATTATTGTCTAAACATTATGATAGAATGTAGTTTGTAGGGTTCTGCTAAAGCAATTACTTTTTAAAGCTTAATTTTTGATGGAAAATAAGATATATTGATTCATTCCCAAATAATATTGTTTTAATCGGATACTAAGTGGTAATTAAAACAAATATAGTTTATGCTGGCTGATTATGGTCTAAACATTATGATAGAATGTAGTTTGTAGGGTTCTGCTAAAGCAATTAATTTATAAAGCTTAATTTTTGATGAAAAGTAAGATATATTGATTCATTCCCAAATAATATTGTTTTAATCGGATACTAAGTGGTAATTAAAACAAATATTGTTTATGCTGGCTGATTATTGTCTAAACATTATGATAGAATGTAGTTTGTAGGGTTCTGCTAAAGCAATTAATTTATAAAGCTTAAATTTTGATGAAAAATAAGATATATTGATTCATTCCCAAATAATATTGTTTTAATCGGATACTAAGTGGTAATTAAAACAAATATAGTTTATGCTGGCTGATTATGGTCTAAACATTATGATAGAATGTAGTTTGTAGGGTTCTGCTAAAGCAATTAATTTATAAAGCTTAATTTTTGATGAAAAATAAGATATATTGATTCATTCCCAAATAATATTGTTTTAATCGGATACTAAGTGGTAATTAAAACAAATATTGTTTATGCTGGCTGATTATTGTCTAAACATTATGATAGAATGTAGTTTGTAGGGTTCTGCTAAAGCAATTACTTTTTAAAGCTTAATTTTTGATGGAAAATAAGATATATTGATTCATTCCCAAATAATATTGTTTTAATCGGATACTAAGTGGTAATTAAAACAAATATAGTTTATGCTGGCTGATTATGGTCTAAACATTATGATAGAATGTAGTTTGTAGGGTTCTGCTAAAGCAATTAATTTATACAGCTTAATTTTTGATGAAAAATAAGATATATTGATTCATTCCCAAATAATATTGTTTTAATCGGATACTAAGTGGTAATTAAAACAAATATTGCTTATGCTGGCTGATTATTGTCTAAACATTATGATAAAATGGAGTTTGTAGGGTTCTGCTAAAGCAATTAATTTATAAAGCTTAATTTTTGATAAAAAATAAGATATATTGATTCATTCCCAAATAATATTGTTTTAATCGGATACTAAGTGGTATTTAAAACAAATATAGTTTATGCTGGCTGATTATGGTCTAAACATTATGATAGAATGTAGTTTGTAGGGTTCTGCTAAAGCAATTAATTTATAAAGCTTAATTTTTGATGAAAAATAAGATATATTGATTCATTCCCAAATAATATTGTTTTAATCGGATACTAAGTGGTAATTAAAACAAATATAGTTTATGCTGGCTGATTATGGTCTAAACATTATGATAGAATGTAGTTTGTAGGGTTCTGCTAAAGCAATTAATTTATAAAGCTTAATTTTTGATGAAAAATAAGATATATTGATTCATTCCCAAATAATATTGTTTTAATCGGATACTAAGTGGTAATTAAAACAAATATAGTTTATGCTGGCTGATTATGGTCTAAACATTATGATAGAACGTAGTTTGTAGGGTTCTGCTAAAGCAATTACTTTTTAAAGCTTAATTTTTGATGGAAAATAAGATATATTGATTCATTCCCAAATAATATTGTTTTAATCGGATACTAAGTGGTAATTAAAACAAATATAGTTTATGCTGGCTGATTATGGTCTAAACATTATGATAGAATGTAGTTTGTAGGGTTCTGCTAAAGCAATTAATTTATACAGCTTAATTTTTGATGAAAAATAAGATATATTGATTCATTCCCAAATAATATTGTTTTAATCGGATACTAAGTGGTAATTAAAACAAATATTGTTTATGCTGGCTGATTATTGTCTAAACATTATGATAGAATGTAGTTTGTAGGGTTCTGCTAAAGCAATTACTTTTTAAAGCTTAATTTTTGATGAAAAATAAGATATATTGATTCATTCCCAAATAATATTGTTTTAATCGGATACTAAGTGGTAATTAAAACAAATATTGTTTATGCTGGCTGATTATTGTCTAAACATTATGATAGAATGTAGTTTGTAGGGTTCTGCTAAAGCAATTAATTTATAAAGCTTAATTTTTGATGAAAAATAATATATATTGATTCATTCCCAAATAATATTGTTTTAATCGGATACTAAGTAGTAATTAAAACAAATATAGTTTATGCTGGCTGATTATGGTCTAAACATTATGATAGAATGTAGTTTGTAGGGTTCTGCTAAAGCAATTAATTTTTAAAGCTTAATTTTTGATGAAAAATAAGATATATTGATTCATTCCCAAATAATATAGTTTTAATCGGATACTAAGTGGTAAATAAAACAAATCTAGTTTATGCTGGCTGATTATGGTCTAAACATTATGATAGAATGTAGTTTGTAGGGTTCTGCTAAAGCAATTAATTTATAAAGCTTAATTTTTGATGCAAAATAAGATATATTGATTCATTCCCAAATAATATTGTTTTAATCGGATACTAAGTGGTAATTAAAACAAATATTGTTTATGCTGGCTGATTATTGTCTAAACATTATGATAGAATGTAGTTTGTAGGGTTCTGCTAAAGCAATTACTTTTTAAAGCTTAATTTTTGATGAAAAATAAGATATATTGATTCATTCCCAAATAATATTGTTTTAATCGGATACTAAGTGGTAATTAAAACAAATATTGTTTATGCTGGCTGATTATTGTCTAAACATTATGATAGAATGTAGTTTGTAGGGTTCTGCTAAAGCAATTAATTTATACAGCTTAATTTTTGATGAAAAATAAGATATATTGATTCATTCCCAAATAATATTGTTTTAATCGGATACTAAGTGGTAATTAAAACAAATATTGTTTATGCTGGCTGATTATGGTCTAAACATTATGATAGAATGTAGTTTGTAGGGCTCTGCTAAAGCAATTAATTTATAAAGCTTAATTTTTGATGAAAAGTAAGGTAAAATGATTCAGTCTCGTATAATATTGTTTTAATCGGTTACTAAGTGGTATTTAAAACAAATATTGTTTATGCTGGCTGATTATTGTCTAAACATTATGATAGAATGTAGTTTGTAGGGTTCTGCTAAAGCAATTAATTTATAAAGCTTAATTTTTGATGAAAAATAAGATATATTGATTCATTCCCAAATAATATTGTTTTAATCGGATACTAAGTGGTAATTAAAACAAATATAGTTTATGCTGGCTGATTATGGTCTAAACATTATGATAGAATGTAGTTTGTAGGGTTCTGCTAAAGCAATTAATTTATAAAGCTTAATTTTTGATGAAAAATAAGATATATTGATTCATTCCCAAATAATATTGTTTTAATCGGATACTAAGTGGTAATTAAAACAAATATTGTTTATGCTGGCTGATTATTGTCTAAACATTATGATAGAATGTAGTTTGTAGGGTTCTGCTAAAGCAATTACTTTTAAAGCTTAATTTTTGATGGAAAATAAGATATATTGATTCATTCCCAAATAATATTGTTTTAATCGGATACTAAGTGGTAATTAAAACAAATATAGTTTATGCTGGCTGATTATGGTCTAAACATTATGATAGAATGTAGTTTGTAGGGTTCTGCTAAAGCAATTAATTTATACAGCTTAATTTTTGATGAAAAATAAGATATATTGATTCATTCCCAAATAATATTGTTTTAATCGGATACTAAGTGGTAATTAAAACAAATATTGTTTATGCTGGCTGATTATTGTCTAAACATTATGATAAAATGAAGTTTGTAGGGTTCTGCTAAAGCAATTAATTTATAAAGCTTAATTTTTGATGAAAAATAAGATATATTGATTCATTCCCAAATAATATTGTTTTAATCGGATACTAAGTGGTAATTAAAACAAATATTGTTTATGCTGGCTGATTATTGTCTAAACATTATGATAAAATGAAGTTTGTAGGGTTCTGCTAAAGCAATTAATTTATAAACCTTAATTTTTGATGAAAAATAAGATATATTGATTCATTCCCAAATAATATTGTTTTAATCGGATACTAAGTGGTAATTAAAACAAATATTGTATATGCTGGCTGATTATGGTCTAAACATTATAATAGAATTTACTTTGTACGGTTCTGCTAAAGCAATTAATTTATAAAGCTTAATTTTTGATGAAAAATAAGATATATTGATTCATTCCCAAATAATATTGTTTTAATCGGATACTAAGTGGTAATTAAAACAAATATAGTTTATGCTGGCTGATTATGGTCTAAACATTATGATAGAATGTAGTTTGTAGGGTTCTGCTAAAGCAATTAATTTTTAAAGCTTAATTTTTGATGAAAAATAAGATATATTGATTCATTCCCAAATAATATTGTTTTAATCGGATACTAAGTGGTAATTAAAACAAATATAGTTTATGCTGGCTGATTATGGTCTAAACATTATGATAGAATGTAGTTTGTAGGGTTCTGCTAAAGCAATTAATTTATAAAGCTTAATTTTTGATGCAAAATAAGATATATTGATTCATTCCCAAATAATATTGTTTTAATCGGATACTAAGTGGTAATTAAAACAAATATTGTTTATGCTGGCTGATTATTGTCTAAACATTATGATAGAATGTAGTTTGTAGGGTTCTGCTAAAGCAATTACTTTTTAAAGCTTAATTTTTGATGAAAAATAAGATATATTGATTCATTCCCAAATAATATTGTTTTAATCGGATACTAAGTGGTAATTAAAACAAATATTGTTTATGCTGGCTGATTATTGTCTAAACATTATGATAGAATGTAGTTTGTAGGGTTCTGCTAAAGCAATTAATTTATACAGCTTAATTTTTGATGAAAAATAAGATATATTGATTCATTCCCAAATAATATTGTTTTAATCGGATACTAAGTGGTAATTAAAACAAATATTGTTTATGCTGGCTGATTATGGTCTAAACATTATGATAGAATGTAGTTTGTAGGGCTCTGCTAAAGCAATTAATTTATAAAGCTTAATTTTTGATGAAAAGTAAGGTAAAATGATTCAGTCTCGTATAATATTGTTTTAATCGGTTACTAAGTGGTATTTAAAACAAATATTGTTTATGCTGGCTGATTATTGTCTAAACATTATGATAGAATGTAGTTTGTAGGGTTCTGCTAAAGCAATTAATTTATAAAGCTTAATTTTTGATGAAAAATAAGATATATTGATTCATTCCCAAATAATATTGTTTTAATCGGATACTAAGTGGTAATTAAAACAAATATAGTTTATGCTGGCTGATTATGGTCTAAACATTATGATAGAATGTAGTTTGTAGGGTTCTGCTAAAGCAATTAATTTATAAAGCTTAATTTTTGATGAAAAATAAGATATATTGATTCATTCCCAAATAATATTGTTTTAATCGGATACTAAGTGGTAATTAAAACAAATATTGTTTATGCTGGCTGATTATTGTCTAAACATTATGATAGAATGTAGTTTGTAGGGTTCTGCTAAAGCAATTACTTTTTAAAGCTTAATTTTTGATGGAAAATAAGATATATTGATTCATTCCCAAATAATATTGTTTTAATCGGATACTAAGTGGTAATTAAAACAAATATAGTTTATGCTGGCTGATTATGGTCTAAACATTATGATAGAATGTAGTTTGTAGGGTTCTGCTAAAGCAATTAATTTATACAGCTTAATTTTTGATGAAAAATAAGATATATTGATTCATTCCCAAATAATATTGTTTTAATCGGATACTAAGTGGTAATTAAAACAAATATTGTTTATGCTGGCTGATTATTGTCTAAACATTATGATAAAATGAAGTTTGTAGGGTTCTGCTAAAGCAATTAATTTATAAAGCTTAATTTTTGATGAAAAATAAGTTATATTGATTCATTCCCAAATAATATTGTTTTAATCGGATACTAAGTGGTAATTAAAACAAATATTGTATATGCTGGCTGATTATGGTCTAAACATTATGATAGAATTTACTTTGTACGGTTCTGCTAAAGCAATTAATTTATAAAGCTTAATTTTTGATGAAAAATAAGATATATTGATTCATTCCCAAATAATATTGTTTTAATCGGATACTAAGTGGTAATTAAAACAAATATAGTTTATGCTGGCTGATTATGGTCTAAACATTATGATAGAATGTAGTTTGTAGGGTTCTGCTAAAGCAATTAATTTTTAAAGCTTAATTTTTGATGAAAAATAAGATATATTGATTCATTCCCAAATAATATTGTTTTAATCGGATACTAAGTGGTAATTAAAACAAATATAGTTTATGCTGGCTGATTATGGTCTAAACATTATGATAGAATGTAGTTTGTAGGGTTCTGCTAAAGCAATTAATTTATAAAGCTTAATTTTTGATGAAAAATAAGATATATTGATTCATTCCCAAATAATATTGTTTTAATCGGATACTACGTGGTAATTAAAACAAATATTGTTTATGCTGGCTGATTATTGTCTAAACATTATGATAGAATGTAGTATGTAGGGTTCTGCTAAAGCAATTAATTTATAAAGCTTAAATTTAATGAAAAATAAGATATATTGATTCATTCCCAAATAATATTGTTTTAATCGGATACTAAGTGGTAATTAAAACAAATATAGTTTATGCTGGCTGATTATGGTCTAAACATTATGATAGAATGTAGTTTGTAGGGTTCTGCTAAAGCAATTAATTTATAAAGCTTAATTTTTGATGAAAAATAAGATATATTGATTCATTCCCAAATAATATTGTTTTAATCGGATACTAAGTGGTAATTAAAACAAATATTGTTTATGCTGGCTGATTATTGTCTAAACATTATGATAGAAAGTAGTTTGTAGGGTTCTGCTAAAGCAATTAATTTATAAAGCTTAATTTTTGATGAAAAATAAGATATATTGATTCATTCCCAAATAATATTGTTTTAATCGGATACTAAGTGGTAATTAAAACAAGTATTGTTTATGCTGGCTGATTATGGTCTAAACATTATGATAGAAAGTAGTTTGTAGGGTTCTGCTAAAGCAATTAATTTATAAAGCTTAATTTTTGATGAAAAATAAGATATATTGATTCATTCCCAAATAATATTGTTTTAATCGGATACTACGAGGTAATTAAAACAAATATTGTTTATGCTGGCTGAGTATTGTCTAAACATTATGATAGAATGTAGTTTGTAGGGTTCTGCTAAAGCAATTAATTTATAAAGCTTAAATTTTGATGAAAAATAAGATATATATTGATTCATTCCCAAATAATATTGTTTTAATCGGATACTAAGTGGTAATTAAAACAAATATTGTTTATGCTGGCTGATTATGGTCTAAACATTATGATAGAATGTAGTTTGTAGGGCTCTGCTAAAGCAATTAATTTATAAAGCTTAATTTTTGATGAAAAGTAAGGTAAAATGATTCAGTCTCGTATAATATTGTTTTAATCGGTTACTAAGTGGTATTTAAAACAAATATTGTTTATGCTGGCTGATTATTGTCTAAACATTATGATAGAATGTAGTTTGTAGGGTTCTGCTAAAGCAATTAATTTATAAAGCTTAATTTTTGATGAAAAATAAGATATATTGATTCATTCCCAAATAATATTGTTTTAATCGGATACTAAGTGGTAATTAAAACAAATATAGTTTATGCTGGCTGATTATGGTCTAAACATTATGATAGAATGTAGTTTGTAGGGTTCTGCTAAAGCAATTCATTTTTAAAGCTTAATTTTTGATGAAAAATAAGATATATTGATTCATTCCCAAATAATATTGTTTTAATCGGATACTACGTGGTAATTAAAACAAATATTGTTTATGCTGGCTGATTATTGTCTAAACATTATGATAGAATGTAGTATGTAGGGTTCTGCTAAAGCAATTAATTTATAAAGCTTAAATTTTGATGAAAAATAAGATATATTGATTCATTCCCAAATAATATTGTTTTAATCGGATACTAAGTGGTAATTAAAACAAATATTGTTTATGCTGGCTGATTATGGTCTAAACATTATGATAGAATGTAGTTTGTAGGGTTCTGCTAAAGCAATTAATTTATAAAGCTTAATTTTTGATGAAAAATAAGATATATTGATTCATTCCCAAATAATATTGTTTTAATCGGATACTAAGTGGTAATTAAAACAAGTATTGTTTATGCTGGCTGATTATGGTCTAAACATTATGATAGAATGTAGTTTGTAGGGTTCTGCTAAAGCAATTAATTTATAAAGCTTAATTTTTGATGAAAAATAAGATATATTGATTCATTCCCAAATAATATTGTTTTAATCGGATACTACGAGGTAATTAAAACAAATATTGTTTATGCTGGCTGAGTATTGTCTAAACATTATGATAGAATGTAGTTTGTAGGGTTCTGCTAAAGCAATTAATTTATAAAGCTTAAATTTTGATGAAAAATAAGATATATTGATTCATTCCCAAATAATATTGTTTTAATCGGATACTAAGTGGTAATTAAAACAAATATTGTTTATGCTGGCTGATTATGGTCTAAACATTATGATAGAATGTAGTTTGTAGGGCTCTGCTAAAGCAATTAATTTATAAAGCTTAATTTTTGATGAAAAGTAAGGTAAAATGATTCAGTCTCGTATAATATTGTTTTAATCGGTTACTAAGTGGTATTTAAAACAAATATTGTTTATGCTGGCTGATTATTGTCTAAACATTATGATAGAATGTAGTTTGTAGGGTTCTGCTAAAGCAATTAATTTATAAAGCTTAATTTTTGATGAAAAATAAGATATATTGATTCATTCCCAAATAATATTGTTTTAATCGGATACTAAGTGGTAATTAAAACAAATATTGTTTATGCTGGCTGATTATTGTCTAAACATTATGATAGAATGTAGTTTGTAGGGTTCTGCTAAAGCAATTAATTTATAAAGCTTAATTTTTGATGAAAAATAAGATATATTGATTCATTCCCAAATAATATTGTTTTAATCGGATACTAAGTGGTAATTAAAACAAATATTGTTTATGCTGGCTGATTATGGTCTAAACATTATGATAGAATGTAGTTTGTACGGCTCTGCTAAAGCAATTAATTTATAAAGCTTAATTTTTGATGAAAAGTAAGGTAAAATGATTCAGTCTCGTATAATATTGTTTTAATCGGTTACTAAGCGGTATTTAAAACAAATATTGTTTATGCTGGCTGATTATTGTCTAAACATTATGATAGAATGTAGTTTGTAGGGTTCTGCTAAAGCAATTAATTTATAAAGCTTAATTTTTGATGAAAAATAAGATATATTGATTCATTCCCAAATAATATTGTTTTAATCGGATACTAAGTGGTAATTAAAACAAATATTGTTTATGCTGGCTGATTATGGTCTAAACATTATGATAGAATGTAGTTTGTAGGGCTCTGCTAAAGCAATTAATTTATAAAGCTTAATATTTGATGAAAAGTAAGGTAAAATGATTCAGTCTCGTATATAATTGTTTTAATCGGTTACTAAGTGGTATTTAAAACAAATATTGTTTATGCTGGCTGATTATTGTCTAAACATTATGATAGAATGTAGTTTGTAGGGTTCTGCTAAAGCAATTAATTTATAAAGCTTAATTTTTGATGAAAAATAAGATATATTGATTCATTCCCAAATAATATTGTTTTAATCGGATACTAAGTGGTAATTAAAACAAATATTGTTTATGCTGGCTGATTATTGTCTAAACATTATGATAGAATGTAGTTTGTAGGGTTCTGCTAAAGCAATTAATTTATAAAGCTTAATTTTTGATGAAAAATAAGATATATTGATTCATTCCCAAATAATATTGTTTTAATCGGATACTAAGTGGTAATTAAAACAAATATTGTTTATGCTGGCTGATTATGGTCTAAACATTATGATAGAATGTAGTTTGTAGGGCTCTGCTAAAGCAATTAATTTATAAAGCTTAATTTTTGATGAAAAGTAAGGTAAAATGATTCAGTCTCGTATAATATTGTTTTAATCGGTTACTAAGTGGTATTTAAAACAAATATTGTTTATGCTGGCTGATTATTGTCTAAACATTATGATAGAATGTAGTTTGTAGGGTTCTGCTAAAGCAATTAATTTATAAAGCTTAATTTTTGATGAAAAATAAGATATATTGATTCATTCCCAAATAATATTGTTTTAATCGGATACTACGTGGTAATTAAAACAAATATTGTTTACGCTAGCTGATTATTGTCTAAACATTATGATAGAATGTAGTTTGTAGGGTTCTGCTAAAGCAATTAATTTATAAAGCTTAAATTTTTATGAAAAATAAGACATATTGATTCATTCCCAAATAATATTGTTTTAATCGGATACTAAGTGGTAATTAAAACAAATATTGTTTATGCTGGCTGATTATGGTCTAAACATTTCGATAGAATGTAGTTTGTAGGGCTCTGCTAAAGCAATTAATTTATAAAGCTTAATTTTTGATGAAAAGTAAGGTAAAATGATTCAGTCTCGTATAATATTGTTTTAATCGGTTACTAAGTGGTATTTAAAACAAATATTGTTTATGCTGGCTGATTATTGTCTAAACATTATGATAGAATGTAGTTTGTAGGGCTCTGCTAAAGCAATTAATTTATAAAGCTTAATTTTTGATGAAAAGTAAGGTAAAATGATTCAGTCTCGTATAATATTGTTTTAATCGGTTACTAAGTGGTATTTAAAACAAATATTGTTTATGCTGGCTGATTATTGTCTAAACATTATGATAGAATGTAGTTTGTAGGGTTCTGCTAAAGCAATTAATTTATAAAGCTTAATTTTTGATGAAAAATAAGATATATTGATTCATTCCCAAATAATATTGTTTTAATCGGATACTAAGTGGTAATTAAAACAAATATAGTTTATGCTGGCTGATTATGGTCTAAACATTATGATAGAATGTAGTTTGTAGGGTTCTGCTAAAGCAATTAATTTATAAAGCTTAATTTTTGATGAAAAATAAGATATATTGATTCATTCCCAAATAATATTGTTTTAATCGGATACTAAGTGGTAATTAAAACAAATATTGTTTATGCTGGCTGATTATTGTCTAAACATTATGATAGAATGTAGTTTGTAGGGTTCTGCTAAAGCAATTAATTTATAAAGCTTAATTTTTGATGAAAAATAAGATATATTGATTCATTCCCAAATAATATTGTTTTAATCGGATACTAAGTGGTAATTAAAACAAATATTGTATATGCTGACTGATTATGGTCTAAACATTATGATAGAATGTAGTTTGTAGGGTTCTGCTAAAGCAATTAATTTATAAAGCTTAATTTTTGATGAAAAATAAGATATATTGATTCATTCCCAAATAATATTGTTTTAATCGGATACTAAGTGGTAATTAAAACAAATATTGTTTATGCTGGCTGATTATGGTCTAAACATTATGATAGAATGTAGTTTGTAGGGTTCTGCTAAAGCAATTAATTTATAAAGCTTAATTTTTGATGAAAAATAAGATATATTGATTCATTCCCAAATAATATTGTTTTAATCGGATACTAAGTGGTAATTAAAACAAATATTGTTTATGCTGGCTGATTATGGTCTAAACATTATGATAGAATGTAGTTTGTAGGGCTCTGCTAAAGCAATTAATTTATAAAGCTTAATTTTTGATGAAAAGTAAGGTAAAATGATTCAGTCTCGTATAATATTGTTTTAATCGGTTACTAAGTGGTATTTAAAACAAATATTGTTTATGCTGGCTGATTATTGTCTAAACATTATGATAGAATGTAGTTTGTAGGGTTCTGCTAAAGCAATTAATTTATAAAGCTTAATTTTTGATGAAAAATAAGATATATTGATTCATTCCCAAATAATATTGTTTTAATCGGATACTACGTGGTAATTAAAACAAATATTGTTTACGCTAGCTGATTATTGTCTAAACATTATGATAGAATGTAGTTTGTAGGGTTCTGCTAAAGCAATTAATTTATAAAGCTTAAATTTTTATGAAAAATAAGACATATTGATTCATTCCCAAATAATATTGTTTTAATCGGATACTAAGTGGTAATTAAAACAAATATTGTTTATGCTGGCTGATTATGGTCTAAACATTATGATAGAATGTAGTTTGTAGGGCTCTGCTAAAGCAATTAATTTATAAAGCTTAATTTTTGATGAAAAGTAAGGTAAAATGATTCAGTCTCGTATAATATTGTTTTAATCGGTTACTAAGTGGTATTTAAAACAAATATTGTTTATGCTGGCTGATTATTGTCTAAACATTATGATAGAATGTAGTTTGTAGGGTTCTGCTAAAGCAATTAATTTATAAAGCTTAATTTTTGATGAAAAATAAGATATATTGATTCATTCCCAAATAATATTGTTTTAATCGGATACTAAGTGGTAATTAAAACAAATATTGTTTATGCTGGCTGATTATTGTCTAAACATTATGATAGAATGTAGTTTGTAGGGTTCTGCTAAAGCAATTAATTTATAAAGCTTAATTTTTGATGAAAAATAAGATATATTGATTCATTCCCAAATAATATTGTTTTAATCGGATACTAAGTGGTAATTAAAACAAATATTGTTTATGCTGGCTGATTATGGTCTAAACATTATGATAGAATGTAGTTTGTAGGGCTCTGCTAAAGCAATTAATTTATAAAGCTTAATTTTTGATGAAAAGTAAGGTAAAATGATTCAGTCTCGTATAATATTGTTTTAATCGGTTACTAAGTGGTATTTAAAACAAATATTGTTTATGCTGGCTGATTATTGTCTAAACATTATGATAAAATGTAGTTTGTAGGGTTCTGCTAAAGCAATTAATTTATAAAGCTTAATTTTTGATGAAAAATAAGATATATTGATTCATTCCCAAATAATATTGTTTTAATCGGATACTACGTGGTAATTAAAACAAATATTGTTTATGCTGGCTGATTATGGTCTAAACATTATGATAGAATGTAGTTTGTAGGGTTCTGCTAAAGCAATTAATTTATAAAGCTTAATTTTTGATGAAAAATAAGATATATTGATTCATTCCCAAATAATATTGTTTTAATCGGATACTAAGTGGTAATTAAAACAAATATTGTTTATGCTGGCTGATTATGGTCTAAACATTATGATAGAATGTAGTTTGTAGGGTTCTGCTAAAGCAATTAATTTATAAAGCTTAATTTTTGATGAAAAATAAGATATATTGATTCATTCCCAAATAATATTGTTTTAATCGGATACTAAGTGGTAATTAAAACAAATATTGTATATGCTGACTGATTATGGTCTAAACATTATGATAGAATGTAGTTTGTAGGGTTCTGCTAAAGCAATTAATTTATAAAGCTTAATTTTTGATGAAAAATAAGGTATATTGATTCATTCCCAAATAATATTGTTTTAATCGGATACTAAGTGGTAATTAAAACAAATATGGTTTATGCTGGCTGATTATGGTCTAATCATTATGATAGAAAGTAGTTTGTAGGGTTCTGCTAAAGCAATTAATTTATAAAGCTTAATTTTTGATGAAAAATAAGATATATTGATTCATTCCCAAATAATATTGTTTTAATCGGATACTAAGTGGTAATTAAAACAAATATTGTATATGCTGACTGATTATGGTCTAAACATTATGATAGAATGTAGTTTGTAGGGTTCTGCTAAAGCAATTAATTTATAAAGCTTAATTTTTGATGAAAAATAAGATATATTGATTCATTCCCAAATAATATTGTTTTAATCGGATACTAAGTGGTAATTAAAACAAATATTGTTTATACTCGTTGATTGTCTAAACGTTATGGTAGAGTACAGTTTGTTGGGTTCTGCTGATGTAATTAATTATTATTTCAATGCTTGGTCTTTCATGGGTTCAAAGCGCTGGCTGGTCGGCGAGATACAAAAAGCCTAAATGTTTATGTTGGTTTATTATTGGCCAAGCTTTATGTTACAATACATTTTATATGTTTCTGCTGAAATAGTTTTCGAATTGTTGAATAAAAATTAGATGGATTCATGTGCATCGTTTATTATCCAATTGGAACCTATGCACACCCAAATTGATCCTACATGGAAACTGAATGGATCCATATAGTTATTGACTGGAGCGCACTAATATATAGGGTACGCAGCATTTCAAATTCAAATGAATTAAGAAAATATAATTCCTATGTCAATGATAGTGTTAATTAATATATTTTAATTTTTTTGTCTGGTTTTATTTAAATCTTTAATAATTAATTGGCAATTAATTTCTACACACTAATATTTTCGAATGTAAAGCATTACAGCTCAGGGGACTGCTAACTTAAGTGTCAAGCTAGCAGTCCCCCTGTATTTTTAAAAAAATAAGTAGCAATTGAATTGACATTGTGGTAATTAATTGGCAAATAAATAGCAAAAAAATATGCAATAGTTTTCGTTAGGGTCTGCTAATAGGAAACTGCTAGCTATACGCAGCCATTCAGCAGAGACCTCGTTGTTCAGTGACCAAAGAAATCCGCTGAATGTGCCCATTGTGACACGTATAAGCATATCGTGTGTAATAGAAATAGGCACGTTACTTAGAAGGGGGTAGAAAAAAATTGTTATTATGTTAATTTCAAATAAACTAAAAGCTTGATAAATTTCTACCAGTTTATAATTAATAATATAGGTTTATATTCGCCTTAATAAAAAGTCATTAAAATTCATTACTTTATTTTTAAATTACCTGCTTTTAATTTTCTCATTCGCTCAGTTTCTGTAAAAATTGATAAACTTCTGGCTGCTAAAACTTTCATTTTATCCGGATAGTATTTCATTGCCCATCTTGGCAAGCGTAATCCATTTTGTTCTTCTATCTCAAGAGTGTTATATAGAAATTCTACTGCAGTAATATTATTTACATCTTGACCTGCGTGTTTTGTAAGATATTGATACATGTCATAATTTTTCTCATTTATAATCTTAATTTCGTTTGAATTATAGGCATTCTTTAGGTCCTCATCATATATTATACATGTTTTTTTCATTGCTATTAACTGCAAAAAAGGAAATATGCTAAAATTAATTAAAATTAAATAAAACTAAACTAACATTATCTTGATTTCGAGGAACAGATCTTATTGGAATAGGTTGCCATAATAAATTCGGATTCCAAATTTCTTTGTCTACAGGTGGAAACAATCCAGCCAGAAGGGTTGCAGCACTCATATGACATCTGTCAGGATAACTAGACTTTACAGTAACATCATTCACTGTGAAATGATTGTCTATAAAATACTTGTATTTAAAATTTAAATTTTGTCCTAACTGATACAATTGTTGCTTTCCTTTCTGCAAAATTTAGTAATTAACACTTG
Organism: Harpalus rubripes; assembly: GCA_963082715.1. Classification (NCBI taxonomy): domain Eukaryota; kingdom Metazoa; phylum Arthropoda; class Insecta; order Coleoptera; family Carabidae; genus Harpalus; species Harpalus rubripes. The sequence continues at coordinate 27,168,401 of OY720458.1, read as the reverse complement.
AATAATGTACAGTACCGAACTGTGGTTATTACATTTGTTAAAGCGCCCCAACCTCCTGGCCAATTATAGTTTTTGTAAGGGTCATTTACATAAGTTTCGGTTGGAGTTCTGTCACCATGGCGAAATATCTGAAAAATCAATCAATACAGCTAAACGAATTAATAAATACTATTAACTTAAATACCACGTGCACCAACTGAAGGGTATTTGAAGAATTTTGTGCAGTACCATAATACAATAAACATAAAAAAACTAATAATCCAGAAATTGTTACTCCTATAATCAAATTTCGTCTATCCCTACGCCTCAAATTAAAATTTCCGAATTTGTCACTCATTGTAAATGTAAAAATAATTCAATAATATATACAGACCGTGATACAAACATCACGTGAAAATAGTGAATACTATTTATATAAAACTTAACTTTAATTATACTCATTAATTTAAACTTAACAATTCAACAACAAGAGTCAACAACTAATCGTGAACTAAACACAGAACTAATCTATTATGGAGATTATGGTCATAGACAATTTTTCTTTGTGTTCGTTGCGCATGTCCACTGTATTGTGATTGTGCATTAACTCCGCCTGTTAAGTTCATAACGAATAACGATTGAGATATTTGCCGCGAATTTTTGAAATTAACACCACATAACATGACTCGTATACAACGCAAGGACGTTCTTGAACGTCTTTGATACAACGTTAAATGGCAGGGCCTTGAGTTTGAAATGGGAAGTAGATAGGAAATCTCATTTTGTCGCAAGTACGCATTAAAGAATCACTGTTTTTCATTCGAATTACAATACAAAAAAAAAACTAAAAAATATGTAAAAATTTATTGAATCCGAATGTTTGGCTATGTATACAATAGATCGCCCGGTATATCTCCTGCCAAACACTGTCACAATGTACAAATCTAGCCATGTACACAGATCGCCCTGTACATCTCCTGCCAAGCACTGTTTCATAAACGGGGAATGTCTTCAACGCCCGAATATTCAAAACCAGAATATTCATTACCTACCAGAATATGCATACACAGAATCCTTCAAACCCCGAATATTTAAAACCAGAATATGCAAAAGCAGAATATGTATACACAGAATCATTCAAATCCCGAATATTCAAACACAGAAACACGTATTGACCGAAAATGTATCGACAGAATCGCTCATTCACAGAATCGCGCAAAATCCGAAAGCTCTTTGCCCGAATCATTCAAAAACCGAATAAGTGGCCGTGACCAGTTTAGGCTACCTATCACTAGATGTCACTAAGGTAGTTAGTTCAACACATGTCCACCGATGGTTTAATGCATGAATTGTCGATAATCTAGTGTGCTTTAATTTGGTTAAATGAAAATAGTAGACCTACGTCTTCATAGGGACTTATAAATTTGACGTCACCCGCGGCGGATCGGCGGCGGACCTCCCTCCACACAATTTAGAAAAGAATAACAAATTTTTAGAAAAAGCTAGGTGATATACCATGGCCGACTCGATCAAATGCTCTCCCCTGCAGCACTTCGCCTCGTTGATCAAAATATTGGTTGTTATTTATTCAGCAAAGTTTGGTTATGTTATTTTGTGTAATGCCTGTTATTAATTATATCTTGTATTGAAGTGTAGTGATCCTTAGCATTTGAAAAATCACTAAAAACCAAGTTCACAAATATATAATGAGTTTAAGGTGAAATGATACCCCAACGCGCGAAATTTAAAATTAGTAAAATGGTTTTTCATTTTTTATTTAAAATTGTGTAATGTAACATGATTTCTTCGTATACACAAATAAAAAGAGAAAAATTTGCTATAAAAACAAAATAATTTCAATAATATTTGTATGTTTTTATTCACCCAAAATAATATTTTAAATATTATTTTTAATATATCTCCAGTTCAAAACCTACAATTTTGATTAAATTTGCACTAAATATTTATAACAGGGTAATGAATAAAATATGTGAAAATTAAGAAAAATGATTTTCGAGAACAATTTTAAAAATCCAAAAAACATACTTTTTTCATACACTTTAACGTTTTTCTTATATACTAAACCTACAATTTTGTTCATACTTTAATATGTTTTGAAGAATAATTATTATACTTAACATATAAAAAAAAAAAACAAAAATTAAATTTCGGGAACATACTTAAAAAAAATTAAATGTTTAATTTTATTTATTTTCTCAAGTCTGTGAAATTCTATTCCTAAAATTTGTTTAGTATTACGTACTGTACACATTTCTGTATTTCTTAGGTAAGTATTTTAAATATTTATCGTTTAATATGGAAGATATTGGCGAAAAAAATCAAAGTGGGTGACGTCTGGCGACAGATTTGTGAACTAGAGGAATAAGGAAACGTTGATAGCATACATTGAAACGTATGCAATTTGAAACAGGTTTAATTTATATTTGTTGTAAAAGAAAGTGAGATATATAGTGAATATTTCATTTTCAAGTTTAAATAATGGTCAGTAAGTGCCATAAATACTACTCAGTGCCACAATGCAGTAATTACAAGTCAAAAAGTGTAAGTTTACACTATATCCCAAGTGACAAAATATGATCTTGAAATTTTTCCCATATAGTTCTGACGTCTCCAATCGGTTCTATTTTTTTTTTCTTTTTTAAAACGGGATGGCAAAATTCTAATTTTATAGCCAAACTATTCTGTTTATCATCCTTTTTAACAAGTTTTCCCCTTACTTGTACAAATTAGTACAATTAAATTTTTCTATTTCTTCTGCTCTGTAATACACAAACCCATAAACAAATAAATTAATAGATAATAATAATAATAATAATAATAATAATAATAATAATAATAATAATAAATGTTGTAAAACAAAAAATATAGTTCTGATTTTTATTAACCTGTTTATATGCAACAAAACTGCAACAATATGTTTGCATTTGCCTCCCAATTCCGCTCTACAACTAAATTTTGCTTTGCCGTAATTTATGTTCTTAATTAATAAAATTACAACCATATGAGGATCTCCACTCAAATGACTGGTTTTTAAACAAGATCCCACTACTGTAGCTGATTCATCACCCTTTATTCCACAACGCAATAGATGCCCTCCCTTAAAAACTGCTTCGCCTTGCTTTATAGGACGTGCAGAAGCAATGTATTCAAACATATCACCCAACTTTATATTAATTTTCTCCACATTAAATACTTTGCACTTTGAAATCCATATTACCAGCAATAAGGAATGAGAGAACTCTCCTTATTCCTCCGCCATCTTGCTACCGTCCGGCCTGCCACCTATAGTTCAGTTTTTTCGCCAATTGATAAAGACCATATTATTAACTATAGCGCCTCTGTCGGCAAATTTATGAAATGAAAAAAGCGTGCCAGGGTGACAAACTATTTTTTAATTCTTCCAATTAAGTTGGCAATACTAACTTATTTTCTCTGTACTATTCTTAGTAAAAATAGGAAAAGATGTTCCTTTTGTAATTAATGGATTCAAATCACAATCCGGAAAGAAACAATACTAAACAGGCATAATTGAAAAAAATCTATTTTGCACTTTATAAAAGAATCACAAATACAAAAAATTAGTTTGGGGTTATCTATCAGTGATAGCAGAGTAAACCGGCGCTTAAAATTTTTAAATTTTAATGTTTATTTTATTGATTATTTATATATTATAAGGGCAGAATCCAGTAATTAAACATGAAATGAAACTTGCAAGAAAAAAATTATCGTTCATTTACAACTACATAAAATAATATTTTGCTTTAAAAATAAAATGTTTCCCATAAGATAACATTGGTTTCATTTCCGCTGTACTCCCAAGCATATGATTGGTGCATTTTGAGCATGCGCAATGAGATAGTAATATGGTCTATTAAAACAAATTCGGTAAGTATTTTCGTCAAATATCAGGAAGTGGCGCTATGAGTAGACCTAGCGGTGCATAGATGAACTATAATGAAATCGGTGACTCCATGGAAAATAAAAAAATTGAAATGAATAACAAGTACATATGTTTAATTTAGTTTTATATATTAAATTTACCTATACGCCGATATTTTAACTTAAAAATTAGAAGTAGATAATTTTTTTAGAAATTTCCAAAGAAATTACGTTGTATAGGTACGCACTAGTCATTGGTATTGTTACTATGAATACAAAAATATTATAAATAGTTCCCAATAATTGTTTTCATTAAAGTGTAAAATTTGATTAAGTATTGATTTCAAATTGTGGGTATAGGCTCGTATATGCTTACTTCGTGTTTGTGCTTTATCTAATCATGGAAAAATTGCAAATTTATATTAATAAAGTTGTTTTGCAAATATATCAATTATGACGGCTTGTGGGTCGGATAACAGGGTAGGCGACACAACAAGCAATAACAAAAAATTGAAGGGAAAAATGTGTACAGCAAACAGGCCCGGATTAGCATTTCTTTACGCCCTAGGCCAAAATTCATGACTGCACCCCCCTCCCGCACTCAATATGCACCGAGTTTTAATAATGCTTGATTTCATTAATTTCTTGTTCTATATCGGTGCCTTTATGAGTCTATAAACGCACTGAAAACATGTTAAAAAGATCTATCAACGTACTGTTTTCGGAGCTTTTCGTTTTCTATAGGTGGTATGACTTACTGCTTTTAAAACTGATACATAAATGACATATCAACATCAAATAACTGTCAGTCAACAAAGAATTTTCATCCCTGAAGTTCAATTTGTTAGCGGGAAGTGCTACCAACGTAAGTGATTTTACAAGTCCCATTTATTAAAAATCTAGTAGAATTATAACATTACCTCAGTAGAAAAAATTATATAAAAACATGTATCATAAGAACTGTGATCGCACTCGTCCTTTATAAAACTTACCGCGAAGCGGCTCGTTTTCCAAAGTTGGACTCATGGGTTAACAGATTGCCTTATGAAATCTGTTTTTAATATACCTATTATTATCAGTCATCAAAGATACATTTACCATCTTTTCATAACTAACTAAAGATTACAACTTTTCTTTTGCTTCTCTGTCTCTCGAATGAAACGCACGTAAACAATAATTTTGGACTTGTTAGATGCAGTTTTTAATTCTGAACAGTTTTCGTATATATACTTTTATTCTAAAATTAATAGGGCAGAAATTACAGTCACGAAAATTTTACCATTGTATTTGCTAAGATTCGTAAGTAGACACCCGGTATATAAATATTATAATTATGTAAAATCTTCGACAAATGTCATAATTCAACAGGATTTACCAATCACTCTACTATACTGATTTTGTATAATTACAGCATATGTCACTGTTTACGTCGTCTAGTAGAGGTGTTGCCAAATGTCATGAGCTATGAAATGCGCAGATCAAGAAGAGAGACAGCTAGAGAAAGGTCAGACAATAGGGGAGAGAGAAAGAGAAAGATAGAGTTTTGCTTTCTGCGCAACAGCTCTTGAGATTTGGCACGGCTATAACTGCAGGCACTTCTCTCTTTCCGTTTTCCCATTTATCCAACTACTCGATGTGCGCCCCCTCCGTGCCTGCGCCCTAGGCCACGGTTTTCCCGAATATCAGAAATTCAATGTTAAAATTTTAATTTGGCGATATCGCTTTACCTATCAATTTTATAAAAAATATGTAATGAAGAAAAATGTTCAGAATGAAAATGTGCATCGATGAGTATCAAATTTGTTGTTAAACCGTTTCTTATGTACGAGTTACAAGCAAAAGAAAATGTACGAATTAAGGCAATTATCAAAGTGCATTGAAAGAGACAAGACAATAATATATGTTTGATGTTTCTGACATATATTTAATTTGATATTATTATTTTATTAGAATTTGTGATTAATTTTTTACTTCTACATTAAATCTTCCTATTATTCTAATAATAATATAAGTAAAAAATGTCAGATATGTCAGAAACAACAAACATTTGTATATTATGTTATTAGGAGAAGAAAGCGGTCTTTTTTGTTGAATTCAGCTATTGCGGCCGAGGCGCTAGCCAAGGTCAGGCAAGCTGGGTAAAATACAAAAAGGGCGTTCTACTCCGAATGACATATATTAATTTTTCTTCAAGTGTTTCAAATAAGTTATGACATTTTTCTGGAAATTTTTTAATTGTAGAATTTGCAATTTCAGCCAATGCTGGCTGTGTACACTACAAACCAAAAACGATACAACTGTCAAATAACAATTTTCAATATGATCTGTGTTGCTGTGCTGTAGCGACTGCCGCCGCCAGCGGTGAATAAACACGCTTACATTTTTTTACTAGTACAATAATAACAACATTTTTGTAGTAGTAAGACAATGAATAGGTATCTTCTGTAGTGTGTACAGTAGCATATGAGTATTGTAATACGCTTAAAGAAAAAAATAAATATTATTGTCTTATTTGTCATGGTACTCTAATAATTGCCTTAATTCGCATATTTTCTTTTGCTTCTAACTTGTACATAAGAAATAATTTAACAACAAACTGGATCATCCATGCACAAATTTTAACATAAAATTTCTTGTTCAAAAAAAAGTAGACACCCGTTATGTTTAATTTAATATTGGATATTTCTCTAATGATAATAACAATAATAATGAAAGTGCTAATCATCTGTCTCATACTCAGCATTGAATTTCTGAGGAAAGCTATACGTACGGACGAGTACGGCGTAAGGCTAAGCTAGAGCATGGAGCCAGGGAGGAGCGATAAGCTACCTGCTTCAAGTCATATACCTCCTATACGCAGGGCACGTGTTTGGATCTAATGGCAAGGGTCAAGGGGTGCAACTGTATAGCTGTGCTGTACAGGACAAGTACATTTTCTTTTGTAGCTGGTATAAATAAATAAAATAGAAATTTTATATGCTACTTTTCTAAAATTGATTTTAACATACAAAATATTGTGATACTAGTAGGGCGACCATATTATTTTCTTCAAACCTAGGGCATATCGAAAAAAAAACTAGGACATTTACAATTTTTAAAAAGAGGACGAATAGAGGACATTTCCACAAAGTATTTTATTAATAAAAAATACGGGTAATAAAAAAAAATCTTCAAAAACTGGTACTAAATAATACATTAACTCTGTAAATTGAAGACAGACATATAAAATTCATGTTTACAATAAAAAAATATATATTTATTTCATGAATAACCATTTTATCTAACATTTTTTGATATTTTTTTTAATTCATAATTTTAATTAAGCGATTTCTTTAAAAAACTAGGACACTTTGTATAAACCCGGGAGGACGTCCGAGGACGCCTTCAAAAAGAGGACATGTTCTCGTAAACTAGGACGTCTGGTCACCCTAGATACTAGACAAAAAATAAATACTATCTATTTAAATAAAAATGAAGAGTAAATGGAGAATGTATGATGAGTGTAAGTTGGGGACGTGGAATGTCAGAAGTGTGAATGGGAAAGAGAATGAGTTGATGAATGCAATGCGAATGTATAGTGTAGATGTTTTGTGTGTAAGTGAGACAATGAGGAAAGGATGTTATGAGGAAGAAGTAGAAGGCATATTTTGTTCGTGGTCGGGCGTTCGTGAGAATGAGCGTGCAAAGCATGGTGTAGGTATACTTGTAAGTGAAAGAATGAAGCTGTTTGTACGAAGTTATGGCTGTACTTCTTCGCGAGTTTCTTGGATGAGATTCAAGGTAGGCTATATACGAATCTTCGTTGTGTCCGTTTACGGTCCAACAGACTCCGAAAATGACCTTGAAAAAGATCAGTTTTGGAATTCGGTAAATAGTATAATTGATTTGTGTGATCCGGGTGAGAAAGTGATAGTGTGTGGTGATCTGAATAGGTGGGTGGGTGTTAAACGAAGTGAATCTGAGAATGTATTGGGCCGTTTTGGTGATTATCGAGTGAATGACAATGGCGAGAGAATTGTTTCATTTTGTTTGGAGAGAAATCTCTTCATTTCGAATTCCACTTTTAAACATAAGCTAGCTCACATATACACCTACGAGAATGTGGTTCAGAGTAAACGTAGTGTGCTTGACTTCGTTGTCTATGATGAACGATTGAGGAGTATGGTAGTAGATACGCGTGTGAAACGAGGCGCTGAACTGGGTACGAATGATCATTATTTGGTTGTATCGGGAATGCGGTTGAATAAATTTTGGCGAAAGAAGGTGAAATGTTCTGGAAAAATGTTTCGCGTTAAATCCTTTGCTCTTTTGAATGAAGATGTTAGAATGCAGTATGTTGAAAGATTGAATGAATCCTTGTCCGAATGTGAGTCTAAATTTGATTGTAATATAAATGAAGTTTGGATGAAATTTAAGGATTCACTCCTCAAATGTGCAAAAGAAGTTTGTGGTGAAAGCAGATTAGGCTCTTGTCCTAAAAATGCATGGTCAAATGATCAGGTGAAAGAAGCGATTGCTGAGAAAAAGAGAGCATATTTGAAGTAGGGCTGTCAATGAAATCCGGATATCCGAATATCCGGATTTTTATTTTTAAAATATCCGTTTTTTTTCCTATCCGGATAAACCGGATATCCGAATATCCGGATTGAAAAATCCGGATAACCGAGTATCCGGATTTTCCAATCCGGATTTTTAGATCCTGAAAACCGGATAACCGAATATCCTGATTTTTCAATATCCGAATTATTCTATCTGGTTATAATTTATAATAATGATTACTAATTTTTAAATATCATTGTGGGGTTGGTCGTGTCACAGGGACTTCAGGTTCGTGTGTGGCTGCGTACTTGCTAGTTGCTATTTGACTTGCGTATTGCGTGCGTTGCGTAGTGTACTCTTTCTTTACCTTTATCTCTAACTTTAGCCGGTGCATTCCAGTCGTTCATATAGGTTTATGTTCTAGTCGTATTCGCGCTTATAAGCTTATAACGTTGTAAGTAAACGAATATAGTCATTTAGTCATAGTGTTTTGTTTAGTTGGTGTATGTTTTCTGCGTAAAAAAGTGCCTGTAGAATGTGCAAATTAGAAACTTGTAGTAATTCAAACAAAAAAGTTATAAGTGAAAAACTAAATCTGCCAAAATTTGATTTTTCGCTTTATCTAGTCACCTATGTATTTTTTCGGAAAAACAAATACATCATTAAAGTGGCCTACCAATGCGACAACTTTGCCCCAATTTAACCGACTTCGTATCTCTTACGGTTTCAGAGATCCCAATGGTTAGACTCGAAAAACGGGCACCCTGTATACGTATTTTGGCCAACCTATTCAAGGAACTGTAATATAAATATGTAAATTAAATACTTAAATAGACACTAAATAAAATCATGTTATTACTTATATTTTTTCCAATGATTACCTTTGTTCTTGTTAATCTACAAAATTACGTATAGGTAATAGGTATGCACATGGTTAATATTTATAAGTTGTAACTTATATTGTAAGTATTAGGACCTAGGGGTATTTGGTTTTTACCTTTTAGCAATATGGCTTGTATGAATTTCTGTTATCGGTTTTCCGGATATATCCATTACCGGTTTTCTGGAATTATTCGGATACCGGTTTATCCAAATATTCGGTTATCCGGATATCGGTTATCCGGTTACCGGTTTATCCGGTTACAGGTTTATCCGTATTTCAAACCGGATACCGGCTTTTCGGATACCGGATACCCACTTATCCGGATATCCGGATTGGTATTTTTACGGATATTGACAGCCCTAATTTGAAGTTCTTAAGTGTTAAGGATTCGCCTGGGCGCTTGCGAGAAGAATGTTTGTTAGAGTATAGAAGGAAGAATAAATGGGCGAAGCAAGTGGTGAGAGAAAGCAAAAAGCGATTAGATGACTTATTGAGTGAAAGATTGACAAATGATTTTAGTAGGAATAAGCGACTGTTTTGGTTGAGTGTGAAGAGAGTGCGGAGTGGAAGTGGTCGAATTGTGAAAGCTGTGAGAAGTGCGAATAGAGAGTTATTGTGGGATGAATCAGATATGAGGAATAGGTGGTGCGAGTATTTTAAAGGTTTGTATGGAGGTGAGATTGAGAGGGACGATTGTAGTGAAACTGGTAGTGAAAATGATAATGAAGATGATTATGATATAGACGAAAGTGATGTATGTGATGCATTGGGGCGTGTAAGGAATGGTAAGGCTGCGGGTTTGGATGGGATTACAAATGAGATGTTGAAATATGGAGGAGAGAAAGTATTTGAATAGTTAATTTATTGAGATTTTGTTTGAAACGTAGCGTGGTTCCTGATAATTGGAAAAAAGCTGTTATTTGTCCATTATTCAAAGGCAAAGGCAGTTCGAGTGAATGTACGAATTTTCGCGCGATAAGTTTATTGAGTGTAGTCGGGAAACTTTTTGGTAAGGTTTTAATTCATAAGGTGCGAACCTTAACAATTTCAAAAATTAGTGACGTTCAGGGTGGCTTTTTGCCTGAGAGGGGATGTGTCGATCAATTGTTTGCTCTTCGTACGATTGTTGGGAAGTCACTTGACAAGAACAAGAAGGTGTTCTGTGGCTTTCTTGATCTAAAAAAGGCGTATGATAGTGTTCTTCGAGATACTTTGTGCGATGTACTCAGGGAGTACGGCGTGAATGGAAACTTGATGGTAAGTTGAGTGATTGGTTTCGTATAAATGTTGGTGTGATACAGGGCTGTGGTATGTCTCCGTGGTTGTTTAATTTGTATATGGATGTGTTGTTGCGGAGAGCATTGAGTGAAATGGATGGTGTACAAATTGGTGAAAGTATTGTGCCTGCGTTAGCGTATGCGGATGATGTAGTTGTTTTAGGTGAAAATGAAGAGCAACTCAGAAGAATGATAGAGAGAATACATGTAGTTGGAAGAAGTATGAATCTGGAGTTGAATGTTGATAAATCCAAGGTGTTAGTATTTGAAAAGAGTAAATTGGTGACTATGTGCAATGTGTTGGTGGATGGAGTGAAAATGGAGCAAGTGAATGAGTTTGTATATTTGGGTAGTATGATGTCAAGGGATGGTCGAATTGATAGAGAAATTGAAAGGAGAGTGAGTGCAGGGTGTAAGGAAATGGGTGCTATGGGTACGTATGCTCGAAACGTAAACATATCTAGAGAAGCTCGTTTAAGTGTGTATAATGGAGTTGTTGTTTGTTTGTTTGTTCAATGGGGGGGGCCTTGCAACCGCGCGTACTCAGGCCTACTGGCCCATTGTACTTCCCCTATACTCAGGGTCCCTTAGCTAAGTCCTGCCGCCTCCATGAAGGTGGCAAGCCTATTGTAAGAGATCCTCTGGATTTCATGAGGCTCTGGAAAGAGAACCTCCATGTGTCTCCTCCTGGTGGCAACTAGTGCTGCACATTCACAGAGTATATGTTCCGTCGACTCTTCGTCGAGACCGCATCTTCTGCACGAATCGTCATCGATTATGCCGATCGTCTTCAGATGTTTGTTAAGAAAATGCCCCGTGAGCATTCCAACACAAATTCTAAGTTTTCTTCTACTCAATTGAAAAAGATCCTGGGCTTTCCTTGGAGCAGGTCCAGGTATGAAGAGCTTTGATTGTCTCAAGCCCGGTTGTTCTGACCAGTATACTAGATGTTGGGTAGTCATCCAGTTCCTGATCGTGTGTCTAGTAAGGCTTTTGGGGAGCCCGAATGCTGGCTCCGGCCCAATATAGGCCCTGTCTGAGCCCTCACGTGCCAGAGCGTCAGCTTCTTCGTTCCCCCTTATGCCTTTATGACCAGGTACCCACACAAGTTTCACAGAGTTAAACTGCGCGAGCATCTCTAGCTTCTCCGACACTCCAAGACTAGTTTTGAGGTCACTTTTACGTTGTCTAGCGCCCTCAATGCAGCCTGGCTGTCAGAACATATGCAGATGTGCCTTCTTCTGTAGACCCTTCTCAAGATTTCATCGCTGCAGGCCATGATCGCGTAGATTTCAGCCTGAAACACAGAAGAATATGAGCCAAGAGGAAAGGATAAACTTAACCTTGGCGATTCTCCGAATACACCAGCTCCTGCGCCCGTTTCCGTTAAAGACCCATCTGTAAAACAAACTAGTCCCTGCGGTCGTATTGCAGGATAGGAGTTGTCCGTCCATGCTGCCCTGGAAAAGGGTAATATGGAGTATGATTTATCAAAGATGTACCTTGCGAGCATGTGGTCACTCTCATGGTTTAGAATGGGATAGGATTCTGTCAGAATGGACAGAATCCTGCCATGGCCCACAAAGGCACTTCTTGGAGTCCACTGCCCAGAGCATTTTAATCTTACAGCGGCTGCCATCGCTTCTCCCTCCACCACTAAGTGCAATGGCGGCAGGTTGAGCAATGTTTCTAGAGCTGCTGTAGGTGTTGTTTTCATTGCTCCGGTTATGCCTAAGCAAGCGATTCTCTGGATGTGATTAAGCTGATTCCTTACTGTTTTAACTGAAGTTCTCGGCCACTACACCAAAGCTGCGTAAATGACTATGGGCCTAACTAACGCACAATATAACCAGTAGAATATATTTGGCTGTAAGCCCCAAGTCTTACCGATCGTACGTCTGCACGACCACCAGATCGCGCATGACTTTTTAACGAATGCCTCCACGTGTTCCGCCCACAACAGCCTACGGTCCAGGATGGCTCCCAGGTACTTAACCGAAGTGGACAGACGTAGCGGTTGTTCAAAAAGAGTGAGATTAGGAACGTCTATCTTCCTCTTATTGGTAAATATCACGAGCTCAGTTTTTGTAGGATTGACTGAAAGCCCATGTTTTGTGCACCAATTCTCTACAACTGACAGAGCCCGCTGAGCTAGCTCGTTAACAGTTCCAGGGAATTTGCCAGTTACTAGGATAGCTAAATCATCAGCATATCCTTGAGTATAGAAGCCCTGATTGTTCAGAGCCCTAATCAATTCATCGATTACTAAACACCATAACAAGGGTGAAAGTACTCCTCCCTGAGGACAACCTCGATGAATGTTCATTCTAACCTTAGTGTCTTTTAAGGTTGCTGTTACTCTGCGCTGCGTAAGCATGGAGCCAATCCACTCCACGAGTGTGGAATTGAAACCCCTCGCTCTTGCGGCTGAGCAGATGGATTCTGAAGAAGTATTGTCAAATGCTCCTTCGATATCAAGGAACATGCCTAGAGCGAGCTCCTTTTCCTTGAGCACCTTCTCCAACCTAAAGATCAGATGATGAAGGGCCGTTTCGGTAGATTTGCCAGCCTGATAGGCATGTTGATTGTTGTGAAGTGGCCTTTCTTTCAAAGCCCTATCACGAATAAATCTATCTATCAGTCTTTCCAGTGTTTTGAGTAAAAACGAGGTCAGGCTAATTGGACGGAAGGATTTCGCTTGGTCGTATGCTGTACGGCCAGCTTTTGGAATGAACACGACCTTGGCTTCTCTCCACGATGTAGGAACATACCTGTGGGCAAGACAAAATCGGTAAAGCTTACAAAGTGGTCCTGCTAATGTTGCGAGGCCCTCTTGTAATAAGGCAGGGAATATGTTGTCATATCCCGGTGATTTGTACGGAGCAAATGTTTTAATCGCCCAGCATACCTTGTTATAGCTTACCACTTCTCGAGAGACCCGCCAGTCCTCTCTGGTAGGTCTATAATACGTGTCTCCTTCCGAGTAGTGGTACTCTCTGTACAGCCAGGAAAGTGCGTTTGGAGTAGAGTTTCCAAAGTTTCTCTGTTTGAGTCCGTATAACTACCATCAGGTCATTTAACAAACTCTAATTTGCCTTTAGGATCCCTTGCAAGAGCCTTTTGTAACCTCGCCGCCCTGGGCATGGATTCCATGTCCGAGCAGAAAGATCTCCAAGAGTCTCTTTTAGAGTCTCTAATGGCCTTTTTGTAACTGCGTTGGGCCTGTTTGTAGCATTCCCAGTCTGCAGAGCTATTTGTTCTCGACGCCTTATTTAAAAGACGTCGTGTTTCTGCTCTGAGTTGCCCTAGTTGATTGCTCCACCAGGGTACTTTTTTGGTTATTTTCCTTGTTTTAAGAGGACAATTGTCTTCGTACGATGTCAAAATAGCCCGTTGAAGTACATCAAGGGCCGCTTCTATACCATGTACGGTTCTCCATTCGCCAGGAATTTCTCTGACCCTTCCCGCAAGGTCCTCCCTGTATGAGTCTAAAATGGAGTCTATAATGGAGTGCTAGTGCCTGCTTTGATGTATGGAAGCGAATGTTTGGCATGGACGGGAAAGCATAAAAAGAGAGTGACTGCCGTGGAAATGAGGTATTTACGTGGAGTATGTGGATATGTAAGACGGGATCGCGTGAGGAATAATTTGGTGTATGAAGAATGTATAATTAGGAAGAATGTTGTTAAGAGAGTAGGAATGAGCCAGTTGAGATGGTTTGGTCATGTGGACAGAATGAATGTAACGAGGCGAAAGAAGTGTGCTTAGACAGGAATGTGTGGCGAAGGATGATTGTTTCGTAACTATTAGCAATAATAATAATAATATGTTGAGAGTGAGGAATGTATGTTGTCTGGTTAGTACGAATGTTGTTGAGAGACTGATTATTTTTTGGATGATATTATTATTCTTTCGGGCTTGTGCTAACCCACTAAGTGGGAAATGTATGTATGTATGTATGTATGTATGTATGTATGTATGTATGTATGTATGTATGTATGTATGCATGCATGTATGTATGTATGTATGTATGTATGTATGTATGTATGTATGTATGTATGCATGCATGTATGTATGTATGTATGTATGTATGTATGCATGCATGTATGTATGTATGTATGTATGTATGTATGTATGTATGTATGTATGTATGTATGTATGTATGTATGTATGTATGTATGTATGTATGTATGTATGTATGTATGTATGTATGTATGTATGTATGTATGTATGTATGTATGTATGTATGTATGTATGTATGTATGTATGTATGTATGTATGTATGTATGTATGTATGTATGTATGTATGTATGTATGTATGTATGTATGTATGTATGTATGTATGTATGTATGTATGTATGTATGTATGTATGTATGTATGTATGTATGTATGTATGTATGTATGTATGTATGTATGTATGTATGTATGTATGTATGTATGTATGTATGTATGTATGTATGTATGTATGTATGTATGTATGTATGTATGTATGTATGTATGTATGTATGTATGTATGTATGTATGTATGTATGTATGTATGTATGTATGTATGTATGTATGTATGTATGTATGTATGTATGTATGTATGTATGTATGTATGTATGTATGTATGTATGTATGTATGTATGTATGTATGTATGTATGTATGTATGTATGTATGTATGTATGTATGTATGTATGTATGTATGTATGTATGTATGTATGTATGTATGTATGTATGTATGTATGTATGTATGTATGTATGTATGTATGTATGTATGTATGTATGTATGTATGTATGTATGTATGTATGTATGTATGTATGTATGTATGTATGTATGTATGTATGTATGTATGTATGTATGTATGTATGTATGTATGTATGTATGTATGTATGTATGTATGTATGTATGTATGTATGTATGTATGTATGTATGTATGTATGTATGTATGTATGTATGTATGTATGTATGTATGTATGTATGTATGTATGTATGTATGTATGTATGTATGTATGTATGTATGTATGTATGTATGTATGTATGTATGTATGTATGTATGTATGTATGTAATAATAATAATAATAATAATAATAATAATAATAATCTTTATTGACCACTGTCAATGGCGGGGTTCAGCCAAAGGCTGCTCTTCCACCCAACCAGTACGAAATATATACATAGTATTTAACATAAAAAGATAAGGAACATGACTGTCAACATAATTACAATTACACCAATATATAATTTACAATTTACACCAGAGTTTTTATATGTGTTTTAAACGACGCTACTGATAGAGCTTTTGATTCTTCAGATAACGAATTATATAGCATAGGAGCCAAGTATGAGAAGCAACTTTTAAATTTTGTTTTATGAAAAGTAGGCACAACATGTATGTATGTATGTATGTATGTATGTATGTATGTATGTATGTATGTATGTATGTATGTATGTATGTATGTATGTATGTATGTATGTATGTATGTATGTATGTATGTATGTATGTATGTATGTATGTATGTATGTATGTATGTATGTATGTATGTATGTATGTATGTATGTATGTATGTATGTATGTATGTATGTATGTATGTATGTATGTATGTATGTATGTATGTATGTATGTATGTATGTATGTATGTATGTATGTATGTATGTATGTATGTATGTATGTATGTATGTATGTATGTATGTATGTATGTATGTATGTATGTATGTATGTATGTATGTATGTATGTATGTATGTATGTATGTATGTATGTATGTATGTATGTATGTATGTATGTATGTATGTATGTATGTATGTATGTATGTATGTATGTATGTATGTATGTATGTATGTATGTATGTATGTATGTATGTATGTATGTATGTATGTATGTATGTATGTATGTATGTATGTATGTATGTATGTATGTATGTATGTATGTATGTATGTATGTATGTATGTATGTATGTATGTATGTATGTATGTATGTATGTATGTATGTATGTATGTATGTATGTATGTATGTATGTATGTATGTATGTATGTATGTATGTATGTATGTATGTATGTATGTATGTATGTATGTATGTATGTATGTATGTATGTATGTATGTATGTATGTATGTATGTATGTATGTATGTATGTATGTATGTATGTATGTATGTATGTATGTATGTATGTATGTATGTATGTATGTATGTATGTATGTATGTATGTATGTATGTATGTATGTATGTATGTATGTATGTATGTATGTATGTATGTATGTATGTATGTATGTATGTATGTATGTATGTATGTATGTATGTATGTATGTATGTATGTATGTATGTATGTATGTATGTATGTATGTATGTATGTATGTATGTATGTATGTATGTATGTATGTATGTATGTATGTATGTATGTATGTATGTATGTATGTATGTATGTATGTATGTATGTATGTATGTATGTATGTATGTATGTATGTATGTATGTATGTATGTATGTATGTATGTATGTATGTATGTATGTATGTATGTATGTATGTATGTATGTATGTATGTATGTATGTATGTATGTATGTATGTATGTATGTATGTATGTATGTATGTATGTATGTATGTATGTATGTATGTATGTATGTATGTATGTATGTATGTATGTATGTATGTATGTATGTATGTATGTATGTATGTATGTATGTATGTATGTATGTATGTATGTATGTATGTATGTATGTATGTATGTATGTATGTATGTATGTATGTATGTATGTATGTATGTATGTATGTATGTATGTATGTATGTATGTATGTATGTATGTATGTATGTATGTATGTATGTATGTATGTATGTATGTATGTATGTATGTATGTATGTATGTATGTATGTATGTATGTATGTATGTATGTATGTATGTATGTATGTATGTATGTATGTATGTATGTATGTATGTATGTATGTATGTATGTATGTATGTATGTATGTATGTATGTATGTATGTATGTATGTATGTATGTATGTATGTATGTATGTATGTATGTATGTATGTATGTATGTATGTATGTATGTATGTATGTATGTATGTATGTATGTATGTATGTATGTATGTATGTATGTATGTATGTATGTATGTATGTATGTATGTATGTATGTATGTATGTATGTATGTATGTATGTATGTATGTATGTATGTATGTATGTATGTATGTATGTATGTATGTATGTATGTATGTATGTATGTATGTATGTATGTATGTATGTATGTATGTATGTATGTATGTATGTATGTATGTATGTATGTATGTATGTATGTATGTATGTATGTATGTATGTATGTATGTATGTATGTATGTATGTATGTATGTATGTATGTATGTATGTATGTATGTATGTATGTATGTATGTATGTATGTATGTATGTATGTATGTATGTATGTATGTATGTATGTATGTATGTATGTATGTATGTATGTATGTATGTATGTATGTATGTATGTATGTATGTATGTATGTATGTATGTATGTATGTATGTATGTATGTATGTATGTATGTATGTATGTATGTATGTATGTATGTATGTATGTATGTATGTATGTATGTATGTATGTATGTATGTATGTATGTATGTATGTATGTATGTATGTATGTATGTATGTATGTATGTATGTATGTATGTATGTATGTATGTATGTATGTATGTATGTATGTATGTATGTATGTATGTATGTATGTATGTATGTATGTATGTATGTATGTATGTATGTATGTATGTATGTATGTATGTATGTATGTATGTATGTATGTATGTATGTATGTATGTATGTATGTATGTATGTATGTATGTATGTATGTATGTATGTATGTATGTATGTATGTATGTATGTATGTATGTATGTATGTATGTATGTATGTATGTATGTATGTATGTATGTATGTATGTATGTATGTATGTATGTATGTATGTATGTATGTATGTATGTATGTATGTATGTATGTATGTATGTATGTATGTATGTATGTATGTATGTATGTATGTATGTATGTATGTATGTATGTATGTATGTATGTATGTATGTATGTATGTATGTATGTATGTATGTATGTATGTATGTATGTATGTATGTATGTATGTATGTATGTATGTATGTATGTATGTATGTATGTATGTATGTATGTAGTATGTATGTATGTATGTATGTATGTATGTATGTATGTATGTATGTATGTATGTATGTATGTATGTATGTATGTATGTATGTATGTATGTATGTATGTATGTATGTATGTATGTATGTATGTATGTATGTATGTATGTATGTATGTATGTATGTATGTATGTATGTATGTATGTATGTATGTATGTATGTATGTATGTATGTATGTATGTATGTATGTATGTATGTATGTATGTATGTATGTATGTATGTATGTATGTATGTATGTATGTTGTATGTATGTATGTATGTATGTATGTATGTATGTATGTATGTATGTATGTATGTATGTATGTATGTATGTATGTATGTATGTATGTATGTATGTATGTATGTATGTATGTATGTATGTATGTATGTATGTATGTATGTATGTATGTATGTATGTATGTATGTATGTATGTATGTATGTATGTATGTATGTATGTATGTATGTATGTATGTATGTATGTATGTATGTATGTATGTATGTATGTATGTATGTATGTATGTATGTATGTATGTATGTATGTATGTATGTATGTATGTATGTATGTATGTATGTATGTATGTATGTATGTATGTATGTATGTATGTATGTATGTATGTATGTATGTATGTATGTATGTATGTATGTATGTATGTATGTATGTATGTATGTATGTATGTATGTATGTATGTATGTATGTATGTATGTATGTATGTATGTATGTATGTATGTATGTATGTATGTATGTATGTATGTATGTATGTATGTATGTATGTATGTATGTATGTATGTATGTATGTATGTATGTATGTATGTATGTATGTATGTATGTATGTATGTATGTATGTATGTATGTATGTATGTATGTATGTATGTATGTATGTATGTATGTATGTATGTATGTATGTATGTATGTATGTATGTATGTATGTATGTATGTATGTATGTATGTATGTATGTATGTATGTATGTATGTATGTATGTATGTATGTATGTATGTATGTATGTATGTATGTATGTATGTATGTATGTATGTATGTATGTATGTATGTATGTATGTATGTATGTATGTATGTATGTATGTATGTATGTATGTATGTATGTATGTATGTATGTATGTATGTATGTATGTATGTATGTATGTATGTATGTATGTATGTATGTATGTATGTATGTATGTATGTATGTATGTATGTATGTATGTATGTATGTATGTATGTATGTATGTATGTATGTATGTATGTATGTATGTATGTATGTATGTATGTATGTATGTATGTATGTATGTATGTATGTATGTATGTATGTATGTATGTATGTATGTATGTATGTATGTATGTATGTATGTATGTATGTATGTATGTATGTATGTATGTATGTATGTATGTATGTATGTATGTATGTATGTATGTATGTATGTATGTATGTATGTATGTATGTATGTATGTATGTATGTATGTATGTATGTATGTATGTATGTATGTATGTATGTATGTATGTATGTATGTATGTATGTATGTATGTATGTATGTATGTATGTATGTATGTATGTATGTATGTATGTATGTATGTATGTATGTATGTATGTATGTATGTATGTATGTATGTATGTATGTATGTATGTATGTATGTATGTATGTATGTATGTATGTATGTATGTATGTATGTATGTATGTATGTATGTATGTATGTATGTATGTATGTATGTATGTATGTATGTATGTATGTATGTATGTATGTATGTATGTATGTATGTATGTATGTATGTATGTATGTATGTATGTATGTATGTATGTATGTATGTATGTATGTATGTATGTATGTATGTATGTATGTATGTATGTATGTATGTATGTATGTATGTATGTATGTATGTATGTATGTATGTATGTATGTATGTATGTATGTATGTATGTATGTATGTATGTATGTATGTATGTATGTATGTATGTATGTATGTATGTATGTATGTATGTATGTATGTATGTATGTATGTATGTATGTATGTATGTATGTATGTATGTATGTATGTATGTATGTATGTATGTATGTATGTATGTATGTATGTATGTATGTATGTATGTATGTATGTATGTATGTATGTATGTATGTATGTATGTATGTATGTATGTATGTATGTATGTATGTATGTATGTATGTATGTATGTATGTATGTATGTATGTATGTATGTATGTATGTATGTATGTATGTATGTATGTATGTATGTATGTATGTATGTATGTATGTATGTATGTATGTATGTATGTATGTATGTATGTATGTATGTATGTATGTTATGTATGTATGTATGTATGTATGTATGTATGTATGTATGTATGTATGTATGTATGTATGTATGTATGTATGTATGTATGTATGTATGTATGTATGTATGTATGTATGTATGTATGTATGTATGTATGTATGTATGTATGTATGTATGTATGTATGTATGTATGTATGTATGTATGTATGTATGTATGTATG